>QLTV01000232.1:1189658-1226314 GCA_003457575.1 Thermophis baileyi
GCAAGGGCTGGATGTCTGATCTATTCCTTCTATAATCCACTATAAGCTCTTTGGTCTTATTTGTGTTAAGGACCAAGTTATTGTCTCCACACCACAAAAGCAACCGTTCCACCTCATCTCAATAGGCAGATCATCCCCCCCGGAGATCAGTCCCACCACTGTTGTATTATCTGCAAATTTAATAATAGTATTACTGGTGTGAATGGGAATGCAGTCATGTAGATAAAGAGTATAAAGTAAGGGACTCAACACGCAACCCTGTGGTGTACCAGTGTTAATAAGGGCTGAGGAGGTATGATTACCTAATCTGAGCCTCTGAGAGCAGCCAGACAGGAAATCCATAATCCAAAGGCAGATTGAATAAGAAAGACCAAGATCCATAAGTTTAGACACTAGTCTATGTGGCAGAATTGTGTTGAAACCAGCAATTCTATTTAAATATTAATTTGTAAGAAGGAAGAGGAGAAATGACAGTTTTGATATTGCTGGCTCTCAATCTTCCCGTGCAGCATCCTGCTTGGAACTATTAAGCTTTAATGTGTTGTTGTATACATTTCAGAGATACGTAGGCCTTATTGACTAACTGCACTCTTATATCACCCATGAATCTTCCTGGATTGTCTTTTACCTCTGTAGCAGAGGATTCTTAATGTGTTTCTGAAAGCCTTAATTTCTAAGGCTGAGACCTTCAAAAAGAAATGTTTATAAAGAATAATAAAAGAAATAAAAGACACTCTCATAACTACATCCTTGAAGGACATAATAACATCTTGTTAGAATGCAGAATTAAGATAGTCTTCAGTTTTTTCTTTCAAATTTTCCTATTTTAAATACTGAATTAATGTTTCCAGCTCATACTGTACAATTATTCAGTTCTATTTATCTGATTCACAGCATAACCCTTTTTGAAGGATACCAATTTTTCATTACAGTTTTCCTATCCACTCTCAATAATTGTGTGAAATACTACAATGGAGGTCACATTTGCCTGAACAAAGCCATGGTGGCCATCAATCATAAGTACAGCTTTGAAGCCATGGGAAATCTGACTGCTGGCCAGTTTTAAAGGCAAGTAAACCAGTCTGCATTAGCTAATTCTTTGATTACTGACTAAAAGGGACAAAATCACTGGTTTGTTGTTGTTAATGAGAGCCATTTGCAGAAAACTACTGGAAAGGAATGGAGAGTGTTTGTGTATAAATAAAGGTTTTGAAAAGATTGCCATCATATTTAGTATAATCTGTATCACCCTTTCTTCTGGTGCCCTAATGGATTACAGCATGACCAAACCTGGGTATTTTAAAAGCTTAATCCAGAAGTTGCAGAAGGCCAACTGAGAAACCTGAAAGCTGAGATCAAAAAGCAGTTGATAAAATGGCTATTCAGCTGTTAGAAAACATGCAGTTAGGAAAGGATGATGTACCCAGTGAATAAAATAACACAGTACTGACCTTAGATGCTGTACCAGCTCTGGGCAGCTCTGGAAAAAAGAAAATGGATAATATATAAACTACAAACTACCGTATTGGGAATACAATAGCATTTCCTTAAAGCAAAATCACATAAAGCTTAACATGGGATTTGGAAATGACCTCAAATGCACCTCTCCCCATAAAAATTTCTTTTTTTTGTAAAGTGAAAATTTTGTGATTTCCATGGATATTATAAAAGAAATCTAACTCAAGGCGGGGAAAAGCCTGGCAAATACTGGTTTAGGATAATATGGGTTATTTAAACATACATTATAAATCAACATAAATATGAAAAAATAACTTAGCCATTACACTCTACGTACCACTGGGTTTTCTCCATGATGTGCCACCTTGACATCACGCAGTTGTCCTGTAGTATCCAAGTGGACTTCCACATAGAACATGTCGGATGTTATATAGCATTCAGTGCCATTTCCACTAAGATGAGATCCAAGACTTTTGTAAAGGGGAAAATTATAAATGTCAAAAAAATTATAAGATTATATAAGTTTATCAAATTTCATCAAGACCTTATGTATACTTATACTTGCTAGTAATTTACTCAATACTTCATCAACTCCTTAACTTATGGCAAAGATGTACCAAACTAGAAAAGTAGCTTCTCATACCTGAAACCAAGTGCCGCCCACCCAAATTTTCACTTTTATTTCCTCAAAACAATGTTAAACTATTATGAAAATATATAAAAATGTAATTAGCATAGTGCTGGCCAAAGAGAGCTATGAAAGCTAAGGAGTAGTTTGACATTAGAATAGAATTATTTCAAGCTTGCTTTTAAATATAATGAATGTTTAAGAACTACTCTACTTCAATCAATTTATGGAAAATTTCATTTTAATCCACTCATAAACTAATTACCATATTTTTCAGAGTGTAAGACGCACTTCCCCCCCAAAAAAGTGGGTGGAAATGTCTGTGTGTCTTATACAGCGAATGTTGCTGAAGCCCCACCCACCTGCCGGCCCACACCCTTCAGCCGTTTTCGGCCTCTGTGCGTCGTGTTTTCAGCCTCCGCATGCCCCGTTTACGGCCCCTTCCAGGCTGCGGGGATTGCCACAGCCCATCGCTGCTCATTGCTGCCTCCGCACGTCGCGTTTTCGGCCTCCGCACGCCCCATTTTTGGCCTCCATGTGTCACGTTTTTGGCCAGTTCCAGGCAGCGGCAATCCCCGCCGCCTGGAACGGGCCAAAAACGCAACACACAGAGGCAGAAAACGCGATGCGTGGAGGCCGAAAATGCGACGCCTGGAGGTGGCGATGTGCTGTGGCGATCCCTGCAGCCTGGAACGGGTCCATTTTAGACCCGTGCGGAGGCCGAAAACGGGACGCAGAGAGGCCAAAATTGCAACACGCGGAGGCACAGATGGGCTGTGGCGATCCCTGCAGCCTGGAACAGCTGATTGGCGGTATTCCGGGAGGCTGATCCAACCGCCAATCAGCTGCTTGTGCTGAATCAGGCTGCGATAACGTGCTGAAGCTGACCAGGCTGTTTGCTGCAAGGACGCTAGCCAGATGAATACCGATGGATGTTGGTAGGCAGAGGCAGAATTTTTTTTTCTTGTTTTCCTCCCCAAAAAGTAATGTGTGTCTTATACTCCAAAAAATATGGTAATACAATTCAGATCACAGAGGGCCACAATAGCAAGCTATGTACTGCACTATGGTCCTTAAAAACAATTGAGATGTGAGCTTGGATCAAGGCCATTTGTTACACTTCATGTACTGTATAACCAAAGGAAACTATGTTTCCTGCAAAAGAATTGAAGTTGAAACTGCTTTCCAGTAGAAATGTGTGTTTTTGTAGTATATCAAAGAGACAATTAGATTAGCATGATTCTTTGAAATTAACTAGGTAAAACCTGTAAAAGAACTAAACAACTCACCCATTTTGTCTAGCAATGGACTCTAAGCGATCTGTCATAGCAGGCAGAGATGACACTAGGAAGAAGACAGTTTCATTAGATCCAGTCCTCTGTCAACTTTAGATTTTTTTTTTCATATAAATGGTGAGTTGAATTTTCACTTTTCAGACTTATAATTTCTTCTGTGTGGCATTAAGTTTTTCTATTTTTTTCCTATGATAGTTCACCCAAAAGACTTGGGGCAAGATGGACTAAGGATTTTATTTGCTTTTTTCCAAAGCAAAAGACTGGAAAGAGACATCAAAACATGGTAACAGCAGCACTATGCACTTATAGCCTATTATTATTATTTAGAGCAGCAGTGGCGCAGTGGTTAGAAGGCAGTACTGCAGGCTGCTTGCAATTTGGCAGTTTGAATCTCACCAGGCTCAAGGTTGACTTAGCATTCCATCCTTCTGAGGTGGGTAAAATGAGGACCCAGATTGTTGGGGGCAATATGCTGACTCTGTAAACTGCTTAGAGAGGGCTGTAAAGCCCTATGAAGTGGTATATAAGTCTAAGTGCTATTGCTATTTAGCAAGAAGTAGGGAATGGTATCTGTTTTAAAAACAGATAAAAAACATGCAGATGAAAATAGCAGAATCTTGTGTTTTTCCATTCAACAACTTTTCTGGGATGCTTCTCTCTTTAGCCAGATGTGAATAGCCAAAATTGTTGGAAGAAAAGCAGAGAAACAAGATAAGGGGACTTTTGTATGTCTGATTCAAGTATCCTAATTCAGCATCATAACTTCTTGTTTTAAGCATTTTTATTTATTATACATCACTGTATCCTACATAACATTGACTTCATTGGTGTTGATATGTATCATTATAAATCAGTGGTTCTCAACCTTTCTAATGCCGCGACCCCCCCACCGCTGCCGCGACCCCCTCCCCACCCCCTCCCTGCGCGGGATGAGGTGACAAAGGGGGGCGAAATGCTCTGGGTTTGGGCTTGCCTGCGGGTCGCCGGACAGCTGATAGCGTGGAAGCGGGAGACTTCGCCCGGACGCCATGGGTTCTTTTACCCTCTGCACATGCGCAAAGTATTCTGCGCATGCGCAGAGGGTAGAAGAACCCAAATGGCAGCATCCGGGCTACCAGCTGTCAGGCGAACCGCAGGCACGGCCAAACCGGGACCTTTTCACCCCTGCAGTGATGGTGGCACCAAGATGGCAGGCTAACGCGCGCGACAACCCCTGTGAAATGGTCGTTCGACCCCCAAAGGGGTCGCGACCCACAGGTTGAGAACCGCTGTTATAAATCAACTTCCCCATTTTAACAAATCAGGAAACAGAGTCCAATTAATATGCTTCATTGGAACTAAATCTATTTCCTCAAACAAGATTTGGAGTATGACCCTACTACAGCTCTCTGAAATTGTTGGCCAAGCATTAAATCAAGAAGCGTACTTTCTTTCCAATCCCAAACAGAAGAAAAATAGCTCTATTGTTTTAACTCTATGCTTCTTGATGCAAAAAGTCTTTAACTCCTTCTCTAACTGTGCTATGCAGGATAGAGCTGGGGACAGAGGCTTAACTTTGCACCTATTAACCAGCTGAAGTTCTAACTGGCAGCAGGCACAGAAGCAAGAGAAACCAAACATGCCTCTGCAACTGCTTGCTGGTTCTGAATGGAGAGAAAAGGAAAAAGCACTACTGCTTGTTCCCAAACCCACGTAGCATTACAAAGATGCAGCAAAAGCACTTATACATTAGGAATGTGGCATTTTGTACATTAATATGCAAAATATGCCTGCTGATTAACCAAATAAAACATAAAGATACAGATTGCAGCAAATCATCATGTCCATCAGATTTACAATCAATCTATAAGTCCTTAGGAACATGATATAAAATATTGTTTCACACAAAAAAAGAGTCAGTAAATACCGTGTTTCCCCAAAAATACGACCATGAAAATAAGCCCTAGCCTGATTTTTTGAGGACCTAATACGTCCTACCCCAAAAATAAGCCCTAGTGAAGGGGATGGGTATGTCCAGGACAGGAGGCAACCCTTCCCGGTCACCGCATGGCTGCTCCGTCCCTTAATCGGGGCTGCGGATCAGCTGAGCCAGCGAGGGACGGAGCTACCTCTTGTTCCTTCTCTCCAGGCGCAGCCTGTCCCTTTCAAGAGATCAAATGTCGCTTGAGAAAAGGATGCACATCCCAGGATTGCAACGCTGAAGGCTCGGAATGGAACCTTTTTGACAAACGGCAGGAAAATGGGGAGGGGGATTTTCCTGCCTGTCATCCTTTTCTCAAGCTCAGCGCAGACTGAGGAAAGGATGACAGGCAGGAAAATGCCCCTCCCCATTTTCCTGCCATTCGCAAAAAAGCTCCATTCTGAGCCTTCAGTATATTCCAGGACCCTGCAAGGATTGGTGTGCCGTTGCGTGCGTGAGCTGCGGCACCACCGCAAGGTTTGACATACCTGCACAGCCGCTCGTGGCAGGACGCCAGCTGTGCCGGTGTGATGAAGCTCACGGTGGTGCTGCCGTTCACGAGTGCAACACCACAAGCCTTGCCCCTGGGTCCTGCTCCAAAGAGGCTGTGCCAGTATGACAAACCTCATGGCGGTACCGCCGCTCCTGCATGCGGCTCGCTTGAGTTGCGAACAGCCCGAGGATTTGGGCGGCCTTTACGTGGCTGGGATGCCTGCAGGATCCCTGGCTTCTGAGTCCAGCGAGGCCCAGTGTTTGGGCTCCAGTGCACTCTTCTCCTCCCAGGCGGCGGTGGTGTGTCCACGGCGTGTCCGGCTCACCGAGTCTGGCCTGCTGATCTCGGCCGGCGGCGACTCAAACCCGATCCTGGCCGCCAATGCTCGGGGGGGGTTTGAGCCAAACTGACTTCACGCGGGAGACGAGGTGCTACAAGGGAGCCCATTTCTCGCGTTTGCCAGGCAGGGGGTGCCACCCTGAGCAGGCACCGAGCTGGAGGCAGGGGAGGGTCAGTCTCCTTACCTGGCTGCCCTCCGCTGTTTCTCATCAAGTGTGTGTGTGTGTATGTGTGTGTGTGTGTGTGTGAGAGAGAGAGAGAGAGAGAAATAAATGGCGGAGAGGAAACCCTTTCAAACAGTGTTGCCTGCCATTCTTGTTACTCCCCTCCATCGTCTCTGTCTCTCTCTCATACTGCAGACATTTGATTGCTTGAAAGGGACAGGCTGCGGTTTGCTTCTACCGTAAGCACACGCTTCCCACAATCTTCTAGAATTGTCCTTTTCTCAAGCAGCAGCCGCTGGGTAGAGGCAGAGGCGGGGGGGGGGACGACTGATTCCGACGGGCTATATGGCTTTCTGCCTCAATGGCCTGCGCTGGCTCAGCTGATCCGCGGGGCCACGATTAAGGGGCCCAGCAGCCATGAGGTGACCGCGCTCCCTGCCTCCTGCACCTCAAAAAAAACAAAAAACAAAAAACAAAAAACCACTCTCCGAAAATAAGCCTGAGTGCTTATTTTCAAGCCTAAAAGAAAATAAGACCTGGTCTTATTTTCGGGGAAACACGGTACTGTGAGTTTCTTTTGAATAAATGTGGTAAACAAAGCATTAAAAATGTTCTTAATGCCAATTCCTATAAACCAATGAGTATTTCTTTTTAAAAATTAAATATTTAATATATAGGTTTTTGACACAACCACCAACCTTTTAAAGCCTTCTGTAAAGTTTCTAAGCAAGTGATAAGATTCTGGTGACCTCCAGAATTCATGACAATTCGTTTTTCCTACATTCAAAAGAAATAGGAGAAAATATTTCATGTCACATTTAATAATAAAATGAAAGGGAAGCAACAACTAAGATACTAATACACTTAATATGTATGTTCTATAGCTACAGAAAATGGAGATTTGAACAAGCTGTGCTTTATCATCACAAAGAAAACAAAAAAAACGAGATATGGATTATACCAACACAGTGGACTGAAGATAGTTCAGAATTGTCTTATGGAATGATAGATTGTGACAATAGTTAATTCTAATTACCATGTTTCCCCGAAAATACGACATGTCCTGAAAATAAGGCCAAGCCTGATTTTTGGGGTGGGCGTAAATATACGTCCTCCCCCAAAAATAAGCCCTAGTTAAGGGGTGGGCGTGGCCAACACAGGAGGCAGCCCTTCCCTTCCCTGGTCACATCAAGGTTGCTGGGCCCCTTAACCACGGCCCGCTGATCAGCTGATCGAGCGAGGGCATGGAATTCTGTCTCTCCGGGTGCCTGGGGATATTTCCAGCGCACTCTTCCATGCGCTTCCTTGTCTCTTCCAAACGCGCCCCGCGCACACCAGCGGGTACTCTACAGGGTGGAATGGGATGGGAGGCGAGCCGAGGAGTCACCCACTAAGGGAAGACGCAGAGAAATCACCTCCAAAGCCAGGAATGGTCGCGATCAAGCCCAGAGAGCAGAAAGACTCCAGAAAGCACCTGGCGAGGGCACGTTCCTATCGGAGGCGGGAGGGAGTTTTGCTCCCGGACAACCGTGTATCGGGGGGGGGGAGTGCACGTGAGACACAGCACCAGGACAAGGAACCTTTTGGCTGCACGCAAGAAATCTTTATCTCCTTTCGCTCCAAGAGGCTGCGCCGGCACGATGAATCTCACGAAGACTCATTTCTGGCGGAGTTTGGAGGAGAGAAAGATTTCTTGCGTGCAGCGTGCAGCCAAAAGTTTCCTTGTCCTGGTGCTGTGTCTTACGTGCACTCTCCCCCCCCCCCGCCGAGAGAGGGGGGGGGAAAGGAAGGAGGAAAGGCAGGTGCTTTGCCAAGAAAGAAGCAGCCTCTGAATCCTGCCACTGATTTGGTATCTCAAAGTCCAATCCTTTGACACACGGTTGTCCGGGAGCAAAACTCCCTCCCGCCTCCGATAGGAACTTGCCCTCACCAGGTGTTTTCTGGAGTCTTTCTTGCACATCCAACCGAGAGTGTGCCCTACCCTGCAGCCCGAGAGGTTTGCTCGCATGCTTCTGCCGCTGAGCCCAGCTAGAAGTTTGGCTGTCAGCTCGGCTTCCTCAGGCAGCCCGCAAGAGTTTCCTCCCTCTCCCGCTTCGCTTGAGAGTCGGAGGCGGGGGTAGGAGCGGAGAAGCCGCCACTAGCCGCTTTGTCCTCTCGTTTCCTTGCAGCTTCTGAACAGCCGGTGAGTCCCGGCGGACCCCAACACGGCTGCTTGAACCTCCACCGCAGCATGCTCAAAGTCACCATGCCCTTCTCCTCGTCGCCGCCTCCCTCTGCCACCCCCAGCGCCACTGGCACTCTTGCCTCTGCCCCTCTCCTTGCCCTACCCCGGGCCGGGTCGCCACCCCCGCCGCTACCGGCTCCGCCAGCCCAGATATTTGGATCAACGGCTCCAATTGTGACACCCTCACATTGGCCGTGTGGGGGTCGCCCACGCAGAGGCCAGGCCTTGGGGTGCCACCCTGAGCAGGCACCGAGCTGGAGGCGGGGAAGGGTCAGTCTCCTTACCCGGTTGCCTACCCTCCGCCATTTTCATCAAGTGTGTGTGTGTGTGTGACAGAAAGAAAGAGAAACAGCGGAGAGGAAACTCTTTCAAACAGCGTTGCCCGCAATTCTTGTTACTCCCCTCCGTCATTTCTCTCTCTCTCTCTCTCTCTCTCTCTCTCTCTCTCTCACACACACACACACACACAGACAGACATTTGATCGCTTGAAAGGGACAGGCTGTGCTTTGCTTCTATCGTAAGCACGCGCTTCCCACAATCGCCTGTCCTTTTCTCAAGCAGCAGCAGCCGGGTAGAGGGGGGGGGACATTCCAACGGGCCACATGGCTTTCTGCCTCATTGTAGCAGGAGCCTAAGCAACACCCGCGGAGCACAAGCCGTGGTCGCCGCTTGCTCCATAGCCACAAGGTGAGCTGCAGAACAGAGAGGCCCTTGGCTGCAAGGTTGCCTAGCGCTGTGGGCAGAGCTGCGGCTAGCAAGAATACGCTGGAAATATCTCCAGGCGCCTGGAGACAGAACTTCCGGCCCTCGCTGGATCAGCTGATCTGCGGGCCGAGGTTAAGGGGCCAGCAGCCATGAGGTGATCGCACTCACCGCCTCCTGCACCTTAAAAAAAAAAGACCCCTGAAAATAAGGCCAAGGCCATATTTCAGGGGGGTCAAAAGAAAATAAGACCCTGTCTTATTTTCGGGGAAACACGGTAGTATTTCCTAAGATGTGAAACAGTTGCTCAATAAGACAATCAATAGTCCAATTTCTTGGCTACTTTCCATGTCTGCCAATTTTTCTTTAGATATGTTCTAAAATGTATTCTCCATTCACAGGGGATGATAGCAAAATCCTAAAAAATAAGTTTATTTAAAGTCTATTAATCCTTACCATAACTTGTCTAACAAGCTTCATGGTTTCTGTCCAAGGTCTGCTGTTGGGATTAAACTTGACATGAAGTCTTTCCAGAAGGGAACTCATCTTATTCAGTTTCTCTGATTCTATAAGCAAAATCACAAGTCATGTGTAATTTATCTTTAATTTTCACCAATCTTTTGGCTTCATTACACATCATCTTTTATCTTTATCTAACTGATTTTTTTTTTTTTGATTGCTGTGAACTGCCCCGAGTTGTTAAGATTTGGGAGGTATAGAAGTTTTATAAGTTATTATTATTGAATCTCAGCTTAGAAAATTAGATTCAGGTTTTCCGCACAGAAAAACAGCTTGTAGAAGATAACCATGACCTATATAATTCAGTGTTCATATTAGGTTGTGAATATACATACTTTCCCCCTATTTCTGATTTACAGATGTAGATGGGCTGACTAACAAATCACTATTCTGCAAGGTTTATTTTGCAAGGCAAAGAGCATCATATAAATCATCACCAAACTTAAATGAACAAGTATACGTGAAGAAAACTAACAATCCTTATTTTACCATTAATTAACATTGCATTAATGAAAGATAAAATTTTCTAAGCTAATAATAATGAAGTGACCTCAAACAAGAGAAAAGATTAGGTTGAAAGAAAGGCAAATCAAGTCTCAATTGATATCTTTGAAATTTCTTCCCACAGATCTATTCATTCCCTATAATATTTCAGAAGATCAAGACCTTGTTATCTTATGAATGTTTTCTACCTGTTACAGAGGAAAATTTAAAATGGTGGGTAAAGTTTTCAGAATAAATTTTCTCCTATAGACTTCACCATAATGTAATTCTTTAGAGGAGGTAGGAATGTATAAGTTCAGCAGACAATATTGTAGCTAAAATTATTCAATATGCATCATTAATTGTAAATTATTTACCTTTCCGTCTGGAAATATTTCAAATTCCTAGCAAATTCTAGAAAGCAAATTTGCTAACAGCAAATTTCTAATTATTGCACATAGCTGTAGAACTCTGTTTCTCTACGATCTTTTCTATATACTAAAACTCTGTAACCTTCAATTCCAAAATGATACATCATAGTGCAATTTTTTTTTGAATTAAGTACCTAAAATCCACTAAAGAATGTGTACAAAATCCAGCACCATTATTCTCATATGACTGAAATTTAAAGGATCTTCAAATCAGTTGTATTAGCAAACAAATGGCTGCTGCAGCATCGCCAGAGTCAAGTGATTGTGATTTTTGACACTCCCTGGCAGCTTTCCATAAGGGAACTCCTGCTCCCACTGCTTTTTTGTCCATTCTGTTTCTCTGTTTAGATAAGAAAAATACTTTTGAAAAGATGCCAAATAGTCATGGGATGTTCAGTTTCTGCTAGAATTCTACATTCTAATTGTTAGATTGACTTGGATAGTATATCACTTAAAATCCATTACACATATAGTTGCTTGACACCAAATTAAGGTATTTCTTACGCAAAATTTCTTAACCAATTAAGAAATTTGGTTGCCAATTTCATTTTAAGTTGTTTATAATCAAGCAACTGGTTCATCTACTAGACATTAATTAGCATCAGCTTCCTATACAAGCTGATATTGTTTCTCTCTCCAGTTTTTACCTAACTGAATTTTCCTTTAGAACACTCCACTACAGGTAATTCTCAACTTACAATAATTTATTTAGTGACCAAAGTTACAACAGCACTGAAAAAAGTGACTTATGACTGTTTTTCACACATCCGTTGCAGCATTCTCATAGTGACATGATCAAAATTCAGATACTTAGCACCTGGAATGTATTTATGATGGTTGCAGTGTCCCTGGATCATGTGATCACCTTTTGCGACCTTCTGACAAGATAAGTCAATGGGAAAGGCAGATTCGTGTAACGTGTTACAAGCCAGAAAGGTGATAAAATGAGGCAAAACACATTTAATAATTGTGTTGCTTAGCAATGGAAATTTTGGGCTCAATTGTAGTTGTAAGTCAAGGACTACCTGTGCAGTCTGTGCCAGCCCCCCCCCCCAAATTAAAATCACAATACCAAGCTACGTTGTTCAGGCAAAATAGAAAATAGAATGGGCTTCTTGTAGAAGCCACAAAAATCTAGTTTATTCAGAACAGAGGGCATAAAAGAAAATAATAAACACTGTATTAGAATCTGCTACATAGGCTTCAAAATCTGTTGGGAGATATAAAGACACGACAGATTTCCCTATTTTAATTAAGCCAACTGATTCTTTCCTTTCCTGTCTCTCTATCTGCTTGGATACTTAATATTTGATATTATGGACAGATCTGAAATATGTGGATCTTGGTGTCTATGGAGATTCTCAGTCATCCAGATCATGGTTGCCCCAAAGGTGCTTTTTCAAGAGGCAACCGGACTTTGTTTTTCTTTGAAGACATTTCGCTTCTCATCCAAGAAGCTTCTTCAGCTCTGACTGGATGGAGGGGGAATGGAAGGATTTATATTCCTTGCAGACAGCTGGTCATTTGCATTCTTTTAGAGAGTTGTTGAGGCCATTTGGAAGTTTATCTGTGTCCTTGGGATCACCTGAGTAGTGCAAATGGGTGTGGAGCCTTCTTGGAACTGCTGAAAGGACAGTTGAACAGCCCTCTCTCAACAGAGAGGGAGGGATACAACATCATCTATCTCCAGTCTACAACACAGTCCTTTCAGCAGTTCCAAGAAGAACTTTAAAATATGGACTCATTTATAAATACCAATACAGAAAGGATGATCCCAATTCCCCATCTATTTCCAAAATAAAATCCATAAAAAACCATAGGGTTGGAAGTGAAATTATCTAGCCTGACCCTTGTTCAAGTGCACCATCTCTGAAATAGGACTACTACTGCCTCAATTCAAAGTCAGAGAAGATCCCACCACTTCATGAGAAAGTTTGTTCCAATACTTGACATCTCTTACAATCAGGAATTTCTCCTGATATCTATTCGGAACTCCTTCCTTGAAAATTTAAATTATTGATTCTGGTTCTGCCTTTTCAGGCAATAAATAAGTCTGCTCTTTTTTCTCCATGGCAATTCTTCAAATATTTGAAGACTGTTTTCCCATCTCCCCTAAGTCATCTTTTAAGGTAAACATACACAGATTCTCTAATACTTCTTTCATAAAACTTGGATCCAGACCCTGTACTACCTTGACAGACCTCTTCAAACTTGCTTTAATTTGTCACTGTCCTTTTGAATGTAGTGCCCCAAAATGGATACCAGATTCTAATCGAGGTCTCATTAGGGCAATGGCTGTTAATGTGTTATCCAACTGTCTTTTCAGCAGTTGCCCTCAGGCTGGCGCTCATGCCCAAATTTTGTAAAATGCTGCCAAACGAAATCTCCTTTCCGTTTTCTTCCGCTTCGTTTTCTCACGCGCCCCAACACAACTACCAATTTTCTACAAAAGCATCTTCTCGGAGCTCTATCCGAAATTGTGAAAATATCCCAGAACTCGCCTGTCTTTCTGAAATCCCCAAGATCGACCCCTCTTGCACGGTTATTGCGATTGCCACCATCGCATCGGCAATCCCCTATTGAGCACTTGGTAAAGGGATCTTCCCATCTGATCAGAGGGCCTTCGTGACTCCTACATTTGCAGGCTAATTCTGCTGACCGCCGACTGCCAGCGGTTCGGCAGTTCGAGTCTCACCGGCTCAAGGCTGCATCAGCCCTCCATCCTTCCAAGGTCGGTAAAATGAGGTTCCAGATTGTTGGGGGCAATAGGCTGACTATGTAAACCGCTTAGAGAGGGCTGTGCTATGGGGCAGCACGTGCTTACGTGCTATGGGGCAGCACTTAAGTGTAAGTGTTATTGCTACATCCCTAAAGATTCTGCCACGGAGGCGGCGAGCAAGCGCTTTTTTGCAGCCCCAAGCCCCATCACTCACCCTCGGTGTTGCCCTGAACTGCCTTCATCCCTCCGATGATGGTGGGGGGAAAGGGGGTAAGTGACCCTGCTGCTTTCCCTCATGTAGAGCTGCCCCAGCCAGACAGGCCCTCTCCCTTGGTGAGAAAGGGGCGGGCCCAGCAAAAGCAGCCTCCCTCAGTCCCGACTACTGCAAAGCAACCGCCATCCCACCACCCGCCACGCGAGACCTCCCTGCTCCTCCTCCTCCTCCTCTCCGGGCTCGAAACATGACAAATGTAGAGCAGGAAGTCGTGCGAGAATCCCGTGTGGCAGCCAATGCAAGGGCAGGAAGGCCAGTAATTCTCGCGAGATTTGAAATCGCCTGTCTCCCTCTCCCCCTCCCCCTCCCATGCTACCAAATTCCTCGTTGAAGGAGCGACTTCTTTAAACCTCCATAGTTGATGGCAGCTTTTTCCCCCAGCTGTTTTCAAGTTCAGAATGCTTTTCCATAAAGTGTCATTCTTTTTCCCTCACGTCTGATCCTGGGAGGATGTCGTTTCCAAGTTGTTTAATAAGCATGTATTGAGAGAAAAGGCACGGAGGGGGCGCCATTTCTAAATCAATTTGTTTTTATTCCCGGGGAAATTCCTCACGTTTTTGTAAAAAAACAACACAAATATTTGCAGCTGCCTTGTGATAAAGTTTAATATATTTCATAGCAGGAAATTAGAATGGTCTAGGATCGCATAAAAGCGTTACAACACATCTAAATTACGATTTCCCCCCCCCCCCCCGTTGAGAGGAAAAATGACTCCCGGAAAGCAAACTCCCTCTTCTTTTTTTTCGGTCTTGTAGATTTTTCAAAAACAAAAGTTTAATTAATAATGCATTTTAGTCTTAGGCCATCCACGCTTTGAGGGGGGGGGGAAGGAAAGCCCAGATCCCGCGAGAACATGGCAGGAAACCTCATCTAAAAAAAAACAACCCAGCAGGTCAGAAACCGGGATAACCTCCGTCCCATCACAGATCTCTAGGCGGGCGTCGCGAGACTTCGCAAAGCTCGGGCTGTGCGGGAGCGCGTGCGCCTGCGTGTGAGCAAGTGTACGCGCACGCACGCACGCGCGTGTTCTCGCGGTATTTGGAGAAATAGGAGCAGGTAGAGAGGAGTTGGGGGAAAGGAACCTCCGAGGTATACCAAAAGAAGCCACGGCATCGGCGGTTCAGAGGACGACAACGTGGGCGATTATTTTTTCGTATTCTCGCGAGAATTGGTGGCTAACCTTCTTTCCTCCTCACTTTCCTACCTTCCTCTTCCCTCCCCCTCCCCCACCAATCTGGAAACAGCGCCGTTTCGGTCTGGGAAGTAGGTAAAAAAAGATGGGAATCTTGACTTGGGGAACTCACTAGAGATTCAGGTTGAGGAAGGGGGTGCCCCCTTAGTAGAGGCTCTTGGGTTGGTCACGGGCCTCCGGGATTTGCTTAGTGAGCGAGGCCCCGGGGCGGGCTGGAAGTGTATACAGTCAGCCCCTCAGGAAGTTAAGGAGATAGCAAATAAATTCAGTCCCCACTTTCATTTTGTAGGGACGTGGGATCTTTAGTTAGTAGCAAGGTAACGTTGACCCAAGGCAGTCCGCTGCTTAAATACTTTGAGAGACTACTCTTAGGGGACCCCTTTTTCAAAAATCTTGAAGTGACTAGTCTCCAGAACTTTTCTTTCTTTTTCTTTTTTTGGCGTTTGTAAAGTTCAGCTTCTTACCTATTTACAAACTGGGGGGTTTTTTTGCGTATTTTTACCCCTTTAATCAACCCTTTTGAGCAATTAATACCCTAAAAGTAGGAGTTAATTTAGACTTGGAGTTAAGGAAGAGCAGGTGCTTACTCAGGGTTTAAAACATCGTCTCTTCCCTTCCTATATGTGAAGTGTGAGATCAGAGGATATTTTGATAGAGTTGTTTTCCTCCAGCCGTTTCAGATTTATTTCTGAGGCAGCCTTATCTTACAACATTCTGCTTGTGATTGCAGAATCAGGTATTCATAGAGTAACCCCATTTATCCTGGTAAAGAGACAAGGGTGGGTTGAATGTAGGACATAGGTAACAAAAGAAAAAGTAGCCCTTCCATCGTAGGGAGAGGGGCTTGAAGAGTAGAATTTGGGCTTTTTGGAGGATTCCTCCCTCTTTTCAAGCACAGTGGAGAAGGAATGCCAAACCCAGAGAGACATGGGGGCAAGAAGGATACGGGAGGTGGGGGTTCTTTGCATCAAGATGCAGTGTCCAGCAGTGGGAGTTCAAATAGCAGAGAAAGGCATCGACTCTCCAAGCATAAAAGACACAGATCCAGGCATTCCAAAGATTCACCGTTGGGGTCTCAAGAAGGAGGAGCACCTCTTGGCAGCATGATCAAGCCATTGGTAGAATATGACGATATCAGCTCTGATTCTGACACTTTCTCAGATGAAGCAGTCCTCAAGTTGGAACGTAGAGAAAATGATGAGAGGAAAGGGACATCAGACAGGAGTGATCGACTACATAGACATCGTCATCATCAACACAGGCGTGTCCGTGAATTGATAAAAAGTAAGCTGGGAGACAAGGAGAAGAGAATGGACAGAAATCAAGAGTCCTCAGGCAAGTTGAGTTCTAGTAAGGATAGACTATCTGGTACTTCCAAAAGGCTACATGAGGAGAATGATGACCACTCATCTAAATCATTCAAGAGCAGTAGCAAAGAGTCCCGCTCAGCCAAACTGCATAAGGAGAAGTCTAGAAAAGAACGGGAGGCAAAATCTGGTCACAAGGATCACAGTAAAAGTCATCGGAAAAGAGATGCCCCCAAAAGTTACAAGTCATTGGACAGTCCAAAGCGGAAATCCAGAAGTCCACACCGTAAGTGGTCAGATAGTCCCAAACAAGATGACAGTCCCTCAGGAGCATCCTATTCACAGGACTATGACAACAGCCCTCCACGCTCACATACATCCAGTAACTATGATTCATATAAGAAGAGTCCTAGTGTATCCTCACGACGACCATCAGTCAGCCCTCCATATAAGGAACCTGCTGCCTACCAATCCAGTATGCGTTCTCCCAGCCCTTATGGCAAGAGACAGCGGTCGGTCAGTCCATACAGCAGGAGGCGTTCATCCAGCTATGAAAGAGGAAGTGGATCATACAGTGGAAGATCTCCCAGCCCATTCAATCGAAGGCGCTCCAGCAGTCCTTTTGTTTCCAAACGGTCTCTGAGTCGTAGTCCTGTTTCCAGGTACTGGTCTTCATACTTAAATCAGAATTGTTGAGCCTCCTAAGTACAATGTAACTAAAGGGGATAATGTCCCAGAATTGTTGTTATTGTCTTTTAGAACAAAATGTTTTATATTCCTCTGATTCAGGTGGGTTCCTACCAGTTCGGACCGGCTCTATAGAACCGTTAGTAACGTGGCGGCCTGGGTCACTAGAACCGGCAGCGACCCAGGCCTGCCATGCCCCCGAGCCGGTTCGGCGGTGCTGTAGGTGCCACCATCTTGTTTTTTGCTTCTGCGCAAGCGCAGAAGCTGTTTTTTTGTTCTGCGCATGCGCGCGACCCGTCAGTGCGGCGCATCCCTGAGCGAACCGGCAGTAAGAAGATCTGGAACCCACCCCTGCTCTGATTCATTAGGGTGGTAATTCTCACCATAATGCGGCCTTATGTGTTGGATTATAATATTTTAAGATAGCATGCTTATGCTAGTGAGAATGGAGTTTGAGTCTAACACACTTGGCTTAATATTAAAGCAGGATGATTTAAGGTACAAACTTGTTTTTCAGTCTTCAAATATTGTATCCTAAGTAATACTTTCTATCCTATTGGAGAATAAGTTGAAAAGAATCCAGGTCAGCCAGTATAACACTGAACTGATGGGGTGTCATGCTAAACCATGATATGAAATAGAAATATAGAATATGAAAACATAGTGCCAGTGAGCACTGATCTTGCATGTTTTTCAACATATTTGTGGTTTAATTTGTCAAGCCATCAAAACTTGGCAAACTAGAATCAATGATCAAATCATGATCGGCATGAACTACAGATCATTAAAGATGGATGACATTACATAGTTAATGCAGATGGATAGCTTCTGTGTCAGGTGTGTAACAGAACCAGCTGCCAAGATTTACTGTTAATTGCTTTCATTGTGCTATAGTCAGATGTATAAATGTCAGAAATTTCTGAAAATTAAAACTGCAGTTTAATCCATTCTCATGATACATATTGTGGTTTTTCAGTTTTTATAAAATTAAAAAACTGGAAGAGGAGACAGAAAATGGGCTTACTAAATATGTAAACCAGTGTTGCAAGGAACTTTCTTCTTTAGCAAATGGAACTCAATTCAAAGAAAATAAGATATATTTAATATTATACCATTTAAATATATAGTATGGAAGTTTCAGGTTTTATCAGCCTTCATGACTTTTCATATAGTTATGCTTGGATAGTTTTATCACAATTATTTTACTGGACCTTTCTTAAGTGGGGATAGATATTCTTTTCATACACATTTAGATAAACAACAGTTATGTGCTCAAAAATCATCTTTGATTTCAGCTTCTGATATTTATGAATACCATAAGGGTAGTCAGTGTAGCTATTATTCCTTTGAACTGTAATTTTAACAACTAATTATTGAAACCTAAAAGCAGAAAGGAACTTTTAAAATAGACCTCTTTCCTATCAACATTTATCATTGATTCTAAACTTTATACTGTTCATCTTACTTTAAATAAGATTTCATTTTGCTAATACTTTGGAAGGTATTACTCTCTCTTTATAATATAAATATATGAAACTGCTAATACTGGTTATCACTGGGCATTACTTAGTTAACATTTCCATGGATAAGTTTCTATAATTTCTTGTTAACACTTTTTAATGCAGAACCTTGACATTGAAGTAGGAGTATTTTCAGTGAAGCCGCTAGCACTCTGGCAGTGCTAAACAACAATCTTATCATATTGTTTTGACGATTCACAGAACTCTCCTCTTCCTGTTGTGAATTCTGGATGGTCTTCATGAAATGTGTCTCTCACAGCTCCATTCTCCTCTCTATAATGAGAAAGTTAATGAACATGAGAGAAACTATATAATCGTTAACATAAGGCATTTTATATGGAGGAAATGTTGTGAAACAAATATTACTAGACAAGCTTCCCACCAAGTGTGAAAGGAACAATGATGAACCCTGTATTTGGTTTGCTACATTTTGAATCCAATATTTTTTGATCCTATTGTTAAGATGGTTGGTACTTCAACTCTTGGCAATTACTTTTAAATAATGTAGGACAAACGGAGTTGTTGTTTCCTGCTAATTATGGGCCAAATATCAGGAAAGCATCTCCATGTCTATTGAGAAAGGATTGGTTAATATGTGTAAACATCTTGTAAACTAAAAACTTATGTTCATAAGTTTAGAAAACTTATGAAAGTGACTTGGTTGAGTCTTTATTATGTTGAGTAAATAGGCTTGAGTAGAACAAACAGTAAGTATTGTATATTTAAATATGTGAAACTGCAAGGAGGCATCTCATTCCTGTTCATTTTTTATATTCTCTTTTATTTCATTTTATAAGCTTTACAAAGCTTTGTCTGGTGTTCTAGTTTGCCAACTCTTTTTCCCATTCACCTACATATGTTGGGTTCTGAAATTCTTAAACCATTTTTAACTCACTTTCTCCACTAGAGTCTTCTATAAAAACAGATGCCCTTCCTCTAAACAGATGTCCTTCCTCTAAACTGACCATATTAACAGGGAATGGCTTCTTATAATGTTTGGTACAATACATTATGAAATGAGATATTTGTAGTGAGTTCAAGAGCTAATTCTCAGGTTGGATTCCTAAATAAGCAGGGATTGGCAGACTACTAACTTGAAGTTTGGAGAATGGGATATAGGTCACTAGAGCTCAAATATCCTATAAAGGATTTTGTTGCAGATTTATTAGTACATTTTGGTGACCTGAATTTTGGGGAATAATGTAGTATATTGTGAGACTAGGCTGAAGCTGCCGTAGATAAAGATGAAGAAGACACATAAACAGGGAAGACAATAAGCCAGGAATCTTATATAAAAGTTCCCTTTAAGGAGGTAGTTAAGAAGGAACCAAGTCTAAAGGAAAAAGTTTAACAGCCAATCAAAGAAAGCTGAGCCTGAGTACATGGAGCATGCTGCCATCTGATCTACAGCTACCAGACTTGTGAATCAACAAAGTAGGACTTTGGGAGGGCTAAAAGGGGTCCTAAAATCCACTCACTCTTTGAGTTCTGTTTGGTGCCAGACTTGGTGGCTTCTGTCCCTCTAGTTCTAGTTAGTGCCTGTCAACCTAGTTGAGGAAAACTTGGGTAATTGTGTATGTGTGTGTATGAGAGCAAATGTTTATGTAACCAGTAAAGTTTTGCTCTTATTTTAAATTCACTGAGTCTCTCTGTATTTCAAAAACCTCTTGTGCCTCAGTATATAAAAGTGATTTGTGTGTGTGCCTAATTATTTCCCTGCTATTGACCAGGGATGTGTATGTTGTGTGCTTTAATCGTATCTATTTGGAAAACTCAGATAGAAAGCAAGGGGGACGTACAAGTTGTGTGCTGTGAATGAGTGACCATAAACTAAATCTGGGAGTGCTCTCTTGGAGTGTATGAAGAACAAGAGACTGCTATATGTTGCCTTACCTGGAAGTGTGCCCCGAAGCATACTTAATATTTATTTGTCGTTGGTTCACATGGCACTTAACTTTGTGGTTTGGGTTATGATTTACTATACTGGGTGAATCCACTATTGTGGTCTACACATTGTAGTAAAATTAGGCCATCATAGCTTTTAAAACAAACACTATAGTGTGATGTGTGAACTCAGCCAGTGAGTGCATTCCATGGGAGTAACCATCTTTCAGCCAAAACAACTCTTAATATTATTGAACTCTTGTAGATAATTGGGGTTTTCTGGTAATGACAAAACCATTGCAAGTAGAGAATCCTGCTTTGGTTAGTTACATTTAAGAAATTAACTTGAATGTTATTCATTCAAGAAAGAATATTCCCCTTTGCTCTTGATAGAGGTCTGCCCTTATATTTCCAGAATAACATAAGTAAATATGACTTTACTATCCCCAAGAGTACAACTAGCTCTTTTCATATTGAAAGCCATGAAAACACTTTAAACTGCCTAAAATAGCAAATAATGACTTATTGATAGCTTATTCAAAACTTGAAAGAAAATTGGAATAATTGGCCTAAGGCTGAGTGCAGCCATATTGACTAGTATTGACTACTTCTTTTCTCAATCATGTTTACTTAGTTACCCTTATTGGCTTTGTGGACTACTAACTGCTGTTTCTGGCCTCTTTCATGGCCTAATTTATCTTTGAGCTTAATTTAAATCAATAGTGCCTGTCATAAACAACTGTTTGTACAATCTTGCATATGTAATGATCCAGACAACTGGATTTCTAAAAACTACTGTTTGCAAGTCTTGGGTAGCTGTATTGTGTTAAAAATGAATATATTAAAGGTTTAAAACAGCTAAAATGTTTAAATATAAACAATATATAAACAGGGACCAAACTCCACACTTTGTAGCACTGATGATGTTACCTGGTTGGGTAACGAAAGGTCTGCAAATAACTAAGCTCAGATAGTACTAGGGACTCCTAGGTTCATCCCTAACTACATGTTTCCCTTCTGGTAACTTTTAAATAATCTGAAAACAATGAAGTAACAAAATAAAGGGACAGCTTTTAATATATTTCACTGATTAAAAAAAAAAGTAAGGAGGCAGGTAACATTCACATTTCAAGCTTACTGTATTTTCTAAATTTTAGATTAGTAACCTACACTGCAAAGACCTGAAGTACTTCTCTTAGACCTCAGGATTACATACATTCTCAGCTTCCTATAATTAACTGCAGAGGTTGCTTTCAAATCTTTGTGTTTTGTTGGAGTGTTTGGGATTAGGAATGATTTAGATAAGATTACTAATCTGCTGAGATCTGATTCTTAGAACAGTTTTGTCCAGTAATGTTAGAACTGAGACAGCTCAATGTCAGGGAAGGACTAGGAAAAACAGAACCAGTGTATGGATTTCTGACACTTATTGAGTTTTGGTCTTACCAGTTCTTTTAATTTTTAAATTTTTAATTATAACTTTTCAGAAGCTGTAGATAGGGCATATAGCACCCTTCCTCTTATTTTATTTTTTCCATACAACTCTGACCTAGGTTGAACTAAAAAAAAAAGTGACTGGCTCACAGTCACACAACAACCTTCTGTGGTTGGGAATGCTTTCTTTCTTACCTGCTAGACTATTAGTAGAAAGTACATAGCCTATGTTGAACAACAGAAAATTTACTTCCTTTCTGAGCTGCCATTGAACTCTCAGTCCTCTTGGTGGGAAAGAAAAGGTAACTTCAGTGAGGCTATTTTCTGATTACACAGAACATTTAAGGGCATCTTGGGAGAGTAACCACCAATGTGGGAAAGTGAAACTTGAAAGCAGTGCTGACCCAAGCAAAGGCAGCTCAGCTTCCCTCCCTCCCATCTCTCTTTCAGCTAGAAAACTTTAAAGAAAAACTTCATAGTAAATATTAAAAATGTCTGTCTTGTGCAGGGAGTATATATCTTTGTTTCTGCACATGCAAACAGTGATATGGTTTCTAGATTCCAAGCAAAAGATCTAAATATATCCAGGCTTAAAATGTTTGACCCCTTTTATTTTAACGTGGTACTATAAAGATTGCTGTATTATGTTATACGTGAGTGGAAGGTGCAGTTTAAGTCTATGCACATAAAGTGAATCCAAGAAGAAAGCAGAGAAACCTGTAGCAAGTTGAGGAATGTACTGGAGCTTTAAGGGTCATGGTTGGTATCTATAAATAGTGTGGATTCTGAAATGGCTAAACCATGACCTATTTTAACCATGGTCTGATGAATAAATCAGCTGGGTTCATGTAGCATTTAAACATGGTTTACAAACTGCAGTGGCTATGTTCACATATCTTGTAATCTCAAAAGAAACATATATTGTGTAACAGAAATACAGAACATAAAATATTGAGCTAACTTCTTGAGAGCTAGAGGTTGATTTTTACATAAAAGTATGGCAGTTGAGATCCTATTGGATTCTGATTTATCTTATTTTGTTTTCACAGGAAGCCTATGAAATCCCGAAGCAGAAGTCCCACTTATTCAAGGCATTCTTCATCTCATAACAAAAAGCAGAGAACTGGGTCTCGCAGTCGCCATTCCAGTATCTCACCTGCTCGGCTACCACTGACCTCCAGTTTAGGAGCTGAGCTGAGTAGGAAGAAAAAGGAGAGGGCTGCAGCCGCAGCCGCTGCAGCAAAAATTGATGGAAAGGAGATCAAGGACTCATCTAGCTCGTCTAGAAAAGAAAATAATTTAGCTGAAGTAAAAGAGTCTATAATGGATGTCAGGAAGGCAAAAATGGCTAAGCCTGAAAAATGTCCTCATGATGTGGTGACGGTAAATACTCTACAACACAATGCAGAGATGAAAACAACTCCTGAGCCTGTCAAAACAAAGACAGTAGAAAATTCTGAAAAGAAACGTCTTTCTTTGATTAAAGACTCAAAAACTGTGGGAACAAAAAATATGAAACTTGTTATAGCAAAGGAGGAAATTGTGACTCCAAAACAAATAGAGACATCTGAGCAAGAGGTCCAACCTCCTTTGCCTTCTGTAAAGTCACTCCCTCCTTTACCAACATCATCCCCACCTCCTCAAATTCCTCCACCATTGCCCCCTTTGCCTCCATTGCCGGTTGTTCCCCCTCTGCCATCTGCCCAGTCATCTACCATTCACAGCCCTGCTTTAGTTTCTCTGCCATTTTCTGCCCTTTCTAAAACATCCTTGACTTCTCAGGCTAACTCCCAGTCCACCATTCAATCCTCCTCAAAGGGACATGGTTCTGTGACCATAGCCGTTCCTCATTTGAAAACATCAACGTTGCCTCCACTCCCTTTGCCACCAATCTTGCCTGGGGAAGATGAGTTGGAAAGGTAAGGTTTGTAGACACTGCTATTCTACAAAGACTTGTTAGTGTAATGTATTGCTCATTTTGCTCAGTTCTGATGCAAAGATTTGGTATCTGAAAATTGTTGAGCTGATACAGTAAATTCTGCAGTCAATAGAATTTGCAGGAGTAGTAACCTGTTTGCTGCCTCTGAAACCTTGAATTTCTAGTAATGTGGACAGGAATGGGAATTTCTTGCAGGATACAAAAGATGTACCTCCTTAATAGAAAATAACTTAGATAGCTTGCTAGGAGAGGGCTTTATCTAAAATGCTTGATAGATATTGCTGGTCAGGATAATTTTAGATGTAAACGACTTGGTTGATAATCCTACTTGTTGTTTTTAGTGTTTACTCTTGCCTTGCAGTGCTTTTTATGAACATAGCGCTGAATTCATGACTAGAGAATTTTTAAATAGGCGAGTAATGTGCTTTTTGACCCATTGTTCCCCCTAAATAGCCAATGTGTATTGATTTGTTTTGTTACCAGTATTTGATTGCTATATTTGGAGACAGGAATGATGATCTTAAATCATCATTTAAGTGGTGGTAAAGTATAATTTGGCCATCTTGGTTGCTGTCTTCATTTTTCCTCTTGCTGGACATGTTACCCTGTTTTCATGTGTGTCCTTTTGCACACAGAGGATGATGGGAGGACTGTGCAAGACCAAGATTTGCTGTGGCTGTGACCTGATTTTTCTCAGCCAGATTATAGTTTCGCACTATTTCCATTTTCTTTCTTTTAATTTGAGTCTTTCTCCAGACTCAAATATTCATCATGCTGTAGGGAATTTATAACTAATAAGTATCATAGTGATAGCATAATATTTAGATATCTGGGGATGCAGAGCTGGATTTTTATGTTTCTTTGAGATCTTGAATGGTGCAGCATGACTGGGTTCCGTCTGATGAACCTAAAGTAATTCTAGACAGAAATGTATATCTTGTTTGTGTACTATTACTATTATTTTAGAAATATTGCTTAAAATAATTTTATTTTTTGCTTCAAAAGTTCTTTGGAAGAAAGACGCTGTAGAAAAATAGTAGTATAATAAATTGTTGGAGGAAAAGAGGCATTGTCAATTTCTAGTATTTGGATTTAATGCCTACTGTCTTTGTAAGTGTTGTGTTGGAATATGACACAGAACCCAGACAACTAAATTTCCATCTAAAAAAAAAGGCAATTCTATCCACCAATCCACAGAATACCATCTTGAGAATTATGCAGCAGAAGTGTGCAGAACAAATAACTCTTTTCCAGCCAAGTTGAACACTTCAGAGACTATCAGTTGATTTTCAGACTCTAGCTGGTTTGATTTCCAGGAAAAGGAATTTTCCTAATTTCAAATCTAGCAAACAGTTTTAATTCTCAAGTGTGTTTGCACTATCCTGTGTTTGGCAGGGGCTGGTGAAAGTGTATAAAGGGAGTTATTAGGAGAGTTTTGTTACATTTTTGCTGGTAGAGTTGGACATCATTGATACTATATTGCTAATTTTCCACATATCAATCAGCATATAGCACTATCTCTATAACTAATAATTGCAGAGGCAGTACATCATAATATCCAGGAATTGTAAAAGAATGAACAACAAGTACTAATCTGTTTTAAGATGTTCATTTACAAAACTGTAGTTAGTATAAATTTTACATGTAGACAGTTTTCTATGTACTTGTAGTAATCTAAGGGTGTTTTGCCATTGCAAATCATGGGGATATTTTGAATCCTCACTTCAACATTAATAAAGTTAGTCAATTCTTATTAGATAAAAGCAGCAGATACCTGCTTTAAGGAAAAAAATGTAGTCAACCCTGGCCTGGAGTTCACAGATCCTTTCAAGCAATGATGTTTGAGTAGTATGGTGGGTGTGGAGGAAGAAGGTACATAAAAATGTGTGTGGCCAAGAAAAAAATAATTTGATTTCAATATAGTTAAATTAGTTCAATTAATGATTGTGTTCTTTTATTTTTTCCTTCCATTGCATTAAAAATGACACATTTTCTAAACCCCAGAATTTTGAAATTTCAGCTGTATATCAGATACTGAACTTCAATGTTAAAATGGTGCAACCTTTGGTTACATTGATTTCCCCTAGATATTTCTATCAGTAACGTTATAATTGTAGCAGCTGAATTATATCCGTCTGTGTTAAACCTTGGAGATGTGGAACAATGATCAGCTTCTGAATAGTTCATAACACTTTTCTTTTCTCCGGTGCTTTAGTCCAAAGGAGATTGTTCCTCTGAAGTCTGTGAAGAAAGAGAAAGAACAGAGACCACGACACTTGCTTACAGACCTCCCACTTCCTCCAGAGCTTCTTGGTGGAGACCCTTCACCGCCAGAGTCTCCAGAACCAAAGGCAGCCACACCACCTCAGCAATCATTAAGAAAGAGACCAAAGTAAGAACTAAATATACTTTTATTTGATGGCATTTGTTCAAAGTACTTTATTTCTTTAGGATAACATTGAGGATTGGCAAAAATGAATACATTGGGTGGTTAATAGACCTAGCCAAATCACCTTTCATCTTGTGCCATGACATATGGCAAAGCTAGTATAACTCAGTGGTGAAATCCAATTTTTTTTACTACTGGTTCTGTGGGCGTGGCTTGGGCGTGGTGTGGCTTGGTGGGCGTGGCTTGGGCGTGGCAGGGGAAGGATACTGCAAAATCTCCATTCTCACCCCACTCTGGGGCCAGCCAGAGGTGGTATTTGCCGGTTCTCCGAACTACTCAGAATTTCTGCTACCAGTTCTCCGAACTACTCAAAATTTCCGCTACCGGTTCTCCAGAACCTGTCAGAACCTGCTGGATTTCACCCCTGATACAACTTCATTCGCATGACACTAGATTTAGTTTTGATTAGTACTGGTAAATACCACTTGTGAAATACAATCCATTTTGAAATGGATAGAAATGGAAAATTAGGGAATGTTAAAATGCAGATTCAGTTCATAGTGCATGGAAGATAAAATTTGATCCTCAGCTTGATATCCATGTTGTCGGATAGCCAGTGTATCCGACAACATCTCCCTTAGAATCTGTCCGACTTCATGTCTATCTAGTTTTTATTTTATAGTCTATAATTTAAAATAAAATAAGAGTTAAGCATATTGCAAAGCATCACTTTCAAATATGATTTGTATTTCTATTAATGCATTGGGTTTCACATAAATCTTGGAAATATACTTGAAAATAAAATGGCATATGGATTTAGCTAGAGCTTTGTTTCCAAGTATATCTCTCCAGGGGAAAAACAAAAACAAAGATAAACCAAGTGTCTGTTTGGATGAAAAACTGGCTTATTTTTAGCATTATGGGAGCATTTTGAACTCTTGAGTTCAAAAACAATGCGAAAATGCTCAAAACAATACTTTTACTGAGGCAAAATAGAATTGAGTACTCTGTATTTTAGAGTATTTCAGGAACTCTGTCATTATTATAAAAGAATAATACAGTCTGTATAATTTTATATGAAAATTGCAGTTGGATTTTGTTTCCGAGTTTAAGGCTTAATGTTGTGCAAAAATCCAGCCTAGGAAAAAATCTCAACATTCAGGGGAGGGGAATCTACTTTACACACTGTTAACCATCCTATAGAAACAATTTTGTGCTGAGACAGGTAACCCCTTCCTCCCCAGCCATTTTGTGGTAATACCCATGGATGTGCTGATCAGTATGCAGGTATCAGGAAAAGAGAAGTCAAAAGTTAAGTACTTGAGTACACGTGTATTAATCTTACATGTGTATCTACCTTAAAGATAAAACTGTTCAATGAATATCGTTCTTATGTCGAGAGCAGAAAACTAGAATTACACAGTTATTAATATTCTTTCAGCTATTGCTTTATAGAGAACAATTTTGAAATATATTTAATGTATATAATTTTTAAAGAATTTTGATTATGATAAAATCTAATATAAACTAAACTTTAAGATAATAGAATAGAAAGAAGTAAAAGGTGCAAGAAAAAAGAGAAACAGAAAAGTAAGAATATAATAAAGAAAAGAACTATATAAAGAAATGACTTCCAACTTTCATTACAAGTATAAACAAATTTAGTGACTCTTTACTACCTGTAAGGTGACATTTATGTCTTTATCCCATATACCTTAGCTGTAAACAAATCCATAAAACATCATCTTTTCTATTAGAAAGTCCATATATAGTTGCCAGAACTAACATTTCTTGTTTTAACTGATCAAATAAAACAACTTTATATTCCTTCCTTTTACTTCTAATAGTCTTATTCTTTAGTTCATCATACTGTAGGAATTGATTTCATTTCTTCTTTTGTCCCATCACCCTCTTTTATAAATCCAGTAGGAAAAAAAAATATTCAGATCACTTTCTTGTTTTGTCATTTGTATTTCTTTTTTAAATGTTAAAACCCCAGCCAGTTTCTAATGTAGATACAGTAAAACATCCTTTTCTAAGTCATTCTCTTGACCTGTCAGTTGTAAATCCATTTTTGATTCCATCTCTGTTTTACCAGATAAAATTTATTCTTTTCTACATTTGTCATTTCTTCATAATAACTTTTGGACAGAGTATCCAGAGAAGCAAACCTCATTATTGATATTGTTGATAGTGTGCTACTATTTTCAGATTCCATTCTTCAAAAGTCTCCTCCAATATTTTTATTACTATAAGGCTTTGCATCATTTTACAGACTTGTAATTCTTTCCTTTACCTAAAAACTTTAGCCATCTTTTAAAAGTGTTCCAGTTATTAGAAATCTTCAAATGCTTCTGTGATATTATAATTGCTTATGTTTCTCTTCCTCCAGAGATGCTAGCTGATGAAATGATTATTATATTTCATTAATAAACATTGTGAAAAATTTAAAAAACTATCTAACCAAAAATATATCAGTGATAATTCATTAAAGGAATTATATATATTGCAGTAATTTAAAAAATAGGGAGGAAAAAGAAAAAATGTAGGAAAACAGAAAAAATAAGATCTATATCGTAATATAAAATTAATTCATTCTTAAATTTATTATTAAATCCATAGGAACCTAGCGTGTCATTTCAAAAATTGATAAAGACCACATATATGACTTCCACTCCTTAACATCATGAATATAAATGTCTTTCCATCTACATGAAATAATTCCATATATGTATAGGTGATAATTATCCATATATCTGCCACCGTGGCGCAGTGGTTAGAGTGCAGTACTGCAGGCTACTTCTGCTGACTGACTGCAATTTGGCAGTTCAAATCTCACCAGGCTCAGGGTTGACTCAGCCTTCCATCCTTCCGAGCTGGGTAAAACGAGGACCCAAATTGTTGGGAGCAATAAGCTGACTCTGTAAACCGCTTAGAGAGGGCTGTAAAGCAATATATAAGTGCTAAGTGCTATTGCTATCTATATAATTATCCATAATAGAGTCTTGCACTTAATTAAGCCAGAATTCTTCATAAAATATCAAACTCCATAATTAGAATAATCTCATCATCATATATCTTTAACATGTATATTTTCTTAGGACTATGAAACATAAAATGTCTTCAAATTTTTTGCAACGTAGGGTGAGAAATCTGAAATTGATGACAACTTGGCAGTGCCATTACTCAATTATTATACTGAACCGTGATGTTATGTTTTTTATTTTGGTTTAGCAAATTATGTGAACCTTTGTGGTTTGTAAACTCTGGTTAGTATTTAATCATGAATAAATCTAGCCAATTGTGGTTTATTTAATAAATCGTTAAATAAGCCATTATTCAGTCTGAACCTGGAATATACAGTTTCATACTTAATTTCATTTAGTACTGTAATTTGCCTACCTGGAAAACTAAGTATAATCTTTTGAGTTTTTAAGAAAAAGAGTGGCTTGTATTTATAATAAATAGGTATCACAGCATTTCTGATATACAGTCTATCTATCTATCTATCTATCTATCTATCTATCTATCTATCTATCTATCTATCTATCTATCTATCTATCTATCTATCTATCTATCTATCTATCTATCTAGATATATAGATATATAGATATATAGATATATAGATACACACACACACACACACACACACACATGCAGATCCGAGTAGGATGATCAGAAAACATTTATGAAAGAGTTTTGTCTTAGAATTACACATTTTAACAATTCTGTTTGCTTTCTCCCCCCCCCCCCCCTCTTCCAGAATCTGTTGCCCTCGTTATGGAGAGAGGAGACAGACAGAAAGTGATTGGGGAAAGCGCTGTGTGGACAAATTTGATATTATTGGTATTATTGGTGAGGGAACATATGGGCAAGTGTACAAAGCCAAGGACAAGGATACAGGTGAGTATAAAAACATGGATTATTTTTAATTTTCTTTTTCTGAGCATATATATGTATGTGTGTATATATACTTACACACTACACATATATACATACATACGTTGTGACTCAGGTTGCCTAGGCGGAGACAGACTATGATAGAGTCCTTCATTGCTCCACAACAAACAGCCCTACAATGGCCAGTAAGGCTCCACCCCATACTTCCCTGAAGGCAGCCACCCAGTCCAACAAACAAAAGCCAGTAAGCAACAAAACCAATTTGGAAAGGCAGAGAGGAAGTCCAAAGACTAGGTGCAAGCTCACAGGGCAAGGGCAAGGTCCACAAAGCAAGGCAGGTCCACAAGGCAAAAGGCATAAGGCAAGACACAAGCTGAAACGAGTCAAGGCTGAGTATTTTTCCAAAGCTGGAGGTGTGTAAGACAAAGCAAACAATTGTTCCTGACAAAGACAATCTCCCCCGGCTTCTCTTTGAGTCAACCCATGCCAGGTGTTCCTTGTGAGAAGTGGTGGGGTGACCTTCTCCCAAGCAGCCTCTCAGATCTCCTTTGAGCTTGCCTCCGCTCTGCTCTCTGTGTCCTCAGATCGAGTGGGGGAGGCAGCTGTTCCTCATTAGAGGGGATCTGCCTCTCAACACCATTTTCTATATCTTCCCCCCATGCCTGTGAGGGCAGACAGATCTCCATCCGGTTGGCCACCTCCCCCAATGCCTGAGGGGCCTGGGACAGCATTGTTCTGAGCCCCTGGCCTCTCCAAACATTGCAAGGAATGTCATCATGCCATCCCTGTCAGACAATCATGGTTCCATCTCCCTCCCCTCCAACACACAACACACAGACACCACACACACATACACATGAGAGGAGACAGAGTTATAGTTATTTATTAACACATAAGATTTTTTTATTATTTTTATTATAAAAGTGTGACTTCTTCTGTTTATAGAGAACAAATGATCTATCTATACAGTTAGTCCTTGACTTACAACCAAAACGTGTCATGTGATCATCATTTGTAACCTTCCCAGTTGGCTTCTGACACACAGAATTAATGTGGGAAGCCAGATTCGCTTAACAACTGCAGTGATACACCCTGCAACTGTGGGAAAAAAGTCATAAAATGGGGCGCAGCTCACTTAATAACTCTCTTTCTTAGCAATAGAAATTTTGAGCTTAATTGTGGTTGTAAGTAGAGGTTTACCTGTAACAGTTTGTAAGAATAAACTGAAGAAGATAAACTGGTTGCCCTCTTAGTCTCAATGGCAAGTAATTCAAAATATCTGTTATGGGATTAATTCCAAGTATGGAAATGAAGAAAAGTTCTGAAATATACTTCTAATATCCCCAATGTTGTTCTGATAAAAAGTTTTCATTGTACGGATAATCCTTGACCTACAATTGCAATTTGGATTGGAATTTTGGTCAAAAGTTGTTGCAATTGTAAGTCAAGGCACCACATGATTAGATTTTAACTGTTTTTATGATACAATAATAATAATTAAATAAAAATAAATTACCAATAAATTTTATAAGTAAATAAATTTTATAAATAAATAATGCAAGTCATCAATATTGTTAAACAAATCACATGGTCTTTAAGCAAATCCATTCTTCTGAACGGGCATTTTTTGCTGGGAACTGACAAAAATATCACAAATTGTGGTCATGTGATCACAAGATTGGTCATAAATACAAGCAATTGCCACGTGCCTGAAATATGATCACGTGACCACAGGGTGTGTGTGTGTGTGGGGGGACTTTCATAGTTTTGAGGACAGGTTGTAAGTAAAAAAATTTTTTTACCCCAAGTCTGTTGTAACTGAACAGTCATAAATCCTGAGTCGCAGACCAGTTGTGTTGACACTGTCTACTCAGATAAGTGACAAACAGGAACGTGTTTAAAGAGGATCCTATTTTTCATTTCTCTTGTTTTGTTTGACCATTATTACTTTTATAATTTGCTGTGTTCTGTATTTCGCAGGTGAATTGGTAGCTTTGAAAAAAGTAAGGCTGGACAATGAAAAGGAAGGCTTCCCTATTACAGCTATCCGTGAAATCAAGATTCTCAGACAGTTGATTCATCGGAGTGTTGTCAACATGAAGGAAATTGTTACAGACAAACAAGATGCACTGGATTTCAAGAAGGACAAAGGTACTCATTGTCAAAGAAGATTGTTTAGAAATAGATTGTGAGATTATGACCTGCATTTCAAATTAGCTGGCTTATTTAGCAGTAATAAACATGCTTTGTACATAAAAAGAATTATGAGGAGGTATATTTTAATTTTGTCTAGAGTGTCAGAACGTCAGTGGCTTACTTTATAACAAACATCTGGGTAAGAAGCTTCCTATTCATCTTGAGGATCTTTTGTGAAATTTTGATCGGAGCCCTATGCTGTGTAAGATAATCAGGTTCTTTAATAATAGATAAGGGGAGGAATATTGCTATTCGGATTTAAATTTTCTTTACAATTTAGATATGCAGACACAATTGTCTTGATAATGAATACTAAGTGAGATGGAACATTAAATGATCTAGAATCCTTTTTTTTGAGTGCACAATTTATGGCATTTACATTTTCCTACTTATGTCATAATCTACTTTAGAATATTCTAAATATGATGTGCTAAATGTTTGATGTGATAAATCTTCATATTTTAATTCTTAAATAAAAATAGTGGTGTTTGTCTTTTTAATCTTCTGGTAGGTGCCTTTTATCTTGTATTTGAATATATGGACCATGACCTCATGGGATTGCTAGAATCTGGGTTGGTACATTTCTCAGAGGACCATATCAAATCATTCATGAAGCAGTTGATGGAGGGACTGGACTATTGTCACAAAAAAAACTTTCTTCATCGAGATATCAAATGTTCCAACATCTTATTAAATAACAGGTAATGATGTAAATTTATTACATGAATTAGATGACTTTGTATGGAAATTGAAAAATTGTTTTCTCAATGTTCTATGCAGTATATTTTAAAAATGTCCATTGTATTCTTATCCTTCCTGAGATATGAGGAAGATGCTTTGTTCTGTATTCTTTTGCCTGCTCTGGTAATAATTTGAAAGCAAAAATTTAATGTACCAGTATCATGAAACACGTTTCTAATGGAGATCTATGTGACTGCCATCATTCCATCAAGTAAAACGTCTTTTATATATACCGCTGTTTGTTCATTTGAGTTACATATATTTTGCCATACATAGCAGTAGCTGGCTGCCATTTCTGTTAAACAATCATGCCACCTAGAGTCATTTTTGGTGAGATAGCCTATCAGAATGCTTCATGCATGAACCTTTCTTATTGTGGTGACACCAGATCCAATCTAGTTCATCTATATGACTTCATATATAAATTTTTATAGCAAAGGGGGATTTTCATGAATATTTGTCTTATATAATATATTTTAATCTGATCTCACTCAGAGAACTCTTTAAAACATACTGGATTCCCATTGGATTCATGTTCTCATTATGGAAATAATTCAGAGAGAGAAAAGGCCAAGGGCAGCTGACCTCAGCAGAGCTATTGGATCTGTTCTTTATATTTTAAAAATTCTGAGGCTATTTATTAATTACCTTCCTTCACCATTTGTAAGTCTCCCCCTGCTGCATATTTAGCCCTCTATTACACGGGGTGGGGGGGAGTCAAGGAACTGATGAATGACTTGAAAATGTATTTCCATGCATTCTTGCTGTCCGCAAACTTCTAAAAGGATAGATTCTGTAGTTGAAAAATAGAGTTATATCTATAAATTTGTAGGATAATTTTGTGGGGAATCTCTTCTCTAGGAGTCTTGAAAGTGTGACTTACGCTGCAAATTCAGTAATTCTTGTTTATGCAATGTTGCTCTTTTGTGTAAAATGTTGTTACTAAAGGTTCACTATTATTATTTTTTGTAGTGGGCAGATCAAGCTGGCAGACTTCGGTCTTGCCCGACTTTACAGTTCAGAAGAAAGGTAAGATGTTTAAGAGGAGCATAGGCATGACTTTAGATATTTTACACATAATATACCTGGATGGATTGCCGTACAAACCCTATTGAATTCAATTGCAAACAAACATATAGGAATTACCTTTGTTGTCTCTCTTTTTGAGTCAGTGGTGTTAATGAGGGAGCTGATTGCACGGTCTTTCCCTGTTTATTGGCTGCTAATCTTCTTGGTTATGCCTTGGACTTATAACTAAATTTATAGTTAATTTATAATCCACCTTAGTCTTAAACATATTGAAACCATTAGCAAATTATTTTGAGCTTTAGATCCCTGACAATAAAAGCAATGATTTTCCTAATTCTGTTTATAATGTAACAGAGAGAAAGCATTGACCTATCTTTTTTTTTATGAATGAAGATATCCTCCTTGAACACCTGATGCATGATGATTTTCTGACAAGTTCAGAGACAGTTTATTTCTTGTCTCTGCAACTGCATCTTGATCACTTTTCATTATGAATGCTTGAGGCTGGACTTGAGGATGACTTTAAATAAAATTTGTAGCGGTTTAAAAAAAATCAATAGTCATTCTGTTGATTGTACCATCTAATACAGTGATGGCGAACCTTTTTGGCACTGAATGCCGAAAAGGGAGCACTTCGCGCGCAGGTGGCACCAAGTGCCGAAAAGGGAGCACTTCAGGCGCGCGCGCTCCGGGCGCGTGCACTCATCTGGCCCGCAACTAGGAAGAGGAGTTGCCCAGGGGGCATGCGCACGCCGGAAAATGTACTTCCGGTTTCTGGCGCGCACATGCGTGCCGGCCGGGAAGTCTTCCGGTTACTGCCGTGCATGCGCATGCGCTGATCAGTTGGCAGGCGTGCATGCTCACGCTGGAAAATGGAAGACCAGCTCTTCCAGTTTCCGGCACTGCCGCACGCACAAAGGCCAGCTGATCGTCGTGTGCGCATGCGCACCAGAAACCCGGAAGAGGAATGGGTGATGCCGCACATGCCAGGCGACATGGCTCCGTGTGCCACTTCGTGCACGCATGCCATAGGTTCGCCATCACGGATCTAATATATTTCTGTTCACATTGATTCTTACAGAATTATTGAACCTAAATGTTTTTTATAATTGTTTTCTCACTTAGCCGTCCATATACCAATAAAGTCATTACATTATGGTATCGACCACCAGAGTTGCTGCTAGGCGAGGAGCGTTACACACCAGCTATAGATGTCTGGAGCTGTGGGTAAGCCAGTGACTCTTCCATGCTTTGGTTTCTGATGTTAACTTGTGGCTACAATCTACAGTGGTTCATACCTCAAGCTTTAAGCATAGTGTGGCTGAAATTCCATTTAGTTTTGATCGGCCTTAAATAACTATGATGAATCTAATTTTTTGCTGTTTTCTTTGGACAGTAGCCACAAGCACATGCAAGAGCTCACTTCTAAAAAAAACCTTTAGGTTTTTGTATTTAAGATATTCTATTGATCTTTTTTATAAATGTGAATTAAAATATTATTATTGTTCATGGCAATAATTTTCTTCAGAAAATATGAAGATCTATCTCTTCCACAAGGCAATGGGAAATGCTGCTAGGTAAATGCAGATAGGTCCTTTGCATGCACCTTTCATTGGCAATTTGCTAGATATCCAATAAGATCCCTAGGCAGCCAAGAGAAGCTTGCCATCCCTCCCTCCCCCACAAATACTCCAATTTATGCTATTGGTGTTTTAGCTTGTTCTGTTTTCTTCCTAGTTGCATCCTTGGGGAACTGTTTACAAAGAAACCTATTTTTCAAGCTAATCTTGAGTTGTCCCAGCTTGAATTAATCAGGTAAAGCGTTCTATGAATGATAGAAAGGAGATCGGGCACAGAAAGTAGTTTGTGTATTCTGCCTTGCCTGTGCCAGCAGTTGTCATATTTTCTAGAATTGCAAGCAATTATATTAGGTCCAGATCAGATCTATGAACAATATGTACCTGCTGGTTGCTAATGCTAGAAATGTACATAGATGCCAGAAAAATGCTTTTCTTGAGTTTTTGAACGTATATAACTGTATCTTATATTATGAGTCTCTATCTCCAGCCTGGTAATCCACTCTTCAGGAGACAGGAACCCAGAATTCTGTATATGCAGCTTATTTCTATCTATAATTTTGAATCACGATTCTAATGGTACTGTTAGATGACTAGAAACTAGCATTTAGGCTGCCTTTAAATACCATACAAAATTGGGAAAGAGGCCAGGGCAGAAAAGAATCGTTGTGTGGCTTATTTAGCTGGTCAAGATCTGCTATTCCTTGGAAAAAAAGTGTTTCATCAGCTGCAAAGTCTTCTCTAGAGCATCATTCTCTGCTTAAGTAACTTAATCCTTGTTAGGAATCTTTCTAAAATCTGAAATCCATTGCCTGGGCCCAGAGTCGTCTTATTGGTGAGATGGACAGCATTTGAGTTAAATAAATACATACATTTTTATTATTCATCTACAAGTGTTTTCTTTAGCTAATCTTAATCATGGCTCGCCCCACCCTTGCTGGCAGAGGGGGCATACTGTAGATCTCGTCAGCCAAGGAATTTCAGCTGATGGGATCCAGGAGAAGAACCACCATTGCTGTGGCTCCTGCCCTCTGGATGTTTCAAAAGAGCCTGGCTCTGCCAGATGGTTTGGGAACCCAATGGGGGAGCTCCATACTGGAGGTGGTTCAGTAGTTAAAACTCAATGCCACCTCCTTCCCCCCCCCCCCCCCCCCCCCCCCCTGCGTGGGCC
>QLTV01000232.1:1229996-1253366 GCA_003457575.1 Thermophis baileyi
GGCTCTCCTCCCCATATTTTTTCTCATCTTCTAGCATTCCTTCTGCTGCCCTCGACTTGCTAGACCATATGCTAACACTGGACCCCAATAAACGATGTACAGCAGAGCAAGCCTTGCAGAGTGATTTCCTAAAGGATGTTGATATCAGCAAGATGGATCCTCCAGAGTAAGTATCCTGCTAAAGGAAAAAGAAACCCTCCCTTGGTTTACAAGCTAGTTCAAATTTGAAGGATAGCTTAGAGTTATCTACCTTGTACTTCAGTCCCGATGTCTGCTTTTTCTTTGCACGTGCAAAGATGCTGCTGGCCATTCCCTTTATTCCTGCGATATGTCTGCACGTAGCCACCTCCCACATTTTTTTGGGGGGGTGTCAAGGTCCCTGTGGAATCTGTTGGAATTTTTATTAACTGAAATGGCCCTTGATATGTCCTAAGCTTTAAAAAAGGAGTGGTGCAATTCTTGTGGCTTCTATATAGCTTTAAAGCAGTGGTGAAATCCAAATTTTTTTACTACCAGTTCTGTGGGCGTGGCTTGGTGGGCATGGCAGGGGAAGGATACTACAAAATCTCCATTCCCTCCCCACTCCTGGGGGAAGGATATTGCAAAATCTCCATTCCAACCCCATTCTGGGGCCAGCCAGAGGTGGTATTTGCCGGTTCTCCGAACTACTCAAAATTTCCGCTACCGGTTCTCCAGAACCTGTCAGAACTTGCTGGATTTCACCCCTGCTTTAAAGCCTTTTGTGAAGTCTAAGACAAGATTTATTCCTCCTTTCATTCACTCACTCCAAATGACCTCCCTTTTGACTTATATAAGAATTGCTAACACATGAGAAAGATTTTTGTGTTGGACTATTGGGGTAAACATCATCTAAAATGAGAGAAATACCAATAATCTAATAATAGAATTTTTCTTTTGAAAAGATTTCTTTTGAAATCTTTCTTTTCTTTTGCACTTGCCATTATTGTCTCTAATGTTTGTATATTGTCTTTCTAGCCTCCCTCATTGGCAGGATTGTCATGAACTCTGGAGTAAGAAACGCCGGCGGCAACGGCAAAGTGGGATTGCGGTGGAGGAGCCTCCCTTGGCAAAGGTTTCCCGGAAGGACACAGCCGCTGTAATAAGCACTGAAGCTATTAAGAATTATAGCAGCCCAGTACCCCCCCAGTCTGCTCAGATCAAAACACAACCTGGTGCTGGAGACCCATTTGGTTAGTGTGTAACCTAGGAAAACCCTTCAAAGTTTAATTAATTGGCAGGATTTTTTGCTTTCTTAAATACTTGGAAATTCAAATAATAAGTAATAATTTTGAAAAGGGTTATGCATCATAGCATGAGAAAAAGGTAATCCTTTTGCAAATATTAAATTTATATATTTATATCGCATCTTCAATTCATTTGTTCTGAGGAAATCAATTATAAGAAACCTAGCATGAAAACTGGTATAATAATCTTTTATTATATCTTTAAGTTATTATTATATATACTATTATTAATATAATGTTTAATTAAAACAGGAGGTTATGATTAAAGTATTGAATTTGGGTAGGAGGGAAATTGAATAGGTCCTTTCAAATCTATTTGGGAGGGAATTTTATAAAGTGGACAATTTCCAAACTGCCTTTAGATGTACTTAGAATAGTGATATGTACTTTTTTTAAAACACATATGCATATTAGTAATATAGTCTTTATAGCCAATTTTGATTAGACATTTCTTAGCTTTATTCCATCTTAATTGAAGTTTCTGGGTAGTTTTTGGAAATTTATACAATAATAATCATTTATTAAACTGGTAGGCCACCTACCGGTAGTTGTCAACAACCTTGGGTAGCTCACTACAATCAAATTATAATAAAATTAATAAAAGAGAAAAGATAATGATAAAAGATGGCAAGCACAATGAAGCAAGGGGTCTTACTCTCTATTGCCAAAGGCCTGGGTAAAGAGCCAGTAAATGTGCTGGATTTCAGTTTAGCGGAAATATCTTTACCATTTTACATGTGATAAATTCCCATTCACATATGTATATAATAAACAATATACATATATTGCATCATGTACTAACTTCAATCAATAGTATGTATTTTCAGACAGGGTTTACTTGTGCCTGTTCCAGAAACTAGGTCTCTCCTCTAATACGTTTTTATTAAAACATTTCTAATGTTTTTTGGGAGTGCTGTGGCTCTGTGGTTAAAAACGCTGAGCTTGTCAGCTGGAAAGCTGACAGCCCAGCTTTGAGACCTTATTGCTGTGCAATGGGGTGAGTTCCCTTACTTGCCCCAGCTCTTGCCCACCTAGCAGTTTCAAAGCATGCAAATGCAAGTAGATAAATAGGTACCACTATTGGTACCTATTTATAGTGGGAAGGTAGCAGCGTTTCCTGCCCCTTGGTGTATAGTGACACTGGCCACATGACCACAGAAATGTCTTTGAACAATGCTGACTCCCTCGGCCAAGAAACAGAGGTGAGCACTGCCTCCTAGAATCAGACACAACTGGATAAGGGAAACTTTTACCTTTACCTTATTAGACATTTCAGATAAATATATAAACGAAGGGACAAAACAAAAGGGACAAAAAAGTAAGCAAGGGATATACAAATGATTTAGGGATGATAATTTTCCAGAATTTGTCTATGGAGATTCTCAGTCATCTAGGTCATGGTTGTCCCAAAGGTGCTTTTTTCAAGAGGCAACTGGACTTTCTGGTTTTTCTTTGAAGACATTTCGCTTCTCATCCAAGAAGTTTCTTCAGCTCTGGCTGGGTGTTGGGGAATGGAAGGATTTATACTCCTTGCAGACAGCTGGCCATTTGCATTCTTTTAGCAGGTCGTTAAGGTCACCTGGAGGTTTATCTGTGTCATCAGGGTCAAAGTGGTGCAAATGGATGTGGAGCCTTCTTGGAACTGTTGAAAGGACTGTGTTGTAGATTGGAGATAGATGATGTCGTATCCCTCCCCTTCTGTTGAGAGAGGGCTGTTCAATTTTGACATAAATGGCCTCTTTAACCCCTCTTTCAAACCAGCGATCCTCTCTGTCCAAAATATGGACTTTGTTGTCTTCAAAAGAGTGGCCTGTGTCTTTTAAATGAGGATGGACTGCTGAATCTAATGCCAGGTGACCTTAACTACTCACTTAAAAGCATGCAAATGACCAGCTGTCCGCAAGAGTATAAATCCTTCCATTCCCCACCATCCAGTCAGAGCTGAAGAAGCTTCTTGGATGAGAAGCGAAATGTCTTCAAAGAAAAACCAGAAAGTCCAGTTGCCTCTTGAAAAAAAGCACCTTTGGGATTTCCAGAATATAATTAACTGATTGTGAATAATAGAATACATTATATCATTTTAAAAGCTTGAACATCACTCTTAAGCTCTAAGCAAAGCATACATATCTAGAAACATACTCAATGCAATATAAATCATAAAATGAAATTTATAAATCTCAATAAATTCAGTCCATATTATTAGAAGTCTACTCTGCTTTAGAAGTCCTATGAAATTACAATATAGACTTTGCAGTCCTACTGACCTGTATTTTATTATTTTAAAATTATGCAGAGGTATTTAAATTTTGCATGTGATAGAATCTATATATTGAATTATAATTGAAGAATTATGTCCAGTTTGAATTAAATTCTGTGTCAGATTTACTTTTGACATACACAATTATTTTAGTCACTCCTACAGTTAATTAACCATTCAAGGACTGTTGAAGCATCCAGTCCTAGTATCTCCTTCGGTTCCTTACTTGGTGTATCACTGACTTCAAAGACTTACTTAGCATATCTGCTCATCCAAGGACCTGGTTACAAATCACACCAAAAACAGTCCTGGAGACTGGAAAAAACAGATTATAAATCACTAAAATGCTGCTTTTCGCTCTCAGTTTAGAATACCTTTCCAAAAGACTAATGCATTAATAGTTTATGAAGAGTTCCAGTAAAATTAACAGGTTCATTTTTCTGTCTTTCCTGACATCTATCATCCACCACACTAAAATGAGCTAAATTCTGGAAGCTGAAGACAGATGGGGCAAATGCACCGAGGGAGCTGAGACTGCAATTCCAACAGACAGTAGTGCAAATTAGCAGGTGTATAAAACTGGACCAAACAGAGGAATTTCCTTAATAGTGTAGCCATATACAATAAAGGTGAAACGTGTGCCTTCCAGTTCTACAGTCTAGACTGATCCCCCAAATTAGTGAATGTCAGTTTTCCTGAACTTCAGTTTTTATAATCTCCAGCTAGTAACATCAAGGCTAAGTTCCAGATGAGTAGAGGATACCAGACTGAGAGATGTTTCCATAGATTCAGCTCCGCAAGTAGGCATACAATCCATCCTGGTATGTCAGGTGAGAAGCTGGGCTTATATGATAGTTCTCCCTCAAGCATTTTGAATGAGTTTCCTACTAGTATTTTGAATTCCTCTGGTTGACATTTCTATTTGCCCCTGTGTATGCACCCTATGTCCTTAAATTGCTGTGTCATTCATTATTCTTACATTAAATAATTTTAAAAATTATTTCTTGAAGGAAAAGAGGAGAGTAACACTAAATGTGTCTGTAAGCAAGAGGTAGAGTTACATATAGACAATTTCCTGCTCTACTTTTTCTAAGGTCTTTTTGCTTCTTTTTCTGTTCCCTGGTGCCTTCCCTCATGTTTTCAGCAGGTCTTGGTGACATCACACAGCAGCTGAATCAGAGTGAGCTGGCTGTCTTACTGAACTTGTTGCAGAGCCAGACAGACCTAAGTGTTCCACAGATGGCCCAGCTACTCAACATTCATTCAAACCCTGAGATGCAGCAACAGCTAGAGGCCCTTAACCAGTCTATCAATGCACTCAATGAAGTCACCACCACTCAGCAAGTGCAGGATCCCCAGAATGTGCCTGAAGAGGAAACAGCTGTTGAGGAACCACCCCCACCAGCACATCCCTCTGAGGAACAACCCACTCCTGAAGCAGCAGGCACTCAGGGAGACATGCAAAGCGTTCTGGCAGTTTTGCTGAGCCAGCTAATTAAAACCCAAGAGCCTGCAACAAATACAGAGCAGAATAGCAGTGAGAAGAACAGCGATCTACGGGGGCCAAGGAAAACCCCCACTTTGCCTCAGGAGGAAACTGCAGGTAAATAAATTGAGACACCCCCTTGCTCCTAGGACTTAAGGGGGAAAGATTATATGGGTCTTTCCATGTGGTAAATAAAAAACTCTTTGAATATTCTTTAACCAAGCCTGGTAGTCGTCTCTGAGTGTGTGTGGAATCTGGCGACAGTTTTGGGTTCCTGAAAATGTTCGTCATAAGACCTTGAGCAGATTGTGTACTCTTGGCCCTAGCTTCTCTCGTGAAAGAATTTTCAGGACGTAAGGCTGGGAAGTCTTGGCATGTACCTTGTTAAATTGAGAAATGCTCAGATACTCTCTCATGTCAGTTTTCATGCACATGGAAGCTAGCATGGTACTGAGAAGGCTAGATCATAGTCCTCCTCATTACTGCCCTAGCTTTGTGCTTTACATTTAGTCTTTAGAATGTTAGATGAATAAAACCTATAATTAATGTTACTCTAATTAAATCTTTAAGCCCTTTATGAAGGTGAACTTAAAATAGTTGCTGATCTGTGCTGAGGAAAGGAGTTCAAAAGAAGTCTGTTCTACGTATGAGAGGACACAGATTCTCCCACTGAGGCCTGCCCCATCATCTCACCCTTCTTATGAAAGAAACTACCACAGTCTAAACTGAAGTAGAAATGCCAGATGCTTATTCTGAACTAGGCTAATATTGGCGGAGAGGGTCCATTCTTATCAGCTTCAATGGTTTGGGATATCTGAGGTAACTATGGGGAGAATCCCTACATTTTACCAAAATGGAAATGAGCAGCATATTGCTTGGTCTCTTATACAATTGGATCATTATACATTTCTTCTTTTGGGTATTCCATATGGGTTTTGATTATGGGAAGGGCTATTGTATATTCTATATGGAATTTTGTTGTTTACATGATATTCTTCATAGTGAAAATAATATTTTCATTTGTTTAAAGGAGTATATTTAGCTGTTTTATTTTCAGAGATAATATTTGAAAATACGTGGGCCATGATTGCTGAAATTTAAGAAGATGGAGGAGGGATTCAGTACCATTTTTTTCTGGGGGGGGGGGAAGAGAAACTTCAGTACCCTGCCTAGATCTTTGTAACTAACTATAACAATCAGATGTATAATAAACAGTAAAAAACAGAAATGATTATCTTGTACATGGGTCCCAGAATTTAGATAAGTTTGATGCAGAAATTTGTTTTGCTTTGGTTTACCTCTTTAAAAAATTTTTTTAAAGCACACACAGCTATTTCATACCTAATACTATTACCCTGAATGGCAGTGGCTCTCAAAGATCTCAGAACGAGAATTTTTGAGTCCTGCAGTATGCAATCCTTTTTATGTCTGATAATCTGGAAGTTATTTTATTCAAATAATGTTCTCTTCCCTAAATTTTGCCCACTTCCTTTATATCTGTCTCTGAAATGTTTAATGTTTGTTCACATGTACTTATGAGATGGTGTTTAAAAGAAGTAACCATTCCACAGCCTGTCCTCACATTCTCCCACCAGAGAAGAGACCCCCTGAGCCTCCTGGACCACCACCGCTGCCACCACCCAATCTGGCTGAAGAGAACAACTCTAATGCAGCTCAGGAGTTGAACCCGGCTATGACAGCCGCTCTCCTCCAACTTTTATCCCAGCAAGAGGCAGGGCTGCTGAGCCACCCAAAGCAGGAACCCCAAGTTGGGAAGCCCTCCTCGGAATACACCAAGTCACAAACTTCATCCAGGACTTACAGCACCGACGGGCCCGAGGGCTGCAACTTTGATGTTGATGAAAGAAATTCCATCCAGACTTTAACAGAGACATCATCCCCAACCGCGGGGAAAAGTAGGACCTTCCTGGGTTCCACAAGCCACATCAGGGAGTCCAGCAGTTACCAGAGCACAGGATCAGTTCAGTTCCCTGGGGACCAGGACCTCCGTTTCACCCGAGTTCCCTTAGCGATACATTCTGCTGTTGGGCAGTCCTTCATCAAAACTGAGGGGAGTAACAATACACTGGTACACTCAGAGGCCAAAATTCATAACTACAATGAGGTGGGAGTAACAAATTCAAGTGACACAGGAACAAGCCACACGTGGGGAAACCCAGTCCAGTCCACTGAATATGGGAAAGCATTTCGTGGGCAGAATAGAGTTCCTCCAAGAGGAGGAAGAGGGGTACCTTATTAAAATGACTGAAAGGTGGCATGAGGGGGGTAGTATTTACTTTCTTATTCTCTTAACCTCAGAGCAACTAGTTTGATGGGCAAATCATTGACCACCTACTATAGAAATGGTTGATACTTTCCCCCCTTTTGCTCACCGGGCTGCTCTGTTTTTCCCCCCTCAGGGCTTTAGAGTGAAAATTCTTTAGCCTTTTTGTGACATCATTCCATCCCCCAAAATCTACTGATTTGGGTTTGATGTGATGAGTTTTGCTACATTGACAAGTGTGGGGGGGGGAGGGAGAGGGAAAAGAAAGATTTCTAAGAATAAATTGGAGACATGAATTGAATGTTCTTGTATGACTTGAGCTATTTCTGACAGCCCACTGAAGATCTGGATGAGATGAATCAGTGTCTTGGGTCTATCATTTTTGCAGAATGAAGTCTTAGAATGAGCTGTACTATTTCAAGTAGCAGGTGGAGAAATCCACATGTGGAGTAAGAGACAGAAATTTTCCCTCTTGTAGGTAGAAAATTCAGCATATTATGGAGAGAGATACTAGCCCAGCATCCCCTTGGCTGTATTAATCTTTCTAAAGCCAAGACTGTACCTTTCTGAGAAGAAGAATGCTTGAAAAGTGCAGTTCAGCACCATCAGTCACTCAGCCAGCTCATTCTACGGCTCATGTAGATCTAATCTCAGTATTGCAAAGTCCATACATGTTTGGTTTTTCCCTTGCCTTCTTGAATTTCAAGATTTGTCAGATGGTGCCTACATGCCTTTTATACTGAATTAGAAAGAAAAAGTTTATGTTATGTAAGTCTTGGGATATTTTCCCTCTTCTTAGTTATTGTTTCTTTATGTGAAAAGGCAGGAGGCTACATTCTTCCAAGGGTAAGCTGTTCCCTGGTTTACTGTGAAAAGCCCTGTGCTGTTATACTCACTTCCAAACCTTAGCTGAACTAAGTTTCTGTAGTAAGTCCACTGAGTAGTGGATGGAATGATTTTTTTTTAATTTTCTCTCTTAAGAATGGCAAGTGTCTTTTTGTTGAAGTTCATACAGCCTGAGTGAATGGCTAAAATAAAATAAAAACCAAAAACTTTGTAATTCTTAAATTCTTGGGGTGGAGGGTATTTAATACTAAAATGAAGGAAACCTAAATAGGTTTATTTTTTCTCAGTCTTTAAAAGATAAGTGTTGATATCTCTTATATGATAAAACACTGTTTTCAGTGTTTGAGAAGACTTTTTGGAACATTCCTCAATAAAATGAGGGTACTTACTTATTTTTAATTGTTCTATTTTTATTTTTTTGCTTTAGTAGTTTCACTCATACTGATTAATTTTCAATTTCAATTTTTTTTTATTCCTCTCCCCCATGTAGCTCTTTGTAAAAAATTGCACTGGAAACTGTATAATGCTCCAAGATTTCAAAATGCAGAATTATGGAGATACATAATTTCTTAGTAACATAGCTCCACTTCCTCCCACTTCCAATTCTTTTAAATGAGGGTTTTCAAAGAAGCATGCTAGAAATTGAAAGGCACAGCGAATTTATATAATATGAAAACCTGCTTTCATATTATAGAGAAGAAAAACTGCAATATTTGGGGAAGCACACTGCTGCTGAATATACCTTAAACATGACGAGGGAGTGATGTCATAATTGAAATTGAAACAAAGGGATGAGAGGGAATCATTAAGTATAGTAATGTGCCACCTTATATTAGAAAAATACTGTTTTCTTTGTTCTGCAAAGTGTAGAAAGTTTGCAAAATTCCAAGTGTAAATTTTGTGTGTACTTTTAAATCTTCAGTTCATACTTAATGTGCAAAAAAAAAGTATTATATGTGCAGAATATGGTAAATAAAAGGGAGGGTTTTCTCTCTCTGATCCCCCCTCCTTTATTATGCATTTTTCTTGATGTTTTTTATGTTAGCAAGCTTAAGTTGTCCTGGTATCCCAATTATGCCTTTGCTGTTCTCCATCCTTCCATATTCTTTCTATCCTTTCTTTTGTCTAAAGACAGAATTATCATTTAGCCATATGGCCATTCATTTTCTCTTGTATTCACCTGAAAGAATTTGAGCATCACAGATTCAATCACCTGCTTCAAGGTTTTTTCCCTACCATTGGACATGAAAGGCCAGATTAGGGACAGATTGTCATGGAGAAAATCTGTGTGGTGATTTAGAATTGATATCAACTTGAAGGCATGTAATCAAACTCTACAAACCAGAATTACACAGCATTTTGGATTCCAAAAGAAGTAGGTGCTTCAGAAAAATAACTTTTTTCCCCCCTGAGATCTTGTAGTTGCCCTCTAGAATTACTCTCTGATCCTGGGAAAATTGTATTTGGTTTAAGGAATGCTGCCATGTATGCACACTTATGCATTTCAAAGCACTTTTTTTAAACCTTTGAATTAGAAGCATAGCACAACCACGGTAGAAAGTTAACTTCAAGTGAGGAATTTGCTGTTGCAAATTGATTTGGAAGATATTTTTTTCTTCTTTTAGAAGGGAGTCTTTTTCAACTCCCTCTTTTTTTCATGCTTTGTCATATGCAGAATAGGCTTATAGGGTTTGCAGAATGCCAGTACCTAGTTTGGTACATTGAATGAAATAAGGAATTGCTTTGAATTTTAGTACAGTTAAAGATACATGGGGGGGGGAGGGGGAAGAATTGAGAAAACGATCACTCTAGTTTTGGAATTCTCAACAACTTATCTTACCAGTTTTTATATACATGGTTGCCTTGTTTTTTTTTTAAATACATGGTTGCCTTGTTCACTTTTAAAATCTTCCATCATTGAACTATATTAAGATTTCTGAATTAGTGCTATTCAGCAGAGATGTAAATTGAGTTCACCTTGGACCATTACTTTACTCTTCACCCCACACCTCCTTTCTGTAGGATGGTGTCCTGATCTTGATTGCCATGGTTTCTTTTAAGGAGTACTCTCTGTATTCTTAAGGAAATAATATCCAATTAACTTGGGTGAAACTGCAGGAACTTTTTTTTAAGGCTACTAAGTGCTAAGAGGTAGAAGAAGATATAAATATCATTTATTTATATCAGAAGATATAAATAGGCCAACTTTGGGGGAAAAGGGGTCAGTATTAAATATTTGATTAGCATAAATCCCTAATTTGGAATTTCAGGTGCTTCCTGTTACAGGTACTCCTTGACTTGTGACCGCAATGGAGCCCAAAATATCTGTTGCTAAGTGAGAGAGTTGTTAAGTGAATTTTGCATCATTTTATGACCTTTCTTGCCACAGTTGTTAACTCTATCAATACAGTTGTTAAGTTAGTAACAAGTTGCTAAGTGAAGCTGGCTTCGACATTGACTTTACTTGTCAGAAGGTGACAAAGGATGAACATGTGACCCCAGAACATTGCAACCATAATAAATACATGCTAGTTGCCAAGCGTCTGAATTTTGATCACATGACTATGAGGATGCTGCAACGGTCATAATTTTGAAAAACGGTCATAAGTCACTTTTTTCAGTGCCGTTGTAACTTCAAACGGTCATTAAATGAACTTGTAAGTCGAGGGCTACCTGTACTTCCTTGCAAATAATTACTTGCATATATGAAGGAGCCATCACATACTAAGAACCTTCATTCTTTGGATTTAATACTTTTCAAAATAGTTGGAAAACTGACACATACATACCTTTTGACAAAATAATATGGCAGAATACCTCTAATAAAATAGTGATTATGTTTATCAAAGCTGGAGTTTTCTTGTCTGTTACAACTTCAGAACTACAGTACTCCTGTAACAGAACATTAGCTTTTCTTGTCAAGTACATTAGCAATAGCACTTTCAGAGATCATTGTAAAACTAACTTACTTGCAACATTTTCTACAACCCCCCTCCCCCTCCCCCCAAAACCAAAAAAATCTAGTGATCCATCATGATAATACTAGTCTGGTAGGTTTAAGACCGTATCTATTTTTGGTGTTGAAAAAATGCAACAAAAACAAGTTGCTGCCTGCAAATTCCAATGTACGAAGTTGAGAGTACTTCTATCTGTAATCTGGCAAATTCATTGAAAGTTCAGATCAGTGATGTCAGGGCAGGTCTTCCCTAAAGGTCAGTCAGTTCACTGATCTTTTCTATGCAATATGTAGATATAGTACAGGCAAATAATAGATTGTTTTCCAACTGTGCAAAGCAAATGCAAGACACAGACCTGGACAATATCAAGTGTGAACAGCATCTGAGATCTTAAAAATATATTGTGCTCATCTGAGAAAGGGTTGCTCAAGGATGCAAAATGAGGGAAAAACAAAAACGAAATATCAGTGCCAGTGGTACTGATCTGTGCCTCTGTCCTGTAAGTTGTTCATTATTCTATTTGTAAATCTTCACGATCCATCATTTACCCATAACTCTTGTTATTGCAGCGCAAGAAATACATAACAAAAAGCTAAAACTTCAAGAATAAAGAATGCAAAGTGAGAAATTGCAAGCTACATCGAGGCCTTGATCCTATTTAAATAGTCCAGTGGTGGTTGATTAATTGCCTGTACAGTTTCAATATTATAAAGCATCTCTGCAACTCATGCACAAGAGCTGTTTGTGTGCTGTATATTTATAAAAATTCTGCACTGAAAAAAGATAATCCAGATTAGTCTAAATCATATGGTTGAAACAGTGTTGGCATATTTTACTTTTCATCAGTTTCAACTGTATGGTTTCTATTTTGCTAGTCAGAAGAGCAAGGGCATTAGTTCCCCTTGCTAATTAGTCAAAATTTTCTTCAAAAACTCTTGTCTCTTTTGAAATGTTGTCAAGCTATGGCCATCTCTTATATATCTAAAATAATTTTTAAAATCATCAAAAGAGGAGAAAGATACAGTGGGGGATGGGTAGACCTACATAGAATAGTTCTGTCTGTATTCACTTCAAAATATCTAGCCTGTACAAATGCAGGCTGCTTTTATTTGTTTAGAATTCACAAATTCCATCAGTTTTGACAATTTCCAATTTATACAGGTAGTCCTCGACTTATGACCAAAATTGAGTCCAAGTTTCCTTAGCTAAGCAAGACAGTTGTTAAGTGAATTTTGCCCCATTGTACGCCCTTTCTTGCCACAATTGTTAAATTAATCACTGCAACTGCATTAAGTGAATCTGCTTTCCCATTGACTTTGCTTGTCAGAAAATAGCAAAAAAGAGATCACATATGCCCCAGGACACTATAACTCTCATAAATACATGCTAATTGCTAATCATCTGAACTTTGATCACATGGGAACAGGGATACTGCAATAGTTGAAAATGTGAAAAATGGACAAAAGTAACTTTTCCAGTGCCACTGTAACTTCAAACTGTCATTAAATGAATGGATCTAACTTGAGGACTATCTGTACAGCACAATCATGTATGTATTTGGACAGAAACCACATTGAGTTTAATAGAATTCCAGCCTTTGATTTGCAAGTTTGTGAATACTTGCTTGCAATTAGCATTTTAGTAGCAGTAGTACCCTGCAAACTAATTCACAATATTTAAATGTCTCCATTGAAATACCGAAACAGAATATTCAGAAAATTGAAATGCAGGTTAATCTAGCTATTTGAATATATGGTACTTCTTTTTGTGGTTGCATATATTCAAATAGCTAGATTAGGAATCTGCTTTTTTAATTATGGAAAAAGAGTTTCAAGAAGCCTCAAATCTGCATTCATGATTTTAATTCCAGAGAAAGCCTTTCCTGTACCTTTCACATCTTATTACTCAACAATGATACTCAGTTGCTGGTACCACAACATCCTGCTGTTGCTGCTTCAGTATTGGGTCATTGTGCCGATATATTTCATAAGCAAATTTAATTCAAATTTCCTGCTATCAAATTTGTGCTTCCTTTTTATAGGCTTCCTTGATTCAGTGTAAGGAAAGCTATATGCTGTACATTTTGGTATGATGTACTTTTCTGAATGGTCTTCCTTTAAACAATATTTCATTTTTAAGGCTCAGATTTCCATGATATACACCACATGCTCATGTGCACACATTTGTATATATGGATATCTCTATGTAGATATACAAACATACAAATGTAAATGTAAATAACAGAATGTCATTTTGTTCTTTGCTATTTTATGTAGAATTATTTTTACAGGAAATTGGCAAAAATAGGGAATCATGTATTTCCAATAGAAGAGAATATAGCTTGGGGTTGAACTGTGGAGTCCTTGGTGCTGTCTGAGTTTGGTTGCTTGCTTGCAAACATTTCATTACCCAACTAGGTAACATCAGTGCACATCATCAAAGCATTGGTGATGTTACCTATCAGGTAATTAAATGCCTGCAAGAAAACAAGCTCAGAGAGCATCAAGGTCTCCATAGTAATGAAGTCAGCAACTTTCCATGCACTTAGCTGACATCAACAAATTATTGTCATTTATAGATTTGTACTGCAAAACTAATATAACTGTAATGAAACCATAGAGCACACTAACAATATGAGGCATCAAATAACAAAAGATTAACCAGTGTCCCTCTTTTTAAATATACATTACACATAGACTTCTTTCTTCTCCTGTTTGGTAGAATGTCTATCCAACGCCCTCTAAGAAGATTGCTTCCATGTTTCTTGTCTTTGCTGCATACGTGTATGTGATTGTTTCTTCTCACAAGACTAGAATAGTTCATTTCTCCATGATATAAACATGGGTGAAAGTAGGACCTATTTGGTGGTAGTGATAATGACAGTGGTATGCATACTTGTGTTTGTGCTATGAGGTCATTTTTCCTGCACTGTGCTATAGTGACAGAGTACACTCATAAACTTAATTGTACAGGGGAAAATCCACATTTCCATACAGAACAGGCCCCAATTTTAAAATAACAAACAGGCTCAGCTCAACTATCTATCATATTTGGATGAAAAAACATGTTTATTTGGTCAGTTTCCATCTTGACAGCTATACCTAAAGCACATTGCTCCAAATCTTGTATACTTCGTATTTTGGGAGCATCAGTTCAATAATTTCCAACTGGAATTGGATTGTTGTTATGAGAGATATAACCCATCATATCTGAAGGGCACCATGCTAGGGAATGCTATCTCAAGTCCAAAGACCAATCCTCCCCATCACTCAAGCATACTGGTTCATCTCCAGTAATTCAAATATGAAGATAAGCACAATCCCTTAAAGACACATGAACAAATAAGGCATAATTCTCCTTTAAGAAGGCTAAACAGATTTATAGGTGGGCCTAATGATCATATGCCCCTTTGTTCGACTTACTGTTTTTAAAGCACAATTCTGTTAACAGTCCTAACAGACTTCACAAATGTGCTGATTTTGCCTCCAGAATGAAGTTTACCTAAACAAACACTTGTTATATCTGTTTCATTTAAACATTTATATCTGTGGACCGGTTCACACATATGTGTATTGCTTGAGAGTTGCATACTTAGTGCTGCTAGTACACAAGGACTAACTTTACTAACAAGTATGAAAGTGTTATTTCATACTTGTGCCAACTTACTTGCACATCTAAATCAGGCAAACCTGGGACCTTCCAGTGCCAAGTTCCATGTATGATTCAGCCAGAATGCTTTGCCATTAGAATTCAAACACTTGTTGCTGACGTTTGACTGCAAACTGTGATGTACAAATCTGAATGTTTGCAAAACAGTTTTAAAACAGTTCTGATCTATGCAGTAGAAAATTATTTACAGTATCACAGCTCTATAAAACTCTTAGTAATTTATGTTTCTGATTTTTTTTAACAATACAAGACAATGACATTATTTCAGTAATAGACTGCAATCATTAAGGTTTGCTTGTATTGTTCTTGTGCTCACAATTGGCTAACAAATGTCCAGCTGACTGGGAGGTGGAGCTTTGGAGCAAGGAGTGGAGCATGCTAGCATAGAAAAAAAATATGACCTGGCTTTTTTTGAGCCAAATATAAAAATATTAATATGGTCCTTGGTTTTGACCCCTTACTCTGAGATTTCCCTTAGAGACCAGGGAAGGCGGCTCAGATCTTGAAATTTCTGACCGGACCCTGAAGGCTGAAAGAACACAGCTTGTGGAAGGCCTCCAAGTGAGTTTTTGGTGAACTTTGTCTGAAATTGGAACTAGACTGAGCAAATATCTGGATGGATGGGTAGGAGGGTGGCTGGCTCCTAAATCATGCTTTTAATCATTATGAGTTCTCTTGACTGCATCTATCTGAATTAAGCTGCTTTAATAACAACAACAAAAATTATTTTTTCCCAACTACAGGTTAAATTCTGGATATTGGTTAAAAGAGGTCTACTTTCAGTCCAGGAAACAGCCCAGGGAGCATGCTCTTCAGGGAGAGGAGAACCAAAGTTTGTAAGTAATTGCTTTGTATAAGCTGTTATCCCCAATATATTACTTTTCGATATTACCTACAGTGATTACTGCATTAGCTCCACATCAATGAGATTTTATTTTTCTGCCTTGCCACACTTTCTGGATTATTGATGGCATTCTGGTATAGAAATGTCCCCTAGTGGAGTCAATAATTCTAGATCAATCCGTTGAGGCAAGCTATGCGGTGTGTAGGGAAGTTGCCAGTTATGTTTAATCGTAACTTCAGAACAAAGACAATCAGTGGCAGTGTAGGGTGAAGTTTTACAGAAGTAAATATATATGATTAATATAATATTTTAATACCATATATAGTATCTACAGGGGCAGAAAATAAATCTAGAGATTCTGCCAGGTTTTTTTAATAATGCTTTTTGCATCAGCCACATATTGAACAAAATAAGAGTGCATCCCAGTCTTTTTCTGCAATTCCATGATATCTCTCCTAAACTAACGTATTTTGAACTGGGTTGTTCTTTGAAACTAGTGAAGGGTCATGATTAAGAAATGGAGCTGTGAACAAGGCTCCTTGCTGAGATTTTGTTTCTGCCATAAATTTGTTGAATAACCCACGACAGTAATCATTCTTCATTTCTTATTGTCTCATCTATAGTCACAATTTTATCTCATCTATAGTCACAATTTTTATTTTTTTAATTATTTCAGTTGTGTACTGGTGGCTCTGTCAGGGATTCCCTGTAATATACAATATACAATTGCAACATTCATCATCAATGCAGATGTAATAATCCATAGTAAAAATTAAGTAATTTAGTGATATAAAATATGATCTTAATGGATCATTCATACAATATTGCACCCATCAGCCACAAACAAACAAACCAGAGGTGGGTTGCTCCCGGTTCGGACCGGTTCTTCGAACTGGTAGTGGCGGTGGCAGGAGGCTCCGCCCACCCACCCGGGACGCTTCTGCGCATGCGCAGAAGCATTGCACTAGCGTGTGAGCGAACCGGTAGTAAAGGGTTTTAGAACCCACTACTGAAACAAACCTCCCAGGGGTGAAATGCTCCCGGTTCGCTCTTACCTGTCGGTTGCCGTAGAGCCGGTTGCCAAGGTAGCGCGAGGCGCCGCCCACCCGCCTGGACGCCGCCATTTGGGTTCTTTTACCCTCTGCGAATGCACAGAACGCTTTGTGCATATGCAGAGGGTAAAAAAACCCAAATGGCGGTGTCCAGGCGGCGTCTGGGCGGTTGGACGGCGCCTCACGCTACCTTGGCAACCGGCTCTACGGCGACCGACAGGTAAGAGCGAACCGGGAGCATTTCACCCCTGAAACCTCCCCACAATAATATAGTTTCCCTGGTTTTGGCTCTGTGAACTGAACCATTATGGTTTCATCACACATATACCAGGATCCTATAGTTTGTTTAGCAACCTAACTTTAAAACAACCAAGCCTTAATAGATTTGATAAATCCCATCAGTGATTTTAGGAAGATATATCATAGTATCGGTGGCAGGAAAAGCAACACTTTAAAAAAGAAAGAGCAAGAGTACCTCAGCCCTGCCCCTGCATTTGGCCTTCCAGAGGGTGCAGAAATGCCATGTTCCAATTCCCAATCTAAAGAATATTATTCAACTCATATTAAAGTCCAGTGTGAAGAATGTGTTTAGGCAGATTGAGGCATGCGAAGATGTCATGCATTCCAGACATTTCTCAGTCGGCTTCAGTGTTTCCATTGGAACTGAATAGGTCTGCCTGATAGAAAAGGGCGTTTTGGAGGAATAGTGCTTAGTATTGGAGCCATTTCTGCATTTGTCAGAGAAGAGAAGAGGCAAATAACCTGATGTCTTGCGGATGTTTTGAACTGCAATCCTCAGAAACCCTTACCATGCTGGCTGGGGCTAATAGTCCACATTTGAAAAAACTCCATGTTGGTCAGTAGAGCTAGAGAGGTGAAATTAAAGCAGGTATTTAGAGCTTCAGGACTTCTCTCAGCCCCGTGCAGTAATTGGCTTTTCCTTCCTTCCTTCCTTCCTTCCTTCCTTCCTTCCTTCCTTCCTTCCTTCCTTCGTCTTTTATAAATTATTTATTGGACTTTTAAAAGAAAATATCTAAATAAGTACAAAAAACAATATGAAAAATGAGTAAAAGAAAGTAATACAAATAAATAAACCAGAGATTTTAAAATATCATTTAAAGTTATAACTTTCTACTATCCTATTGATTAATTGTAAATAGTTAAATAAGTTTTAAATATTATATCACATCAAAGATTAGCAATCATTATTAAACTTAAGCTACAAAAAAATATCAAGAGCCACAATCAACACAATATAAATTATAGAACGGAATTATATATTGTAATGAATTCAGTCTATATTACTAAAACTTTATTTTGATTTAGCTATCTCATAAAACTGAAAAATTATGCACAAGTCCAATCTTTTATATTGTGCCAATTTATGTATTAAATTATAATCTAAGAATGGTTTCCAGTTTGAGGTTTAATCTCTTGTCAAATTTGCTTTTAAGGTGTGAATATATTATAGACATTGAAATTTATTTTCATAACTTAGCCATTTTGGAAGGGATCAGGTTATCTTTTCAGTAGAAAACACATAGTAATGTAGTATCCTTGTAGCAGTTATCATACATAAAGACAATTCAGTGTGCTTTATGAGAATGTATATAGTTTGATAAAATTTGGTATAAGAATATAAAAAGTTGAAATGGGAATCCAGTTTTTAAATTTTGCTTCATTCTAGTATGAATTGTTTTCCAGAATTGTTGAGCTTAATGTTGTTGTTATCATCAGTTCTGAATAACTGCTCATTTCAATTCCATCAACTTTTAAAATAATGAATTGTCCCTTTTAGTAATCAACTGGTTGATACATTCACAATAACTCTCTTTATATCAATTCTCTCTGAATACATTTTTGCAGTAAATTAACACACTTCTTCCATTGAAATTCAAATTGATGCATCTCTATTACTGCATCCATTTAAACATAGTCTTTGGTTTGTTCAGATCCTGAGTCAAACTGCATCAGAACTCTATAAATACGACTCAATAAATGTTCTGAGTTATGTACTACAGATTTTTCAAATTTAGTCAACTTTTTCAGTATTCCCCTCTACATTTTTTAATACTCTGCTGCCTATTTGGAAGTACTAATATGGATCGGGTAAACTAGGTCATTGTGAACTATTAGTTTTGGATGATTTTAATAATTAAATCTTGCAATGTGAACAAATTATTAGCTCTCTGCTGAACAATTGTTTTGGACCTTCATCTTCATAAAATTCATATGTAATAATGATAGAAATGGGAAGACATTCTGGACTGATCCTTTTTCTGTTTTTTTTTTTTATCCCAATACATTACTTATTATTGCATGATCTCTTATAGATTTTTTCGGTTTATGTCTAGCAGAGCTATTCATGCAAACTATTTGAAAGTCCTGTCTTCTCTATAGATGTAGAGTGATCAAGAGATACAGGTCTCTCTGAAAACTATCTTAACCTACTGTTCTGACCCAGTGTACTGACAAAGGAACACAGCACAAACAGTGTCCGTACAAACCTTGTTTTAATAGTAACGGCTACTAATTGTCTTATTTAGCAGTCGTCCTAAATTCAAATAAAGTGTAAACCAGTCTTTTCTGTGCAACGGCTGTTAATTAATCTCCTTAACAGTCGGCAATAGTCCAAGCAAAATAACACAAGGCTGACAAGAGTCTTTCAGATAACAGCAGATAACCCACACGAACCTTACTATTTTTGGCAAAACGCCCAGGAACAATTTGCAGGCAACTTGATGATTTCAAACGGGAGCAGAACAGAGGTTTGAATTCAAAGACAAGGACTTGAAATGAATGAAGTTGTTTCCTGCAAATTCCTCAGTCGTTTTCCTCACTTAAATAGGCTATGGGAGTGGCCAATTATCCCCAAGCCTTACTCCCGAGTAGTCCTTCTCCTCAGGAGCCATTCCTGCCTTTTGGCAGCTGTGCGCATGCGCGCATTGAGAACAGGCTCTTCTTCTTCTTCACTCATGGCAGCCTCTGGAGGTTCTGAAGGCCCTGGCTGAATCCCTGCCTCTGGCACCGAGCCTTCTCCAGCCTCCTTGCTGTCCGACTCTGGTACCAGCTCCACAGGCCGCTGGTGAATCACAATACCAGCCTCCTCGCTGTCCGGCTCTGTCACCAGCTGCTCAGGCCGCTGGCGGACCACAACACCTGCTAGTATTGTAATACAATTTAAAGTTTGGAGCCATTAATCCACCTCATTCTTTTGAGTCCTACAGTATTTTGAATTTAATTTATTGGCACATATGTAGTTCAGTACATCTGCCAATCATTTAATATCTTATTATCAATATGTACTGGAACTATCAGAAAAAGAAAATTAAGTGTTGGTAAAATATTCATTTTGATGACTGCAGTTCTACTTAACCTAGTGAAATCTATTTTTTCCCATCTGGAGATACGTGTTGTATTTTTTCTAATGCTGTAGGTAGTTATTTTTATATAAATCCTGATTATTTTTGGTCATACAAAGCAGGGGTGGGTTCTAACTTACCTCGCCGCTGGTTCGCTTCCTCCCGCGCCACGTGGGTGCGCACGTGCTACACACTACATGGCTGCATGCGCAGTGCCGAAAACCCAGCTTCTGCACATGCACAGAAGCAAAAAACAGCTTCTGTGCATGCGCAGAAGCCAAAAACAAAATGGCGGCGCCTATGGCGCCACCGAGAGAGCCGGTTCGTGGGCATGACCAGCCGGCGATAGCTCCCGGTTCGGCAAACGGGAAATTCCCGCTACAGGTTCTAAAGAACCGGTCCGAACCGGGAGCAACCCACCTCTGATACAAAGTTCTAAGTATTTAATCTTTTTAACAGCAATGTTAAAACTCACTTCTATTTTCTTCCTCTGCTAAATTTCATGTCAGCATTTGAGTTTTTTTCTTTATTAGACCCATAAGCTGACATAAGTCCATATTGCTGTATATATTTCATTAAGAGGACTAAGGAGTGTTTTGCTGTGGTAATTATAAATGCAATTTTGTCATCATGTAATTTCAATGAATGTTTTTGAGTTGCTAATTTAAAATTTCAGGAATTTTCCTGATGTTCTGTATTTTCTTTGCTAATGGTTCTAATGCTGATAAAAATAAGGATGGCAAAAAAGGGGCAACCATTTCTTGTTCCCTTTGGTGTGTTGCCTTGTTGTGTTAACAGTAGTTTATTATCTTGGCTTTCTGTTCTTTATAAATGCTGCACATCCATTTGTTAAAATGAATGCCTTAATCCAGGACTAGCTTTTTCCAAGTGTAGTGAATTGATATCTAACACACACATACATGGACACACACACACACACACACACACACACACACACAGTATATACATACACATGTATACATATTATTAGTTATGAAAATAAGCTCCCAGCAATTCATTTGACACTGGCTCTAATTCATTATATAATTTGTTGTCATTTGTTTTAACAAACAGTAACAGAATTGATTCTTGAAAAGAACATTGTCAAGCATAAAAGACTGTCAACACAACAAACATAATAACCTCTAAAAATAAATATTTAAATGCTGTAAGATATTAGTTTTAAAAGCGTAAGTTTTAAAAATCAAAAACAGTTATGTTCAATTCTTATTTTTAAATACAAGATACAGCATATTGTTGTTTGTTTGTTTGTTTGTTTATTTTATATTGCCGCCTATTCGCCCATGGTGACTCAAAGCGGCTTACAGAATATAAAGCCACATTTAAAACAATAAAAACTAACAAAAAGAATCAAATAAATTAATATAGTACAATGTAACAAAATCACCTCCCACCCCCTACCCCAGCGACAGCAGATCACACGAGCCATTTAATGGGCTCCATCCCGCTCTGGGTTCCCCAGGCCCGCTGGCAGAACCAGGTCTTCAGTGCCTTCCGGAAGAGTATTAGAGTGGGGGCCATTCTAATCTCTGGGGGAATGATGTTCCAGAGAGAGGGAGCCACCATGGAGAAGGCCCTTCTTCTGGGTCCCACCAGGTGTATCTCCCTCGGGGATGGGACCTGCAACATTCCCTGCCTCCCTGCTCTGATGGGTCGGGTAGATGTGACCGTCAAGAGACGGTCCCTCAGATATTACAGGTATACCTCAACTTACAACCATTTGTTTATTGATTGTTTGAAGTGACAATAGCACTGAAAAAAGTGACCTATGACTGGTTTTCACACAACCGTTGCAGCATCCCCATAGTCATGTGATCGAAATTCTGGTGCTTGGCAACTGGCATGTATTTGTGACAATTGTGCTGTCCCAGGGTTATGGGACCACTATTTGTATCTTTCCCAGGCAGCTTCAAACAAGCAAAGTCAATAAGGAAAGCCAGATTTGCTTAATAACTGCATGATTCACTTAATAACCAAAGAGATTAACAACTTCAAAAAAGTTCGTAAAATGGGGCACAACTGCCTTGCTTAGCAATGGAAATTTTGAGCGGAGATGTGGTTGTTTTTTTTATAAACAGTATAAAGTCTTCGTAATAATTTTAAAATTATATATGCTTTGTCATCCCAAATCCAAGGAATAAAGCAATAAATTATTATAAACCAATCAAAATATTAATGCAGTATCAAACATTATATTTAGTTGACAGTGAGATGGACTTTTTCCTGATTATCTTATTGCCAACCACCTCTAAAAACTATTGATACTGCAAGGTTTGTAGGCTCTGTTGGGTTTTCTGAACAAACAATATTTTGATGGAGAGGTTGTTCCACAGTGGGAAGGCCCTTTTCATCCCAATTACTAAAAAACATTGGTGGGACATGGCCGAACATCTAGACTAGACTAGACTAGGTAGGCTAAATGGATGGAAGAACTTTTTCATAGGAATATATTTGTTTTAGGTTTTATGTTTATAATCCCTGCATTCTTGTTGAACTGTCTTCGAGTTGTATTTTTGATTAAAACATGCTATGTTTTATTTATCTCAATTCAATGGCCCTTAACACCCACCATTTTTGTCTTGGAAAGGCATGGGAGATGACAAGATGGGATGGGATGGGAAGGAAGAAAAATCTAAACTGATTTTCATTTAACATTATTCCCTTTTCAACAATTTAAACTTCATTTTAAGGTTTAAGGCCATGATAGCTAAGGAAATAAGGAAAAGAAAAAGAAATGCAAGAAAGTAAAATGGCTGTCAGAGGAAGCTTTACAAATAGCTGAGGAAAGAAGGGAAGCGAAAGGCAAGGGAGAAAGAGAAAGATATACCCAATTGAATGCAGAATTCCAGAGAATAGCTAGAAGAAATAAGAATGCCTTCTTAAATGAACAGTGCAAAGAAATAGAAGAAAACAATAGAATAGGGAGGACCAGAGATCTCTTCAAGAAAATTGGATATATGAAGGGAAAGTTTCATGCAAAGATGGGCATGATAAAGGACCAAAATGGCAGGGACCTAACAGAGGCAGAAGAGATTAAGAAGAGATGGCAAAATTACACAGAAGAACTATACAAGAATGAGTGTAACGTCCCTGATAACCACGATTGGGTGGTCACTGACCTCGAGCCAGACATCCTGGAATGTGAAGTCAAATGGGCCTTAGGAAATCTGAGCAACAACAAAGCTAGTGGAGGTGACAGTATTCCAGCTGAGGTATTCAAAATCTTAAAAGACGATTCAGGAAAAGTGCTACATTCCATTTGCCAGCAAATTTGGAAAACGCAGCAGTGGCCACAGGATTGGAAAAAGTCAGTTTACATTCCAGTTC
>QLTV01000232.1:1258819-1270557 GCA_003457575.1 Thermophis baileyi
AATACCTTTCCCACTTTCCTAGTTTTACGTTAAAGAAAATCCAAACTGGCCAAACAACAATTCCAATTACATTCTCCAGCGTATGGAGAGCAATATGTTTGAATGTCAGCTGATTATATAGAGTGCCATGTTCACAGCATATGGGTTGGGTTCACATCAGCTAAGTCCAAGCCAAACAAAACACATTATGGCTTAAAATGCTATGTGAACACTCTCTTTAACTAAAGCAAAACAGAAATAGACAGGTCCTTGCCATTACAGAGCTTATAAGCTAAAACTAGCAATGGGAATAGTGACAAATGGAGAGCAAGAGAGTTAATGGATCAATGTAATGAAACAGAATAAAATATACTTAATATTTATATTCTTATATTCAACAAAATGTAGTAAGTGGAGAGCCTGTGAGGGTCAACATGGGGAGTATTGCCCATAGCAGCTTTTCTGCTAAGTATCCTATATTTGCTGAGCCCACCTCTTCCAGATCTTTTCATGCAGAACTACAAGGTTTAAAAAAATAGTCCTTGCTGTTTTGAGGCTCACAACTACAACTGCATCCAGTTAAACCCAAATACAAACAAACATAGCACGATGAACACCTGAAATTGAGAGGGGATGGGATGAGTGAAACTAGACGAAGTATGGATTCTAATGGGAAATAAAAAGGGTCACTTCGGGTTGAAAGCTCCTTGATCCTCTATTTTGTATCCAGATGGATCTCACCTATTATAATGTTTGTTTCTGCTGCATAATCTAGTCCCTCCACCTCTCTCTGTATTGATCACATTGACCAATGTTTTAATCTACATTAGGATTATTATTGTCCTTATCCTTTGTGGTAGCTCAGACATAAAAGATTCAAAATTCTAGCAATAAAATAGACTTAAACTAATTTTAAAGCCATTCTTTTTTTTTTTAAACAGGAGTTCCTAGATTAGTAAAATGTAGTAAAAGAGTTGTTTCTGATGTAGTATTTTCAGTACGTTCACCAGACAATAATTCTCCCAAATTCTACAGGACAAAAATAATAAATTTCAGAATATTGAAAACTCTACAAGTTTGAAGTGAAAGCCCAAACAGTATGTCTTTAGAAAATATTTTAATTTTGAAAAATCTCACAAAGCTGAGAAAGCTATGGAAAAAAGCAATTGAAGTGATTTTAAAAAAAACAACCATTGGAATCCTTATTGTGAAGATAGAGTAAGGAGGCTTTGGGTTGTCTAGTATAACTAAACATAGCAGTTTCATTCAACATAACCATTGGTGAACCACCCTTACAACTCCAGTTCAACAATATTTGGTCTGCCAAAGATTCTCTCCTGGTCTGTGTGAGGTTTAAGATACTCAAAACTGTACCTCAAGTTTTGATCGCCACAATGTAAAAAAGATGTTGAGACTCTAGAAAGAGTGCAGAGAAGAGCAACGAAGATGATTAGGGGACTGGATGCTAAAACATATGAAGAACGGTTGCTGGAACTGGGTATGTCTAGTCTGATGAAAAGAAGGACCAGGGGAGACATGATAGCAGTGTTTCAATATCTCAGGGGCTGCCACAAAGAAGAGAGAGTCAAGCTACTTTCCAAAACATCTGAGGGTAGAACAAGAAGCAATGGGTGGAAACTAATCAAGGAGAGAAGCAACTTAGAACTAAGGAGAAATTTCCTGACAGTTAGAACAATTAATCAGTGGAACAACTTGCCTCCAAAAGTTGTAAATGTTCCAACACTGGAAGTTTTAAAGAAAAGATTGGATAACCATTTGTCTGAAGTGGTGTAGGGTTTCCTGCCTAAGCAAGGGGTTGGACTAGAAGACCTCCAAGATCCCTTCCAACTCTGTTATTCTATTCTAAATACATTACTCAAAATTGAACTTACTTTTGTGTAGATGATCACAACTTAAAATAACAAAAGAGCCAGTTTGGTGTCATAGTTATGGTGCTGAATTAGAACCTGGGAGATAGTATATTAACCTCTGCTCAGTTTGGCACTCCCTGGGTGCTTCTGGATGGAATTGAAGATGTTGCTTGTCAAGAGCTTCATGGCATGGGGTTGGTTATTTTCAGGATCACCTCTTTTGGTTGTTTCTGCCTATCCTTCTAGATCCAACAGGAAGGGCCCTTCATTTAAAAGAATATAATCTAATGAGCCTAGTGTGCCTGATAGTCAGGAGGTTAGATATCCCATTGAGAGGTTTTTGTTAACTGTTTTATTTGGGTTTACCCTCAGTAACTTCTGTAGATTTTTAATCTTTATTACGGTAGCATTTATGAGCATTGTTTTCATTGTTTATGTGTGTGCTAACTGCCCAGAGTTGCATTTGCAAGATGGGCAGCCATATAAATTGGTTAAATTAAAAAAAAAATGGTATGAGTATCATAGAAACTAATGCAAATAGTTTCCACCTTCTTTCTTTAGAATAGAATATGAGGTCTATTGGCTTCAGCACACACAATAACACAAACTCCCTTTTTACGATCCTGTAATCCCTTAATTTGGGGTGGAATCAGGGTGACTGGATGAAGCTAAGTGTTTACTGGCCAGATGTCCTTCCTGATGCCATGCGGAGTTCACAGCAGATATTTTTTTTCTTTGCACCCCAGAAGAGAAACCTCTAGGATTGAACTCTCAACTTTTCAAGTGGGAGGCAAACATCTCCCCCCCCCCCACTAGGCCACTACAATAAAGCACAATGATTGCCAAAATATGTAGTGAAGATGTAAGGGTACAAAATATCTATTCTACATGAAATACAGACCAATCCTTATCTACTTTAAAGATAAGGAGTCCTAAGAGCACTTCCCTTCAAATCAGAAGACTGAGCTTGTGCAGAGATCTCCTGGTCACTATCATACTATCATTTTGTTTTGAATTTGGCACTTATGCATATAAAATAGCAGATGCAAATTTATGTACACTATCTGTGTTTTTTTGGTAATGCACTTTCTTTTCTCTTTCTGAATGATTCCTAAATGAGGGGTCTGCAAATCTTTTAAGGCTTTTTTAACATTCTAAAAACTGGGGTTGGGGCAAAATAAAAGAGCATTGAATGTAATTTAATTATAGTTTTGTTAAAAAATAAATATCATTCATAGGATAATTCTCTTTGTCATTTTCTCCTTTTAACCTCTTAAATAAAATAATTATTCTCTCGAATAAAAGCTGTAGCTATTGGTATGGATGTCTGAGTTCACCAAGGTTTTGTAGCAGGGATTGAAAGGAAGGCCTGCAGCCACCAAGCTGTGAATTGTAGATGCTTGCCCTAGCTGATAATTTTTTTCCCTAAAAGGGCAAATTTTAGAGGAAAAATCTGCCATGATAATGATAAGACTTGACAGCTAGGAAGAGATCTCCATCTGCGGAGGACCAAAATGCTTACCAGGCAACCAGAGGAAATCAAGGATGTTGTTTTCTGTTAAACTATTCGATGAACTTTAGGCCCCATGGTGTATGAGAAGCAGATTAGAAGGACATTAAATGCCATGGATCAAATAGTGTGATACATAGGAGTTATCCATGAGTCATAGGGACTTAGTATCAAATCTTGGAGCTGACTCGTATATCCCCTACTCCAATATAAATTCTTGAGGTGTCTCCTCAGTGTTTGAATCATGGCTGTGAGGGAAAGGGGAAGATACTTAACTGTACTGTGAGCAGAAATTCAATTTCTTTATCCTTACCATATCTAACCAAAAATTGCTATCTACCTTCTAAAATAGTAGCTAAAGATTGCTACAAAAAGGTTTAGGGTTAGGGTTTTCCTTCTCTGCTCCTTGGTGTAATTTAAAAATTTACCCTTTTAATATATGGCTGATGGGAAACTGCAGTCTGCATAAACTCGTGTCTTGGGATCCTGCCAAGACTTACTCTTAGTTTCTGCAAGGAAAAACCAGTTTCTCTTTCCCTCCACAAATTAGCTTTGCCCTTGGAGTGGGGAGGGGGCAAACACCAAGCTCTCACCTTCCTCATCCTCCTAACCTCACCCTCCCTTTCCCCAATTCCACTATCCCACCTTCCCTGCCAAGATGGCTTGATTAAAAAGCCGCTGCTGCTGGAATAGCTGCACAGCTGGTGATCCTGTCAGCACCCCTGAGCAGAAAGTCGCTGAAGATTAAAATCTCCAATTAGCAGGAATGTGAAGTCGGCAAGAAATACGGCAGATTCCAAAACTAAAATGGAACACTTTTGAATCAACCATCCCATTTCTTGGCCATTGCAAGATTTTTCTGATTTATTCTGTGTTGCTCCACACTCCTCCATTCAATATCACTTTCAGAAGGAATACTTTTGTTGCCACATTTGTCTGACAAGAAAAGCTCAGTTTTAGCCCAAGAATCTTTTTTCAGTGTTACTATCTCAACTTTTGAAATGTAAAATGCCAACTTCATGTTTGATTGAAATTTGGTAATTTTTAGATATTGCAATTAAGAGTCATACTTCTAGCTACCCTTGAATGGCATTTAAAAACATCGTTTCTGGCTCAATCAATCCAACATAATTTAGTTTCAGTATATAATTGATCAATACCAGTTAATCTGAATTACTTGTACATTATGCATGACCAAGGAAAATATTTATAGAATTTATGGATTATATTACTTTAAATATGAATACATGAAATAAATCCCACTATATTCAGTGCTTTCTTTCAGAAACATATGGGTTGGATCATAGAGTTAGCTGTCATGCTATCTGCTGACACATAACTATGAACCAGATCTTAGAAAGAACCCATGAAAAATGTTTATATCATTATATGACAAGATGACTGATATTGATGTAGAACTAACTTGTTGAAATATTCATTTGGTTCCATATATTTTCCCTTACCTCAGCATTAGTAAAAGATAAGGTTGTTGAATTATTGCCTTTAGGAGGAGACAAATGCATCACCAGTTTGGCAAAAAGGTCAATATTTTGCAATTGTACCACCGCAAGAAGGGTAAAATTAGCATTGTTGACTAAATCAGTATTCAGAGGTTCCATATTTTGCCTGTCTTTGGCTCACCACTTCTATACTATATTTCGATTATTGTTATTAAAATAAGCATGTGACACAATACCCATCTGTCAGGGATATTAGCGGTCTGGGGAATTGATTCCTGTTACAGAAGCCAGACTGAGAAAAATAATTTAGACTTCCTCGCTCCCCCCCCCATCCCCAATCCAACTCTAGGTCCCTATAAACTGATTGTGAAGCTCCTGTAACTGGATTCTGTGATCTGGGAAAAACCAGAACTGAAGTAAAATCAGCACAATGTAGTTAAGAAAGAGGAAGGCTGCTAAAATGGGCAAAAGAAGCTTGGGAGGCAGTGGCCAAACTGCAAAGGAGAAATTGAAATTAGCGTCGCACTTTAAAACGGATAGCTAAAACTTTGCGTGTAGGCCTCCATTCCACAGACTTATTTTTAAATGAATCTGTTGTTTGGCTTAGCAAACTCTCTCTCTACTAGATAAGCTTTTCTTCCCCCTAGTTTCATTTGGTATTTGGGAGAAAGCAAGCATAAAAATGGGGCAGGACGCAGCTGACAAACTATAATAATGCCAACCATTGGCTATGGTAATCAGCCTGCCACATCTCTTTTGCATATGCACACACAGCAACATACACTCACAGCACCACCCGAACAGACTGGCATGGCCTATGTTGGCACAGGTTCAGAGAGCTCTCCTGTAGCCTCTCTCTGCATCTTGTTCAATTCGAAGCACAGATGAGCCAATCGAAGCAGGAGGGGGAGGGAGCTCGTATGGCACGTCCTCACCTGCCATTTAATTGGATGTATTTTTAATTAATAGCACCTCAGGGACTGACATGAGACACAGTCGGTCTTTGAATAGGGACTGGGGAGGAATTGGGGAATGTGCAAGGATTGGACCGCAGGGTGCGCTTAGCGGGCAAACACTGCCATCAATCAAGGACCACTTTGGGCTGTTTGGATGGAACACAGCATAAAGGGAAATTGGTAGTGTGTGGATGTGATGTGTGTGTAGGACAGGCAAGGAATCAAAGAGAATAATTTGCTTTCCCTACTTCTAAGGATGAGCCCTGGCCAGTGGGAAGAAATCTCTAAGGGCAAGGTAGGAATTTCAGGCTAGATACGTTCAGACAGGTTTAGAGCAACTTTGGCCTTCAAAAAAATGAGATTTTTATGTATCCACACAGTAGTTTCCATATCTTTCTTCTCAGTCTGAGAATACACGCAGCAAGGCTCAAAGGTCTTTTCATGGCAGTATGTATTAATAATGTTTCATGTGTCTGCATATAATTGTGTGTAATAAAAGAGGATCTACCGGAAGAGGCCAACTATCTCTTTGAAGCAAAGATATGGATTCCCTTTGGGATCTATTCCCATGGCCAGAAGTAGGCAATATTCCTGCAGTTAGGATGGGACAATATTTTTATGGCTCCCAGGATTTCTGGGCTAGGAGAAGCCCAATGTTTGGCATATTGTTACGGACATTTAAGGATCAAATTGGTACACGAAACACCTCCCCTTAAACACCCCCAAAGGGACAAAGTGACTAATTTGGGGAGGAAATGGAAGCTTGAAACTCACACTGATGCACCCTTCCCTTTCCCCCCTCTTTCACTCTCTCATACACTTAATTACTCTCTCTGTATAATGGCCACAAATCCAGGAAGGGACCGCATATTGTATAGCTCACACATTTTAGGTAAGCTAACCTAATATACTCCTTTGGCAGGCACTCTTGATGTATAAGGCCTTTTGATGATTTATACAGTTCTCTAGAAATGTGTACAACCAATAAAGTAGCCAAAGAAATAGGTCGAGGAGGGGGGAGGATGACAGTCTGCCTCCCTCAGGCTACACTTGGCAAGCTGTCCTCCAGACTCATTTCAAAGTTGTTACAGGAGCTGCCCTTCCCAGACATACCTGCTGTTTGGGGGGAGAGACAGGAGGAACCAAAAGTAAGGTAGGAAATGCCAATTTGGATCTGCCCTCACCAGTGGCCAGTTCTGACTTAGTTCATTAGCATGCAGGTTTTAGCTGATCAAGGGGACATATGGGGAAAATATAAAAAAATGTAAAACAAGAATTAAAATCTTCAATCTATTGTATGTATAGATTTTATTGTTGTTATGGTGTGCTTTTTAATTTAACATATATTTTATTAGCTGTCTAGAAAGTGAAGTAGTAATTTTAAAAATGAAATACAGTAAATAGATAATTCCTGAAGAGTTGTTGCCTTTGGCAGATAATAGTTGAAGATAGAGGACACCTTGTTGGGGAAGAGTTTATTCTATATTCAAGATTAACCTACCAGTTGCATTTTCTTGCAAGTTTAGAACTCTATTTAGTTATCAGTGAAATCTAGGGAGGCCACCCAATATATTCTGGCAGGCTGGAATCACAAGCTATTGATTCTCCTAATTTGGTATATAGCTAAAACTAAAACATGGGATGAGTTAGCGTAGAGTAGATAAATAACTTTTTTTGTTCCTTTCTGCTTTTTGTTTCTAGGAACAGATGTGCCATTGGGCAAAGAACTGGCTAGATCATGACTTTTTGCCTAATCAGATGGCAATTTCTTTTGGTTGAAGGGTGAGGAATCTAACATTTGCACTGGTTCTTCAAAGAAGATATGATTGGCCAGCAGACACAGGTACACCCTATTTCTCTTTTTTGCCTGTCCTATCCCTTCTCCCCAATATTAGTACTTTATAATTTCACTGCCTCTGTTGAAAGGAAGAATAGCAAGGCTGGGCAGAATTCAAACCTCTGGAAATGAATGCACAGCTGGTGCTGCTCTCTTCCTGCTCAGCTGCACCAGCCTCCCTTTGCCTTCTGGCGAGTCCCCAGTTGGCGGTGGGGGGAGGGGATGTCAGGGGGAAGGAGGGGAGGATGGGTTCCTGCTAGTAAAGATGATGGTTTCTGCGGTGATGCGCCAGGGCAGCTGCCCTGCAGAAGGAGAGAGGGGAGGGAGAGTCAGGTGCTTGTGGATTTAATGTAGGCCACTCATTAATATTTAGTGTCATTGGAAGAAAGTGCAAATGTGTGGCAGGGAGATTTCATCTAGCTTGGTCTACACCGCCTCCTCTGCATTGGAATGTGTTTACCCAGGCAGACATTTAGGGGTACCAGATGCTAGGCCCAAAAAGCCTCTGGAGATTTATTTGGCCTGAAGAATTAAAGCTGCCATGGTCCTCTGAAATTTATTTCACTTCAAGACTGGATGGTTGCATGCCCCAAACCTTCCTGTCTTAAGGAATACTGTACTAAACTCAAAAATGTACCAAATAAAGGAACATTTCTCCCCTCCCCTCTCCAGCAATTTCTGAGGTGTTAAGAGCCCTTTCTTTGGCGGTGTGTTTTTTATGGTAGCACTGGCGCATAAAACTAGCCATTTATTATTACCAAAATAGTTTAAATTTTTCAAAAATAAATTTGAACAGTATAGAAAAATAGATTGGTATTTATGTTACTCAGTCAGTAGATTCAGGTTTTAAAGAATATAATATGTTTCCTACAACTTAAAAATGTAGTTTAGCATAAAAAATAGAAAATGCTCTTGGATCCTTCAGGGAATGTTTTAAAAAGGTTGGCTGTCATCATTTTTATGCTGCAGATGTAATAAATGTAAAGGCACTTTGGTGCATATCTTACAGATATGTCCTCTTGTCCACTTGTAATTGACTAAATATTATGACTATGGTAAACCAGGTTCTTTGAAGCCAGGTAAGGATTAAAAATATTAATGTTTTGCTGGATTATAGTTTCCAAATTTGGATTCTTTCCCTCTATGAAGAAATCTGGATAAACTTGCATCTAAAGCGCCACATGATAACTTAATGGAGTTTGTCAACTCTGAGACTGAATCAGCTTTGCACTGATGGGAAGGCAAGGCCAGACAGTATGATTGCATATGCTCTTGCTTTAATTCACTGTTAAAAAATTGAATCACAATTTGTAAAAATAGAAAATTAACATAAATTTCAGTTGTCTGATGTCTTATCTACTATATCTACCTACTTATCTTTGAATGGGCTATTATATATCTATACTAAAAAGAGACATAATTTAGGTATTTAGGAATTTTACTTTGTAACCTTGACTTTTTATTTTATTTGAGAGTTTTCTTTTCCATGTTTAAATTTATTTGAGCTATTTTTTCTTTGTTTTTGTTTTGTATTTTATATAGTTTAATATAGGATTTTTGCATTTTTGTATTTTTGCCTTCATCATATACCATGTACATATTTCTTTTTTAAATACAGTTCTTCTTAAATACAGTTTTAAATACAGTTCTATAGTAATATAGATGCCATCAATCATGGTATCCTTCTGTATTGGTTCTGGGAGTGGGCAGTACAATACTGTCCTCCTTCCTGTGGGATTGATGAGTGGCAAGAGCTCTAGCCCCTGGACACTACTTTGTGGGGTGGTACTTTCTCCCCGCTATTTAACATCTAATAAAGCCCCTGGGTGAGGTCATCTAGCACTTTGAGGTGAGATATCATCGGTATGCTCAGCTTTGTATCTCCATTCCAGACTGTGTAAGTGATGATATGGAAATTATGTCTCAGTGTCTGGAGTCTTGGGGGCCTGGATGGGGAGCAACAACCTTCAACTCAATGTCTCAGTCATCCAGGTCATGGTTGTCCCAAATGCTGTTCAAAAGACAACTGGACTTTCTTGGGGGGGGGTTCCCCCCATTGAAAACGTTTCACTTCTTATCCAAGAAGTTTCTTCAGGAACTTCAGCTCAGCCCAAGCAAGACCACATGGCTTTTGGTTTTGGGGACCTTCCATTTTTGGTTCTGGATGGATGGCACTGCTGCAGAGCCAGATGCAATCTAGGGGCCTCCTGGACTCACATCTCCTTTCAAAGAGCAGGTGGCGGCCTTAGCTAAGAGGGCCTTTGCATGCCTTTGTGTTGGGCATCATTTGCACGTGTTCCTGGACCAAGAGAACCTGCTCACTTTTAGTTATGCCCTCATTAGCTTCTGATGGATTATTGCAACACATTCTACATTGAATTGCTCTTGAGGAGCATTTGGAAGGTTCAGCTGGTGCAAAATTAATGGTGTCAGTTATTCAGTGCAGGTGAAACATCGTTCTGCAAGTTGCATTGACTGCCAGTTTGCTTCTAAGTTAAAGTTGGTAGTTATCTTTAAATCCCTACAGGACTTGGGCCAGGTTATTTATGGGGCTGACTCTTCCCAGTTGTCGCTACCATCCTATCCAAAGTAGCATAGGGAGCATGCTGCACTAGGAGTGTTGGCTGGCAGAGCCCCTAGGAGAACTTTTTCTGCTATAGTACCTACCCTCTGAAATATTATCCCTCAAGAAATTTGGTTGGCTCCAATCCTACTGGCTTCTGTGGGGTCCTAAAGACCTGATTATGTGCTCAAGCCTGCAGCCCCAGTATGTGACACAACCCATTTCCTGACTGTGCTGAGGTCTTTATTTTATGCTTCTCCAGCTGCTATGTGTTTTATCTCTTAATTTCTTTTGTGTTTGCATATTTTGTATTTGTTTTAATGTTGTGAGCTGCCCAGTGTACTGAGGGCAGCTACATAAATTGATTTAATGAATAAGTAAATAGTCACCCTCCTATATTTCTATTTTTATATATATTATCATCTTCAGAAAAAAAGAAATAATAATTGAAGGTCAGTTTGCTGTACTTGTTAAGGCAGCAGGCTAGAAAACAGGAGACTGAGAGTTCTAAGTCCTGTCCTGCCTTGGGCATGAAAGCCAGGTGGGTGACTTTGGGCCAGTCACTTTCTCTCAGCCCAACCCACCTCATAGAGTGGTAGTTGTGGAAAAAATATTAGGAGGAAGAAATGTTAACTATGTTTGCCATTTTGAGTTATTTATAAAACTAATAAAGATGAGGATATAAATGAATAAAAATAAAAATACATTTTTGAAATGTATGTATTAAGCACTGGGGTTTCATGTTTGGATTGCAAGAATCCAGAAGACCAGAAGGCAGCCTAGAATTGGAGTTTTCTATATTTATTTATTTATTATTTATTATTTAAATTTCTATGCCGCCCAACTCCCGAGGGACTCTGGGCGGCTTACAACAGAAATAACATTATAAAAACATTAAAAAAAACAATTTAAAAACCCATGCACACCATTCACAGCCGGATCTCGCAGGATTACAACAGCGAGATCAACAGCCCCAGGCCTGCCAGAACAGCCAGGTCTTCACTGCTTTCCGGAAGGCCAACAGGGTGGGGGCAGTCCGGATCTCAGGGGGTAACTGGTTCCAGAGAGCCGGGGCAGCCACAGAGAAGGCCCTGCCCCACAGAGCCGGGGCAGCCACAGAGAAGGCCCTCCCCCGCGGGCCCGCCAGCCGACACTGTTTAGCTGACGGGACCCGGAGGAGACCAACTCTGTGGGATCTTACCGGTCGCTGGGAGCTATGTGGTAGAAGGCGGTCTCGAAGATAGCCTGGTCCTGAGCCATATCAGTTTGCTGCTGTAGAATAGTTAGCTAGATTTTTGTAGCCTAGAATTGGTAGCCTTAACTAATATGGTGGGAAATATGTTGGGCATGGATCAGCAGTGTGCTGCTATAGGCATAAAAGCAGGTGCTGATTGAAAATAGACTGCAACTATATAGGCACAAGGCTGGCCCAAAGAATGCTGCTATCTGAAGGAGGGCAAATAATGCCATCCAGTACTGACCTCCATTCTCATTCTCATTCTCATTCATTCTCTCTCTCTCTCTCTCTCTCTCTCCCTCTCCCTCTCCCTCTCCCTCTCCCT
>QLTV01000232.1:1281786-1315533 GCA_003457575.1 Thermophis baileyi
AAACGCCCCGCCTACCTGCGTGATTACGTATGCTGGACTGCTCCATCCAGTAGGGGAGGGGTGTTATGTTCTAACTGTTATAACTGTGTTGCATGGTTCCAACCAGGTCCAGCGTTTGAGCGGGAAAAAGCTCAAACGCTATTGGCTGGTCTGTCTGACAGCTCCCTATAAAAGGGCAAGCTGTCAGACTGCTCTTTGCTGGTTGCACTCAATTGCGCAGTTCTAGTAGGGCTCCTAAACGCCCCGCCTACCTTCGTGATTACGTATGCTGGACTGCTCCATCCAGTAGGGGAGGGGTGTTATGTTCTAACTGTTATAACTGTGTTGCATGGTTCCAACCAGGTCCAGCGTTTGAGCGGGAAAAAGCTCAAACGCTATTGGCTGGTCTGTCTGACAGCTCCCTATAAAAGGGCAAGCTGTCAGACTGCTCTTTGCTGGTTGCTTACACAAGAGCTGAAATAAAGAGCTGCTTTGGAAGTCTGTCTCCTGTCATCTCTACCCACTATCTAACAATTTGGTTCTTTATTTGTTTATTGTATAAGCAGAGCTATCTTAGCTAATTCTAGAATGTGGAGAACGGTAATTTAAACTCCAGCCATTTACCTGACAGAACACAATTCTACAAAATTATGTTGCAGGTTGAGAAGCAATGTGTTCAGGAAGGAGAGAAAGTTGTACCACAAATTATCATCCAGTAATCTCTTTCCTTTAAAATACACTGTAATCTAAAGCCATGGTTGGTTCGTTACACAACACTTTGGGCTATATTGTCCCCTATTCCACTTATCAAGATGTTAGGTATCTTGAGAGAAAACTATGAGATATGTGATTTGTTGATGTTGATGATGATGATTGTGTAAGCTTATATGGGTGGAACATGTGTAATTTTAGATCCAAGACTTAATTGTCCTTTAAATGCCATTGTGTTTCATTTTTCTTTTTTCAGAATGTGAAAATCCAATTCTGTGTCTGGCAGCCTTCCTGTTTTCTCTGCCAACTAAAACCCTGGATGTTTGCCCTTAAATGCTGTCTTGATTTTACAAGACACTATTTCTTATTTGCTCCTTAACATAACATGAACATGCCTCAGTGACACTTCTTTCTGCCGTAGCCTCATGACCCTGCATTTGTCTCATCCTCAGCCCACTCTTGAGGCAAATGAAGATTTTCCTTTGTTGCTCTATTAGTGTTTTTCCTCTTCTCGTGGTCATTTGGTTGCTGAGGTGATTCGAGATGCTATCCAGTTATCCTAATTACTTTTGTATTTTTACAGTGCTGGCACAAACATCCACTCTGGTATTGTTCTCCATAGCCATTTTGGTTAGGCAGAAATGATGGGGCATATCGCCTCTCCAAAGGCATAACTCTGGGCAGCACTTTTTCATTGAATTTGTCAGGTCTTATATGAGCTTATTATGAATATGGGCTTAGCATTCTTTTGAAAGCACATTAGAGCTACTTTTTAAACACTGGTTTAGCATTCTTTTGAATGAGTTCGGTGCTTCACAGGAAGTTGATCTAAACTAGGAAGAAAGCCAAATGTTTCCAACATGGAGCATGGATTGGAAGATGGAGAGAGGGAGGGAGGGAGGGAGGGAGGGAGGGAGAGAGAGAGAGAGAGAGAGAGAGAGAGAGAGAGAGAGAGAGAGAGAGAGAGAGAGAGAGAGAGAGAGAGAGAGAGATATCCCTCATATTATATGACCTCCCTTCTAGCATCTTTATTTCATTTATATCCTGCCTTTATTATTTTTTATATATAACTCATGGCTGCAAACATACCTAATACTCTTTCCTCCTCCTAATTTCCCCACAACGTGAGATGAGTTGGGCTAAGAGAGTGTGACCTAGATGGTTTTTGTGTCTAAAGCGGGACTACAACTCACAGTCTCCTGGTTTCTAGCCTGGTGTCTACTAGACCAAACTGGCCATAACTGCTAGCCATCAGTCAGGCAACTCGACAGTTAGCTGAACCCGCTGTCTAGGTATCTCTCTAAAGCATGATTGGTTCTTATTTTTCTCAGTAGAAAGTGACAATTGGTTAGAGAATAATGAAAATCAAGGCAATCCACTGATGACTTGTCATGCATTAAATAAGTAAGGGCAGCACAATTTGTCAGCCTCATTACCATGGCAGAATAGGGATTAGCAATGGAATCAGCACAGTTTATGCTGCCATACTTTTCTATCAGCTTAAGGACTGGTGGACAGCAGTTTAATGTCAATATCTGGAAAAGTTCAGGGAAGCATTTTAGTGCAATGGAGACTCTTCTAGAAATTTGCAGCTCTAGAAATCACTTGGATATCAGACTTCAAATGATAAAGGCCTTTGCAAATCCGTTTTTTCAGCATTTCCTGTGTGATCTGGAAGGCATGGGATGTTGTGTGAGAGTCAAGCTAGGTTGAAGTGAACAGAGAAGATTGCTCTTTAACTGGAAAAGAGACGCAAAGAGAGTTTAGAGAAAGTCTATACAATTTGATGGGGAAGCTCATCCAAATGTGCCATTAGGTTTTTCTTGCCATCCTGTTCCTTACATAGATTGAGACATAAGAGTGCTTTGTGATTTTTAGTAGGCAGATAGTGGCAGTAGGAATAGGAATGAAGAAGTATGCCATCTTGTACAGCTATGGAATTTTTCAGCATGGGCAACTTTCCTAAATAAATGAACGGCCCATAGAATTATTTTAGTTTCACACTGTATATATACTGTAACTTGATTGTATTCTGTACTATGTTTGCATGGGGATGCCTCTGCCCTAGATAGGTAGATAAAAATATGTAAGTTGCTGTTTCTTCAATGCTGAAAGGCATAGAGAATATTTGAAGGCTTAAACTAATGTTGCTTGAAAAGTAACATTGTCTATGTATTTACTGATGTACCACATCGGTGTCTCTTATGTCTATATATTAGGGCTGCTCAATGCTCTGAAATCAATTCTAAAAAAGCAATTCAGAGCATGAATATAGTGTGTTTTCCTGGGATCACAGGCAACTGCCAAGGGCAAAGAAAATATGTCTGTTTTAAAGAGTTTTAGACAGATGGTATGCTTGACCCCTTGTTCCTTTTTTTTTTCTAATCCAAAGATTATTCAATCCTAAAATCTGTATTTATATTTTTCAGATCCTTACGAGTTGTAAAAGGCTGTTGGGAAGCTAGGAAAATAATGGGAAGATCTGAGGCATAAACAACTGACAGAGAGGACAGGAGTTCATTACTAGCTTATCTCATAAATGACAGCCGAATCCAGGTTGTAAAAACTCCAGGAAGAAGATATTAAAAGCATTCAGAGACTCCATCTTTATGAAATAACTAATAAACAAGGGCAGGAAGTTCCTATCATAACTTCCAATAGTCTATACCTTACCCCTTATTGTTGCATTAAAACTTACTCATGTCTGTCAGAATCTTCAATCATACACTGAGCAAGAGAACTTGGTGCAAACACACCAGTAGCCATTACTGTGCAGTCTGTCCTGAGCTTCCTTCACTCACAGAGTAGCACATCACAGTGGTTTGTTATAAAAGAAGAGCAGTTCTAATTCCAAATAGTACCAGGGCAAAGGAGATTCCTTCTCCTGGTCAGCAATATTATAGGAATCCAAAAATGACTTCATCTGAGTGATAGTGTCTTAGATGTAACCAGTTGTACAGCAGTTGTAAATGCAAGGCACTCCATCACTTAAAAATAAGGTCCGGCAACACAGAAAATACTTGCCAAACACTGGTGGCTGGTTGGCAACTACATTCCCAGAAGGCACAGGTTGGAGAATGCTGCTTTCCAGCTATAATTTAGGTGTGGTAACTCTTCATTCCTTGCAATTTGCACAAGTGGCATGCAGGCACATACTGTTTACTCAGCCATATGGTGTAGCACAAGCAGACAAGACTTCCCTGCATGCAAATACTCTTCAGAAATGATTCAGAAATGCATTTCTCAGCTTTTCATTAAAGTAAGTGTTGTTTTTTTCAGGCGTCTGTTGAAAATGAAGGGGGGGGGGAAATCCAGCTGTGCCTTTTTTTTAAAGGCTGGCATGGAACCCTGAAAAAGGAGGGCTGCTTTAATGAATAGCAGAGAGGTGCTGTGTTCATGCATTTCTGAAGCATTGTTTCTGAATAGTTTTTGAATACAACCTCTCTCTATAGATGAATAGTAGATAGAAGATAGATAGATAGATAGATAGATAGATAGATAGATAGATAGATAGATAGATAGATAGATAGATAGATGATAGATAGATAGATAGATAGATAGATGATAGATAGATGATAGATAGATAGATAGATAGATAGATGATAGATAGATAGATAGATAGATAGATAGATAGATAGATAGATAGATAGATAGATAGATAGATAGATAGATAGATAGATAGATAGATAGATAGATAGATGATAGATGATAGATGATAGATGATAGATAGATAGATATGGACTGTCTGTCTGTCTGACTGACTGACTGACTTTTATAAACAAGTATATTTCTGTATAAACAAGGATATCATATGCTTAAACATCTACTTTTGTAAATATGCATTCTCTTAATCCCACTAGTTTATTTTTAAACTTTTTGTATGATTGGTGTCTTTGGATTTTTAAAATGCTTATTATAGTTGTTATTTTAAATAATTAACTCATTTTATTTTAATGCATTAATTAATGCTTTATGACATATCTAATGTTTCTAACTATACTGTAAATTGAGATATACAACTAGTCTATTATATAGCATGCAACAACCAGTATGGAATTTCTTTTTAAAAGAAATACTGGGATTTTTATTCTTTCTTTATCCACCCTATTTCTATCAGTGTGGGGATTGGTAGTAAAAAGTAATTCAGTGCAAGTAATTGGTTCATTAATATGCTAACAGGTAGGTATATATATGGAATTTTGTTCATGTCAAAAACATATTTGATTGTTTCAATAATTGACTGTAAAATGTGCCTCCTCTCTGTAATATTGCTGATAACCCCCCACAGCTTCACATTCATGGCATTTTTATAATTTATTGCACAGCATGAGTTCTAATTTAATATAAATCCTTCTCTAGATTTATTATCTAATAAATGGATGGCCAGTTTTGGATGTCCAAATAAAGCTGAAATCTCTTTGAAAAGCTGGTCAAAAGAGAGCAATGGAAACATACAGTATTATCCTGCATGCATTGAACTTTTTATGATGATCAGATTCCTGAACATCATGATCAGGAATAGCTGTTTACTGAAGCATTGCATATGTAATTTAGCAAGAAGAGTCTTTTCTCTCAATCCCATGTGTTCTTTTTTTTATTGATCCATTCCAACAGGAAATATTTGGACCCCCTCAGTTGGATTTGGCCTTAGGTGGCCACTCCAATAGGCTTATTCTGATGTACAAGATAACTTTATTGTCATTTTTTATTTTATTTTTTTATTTATTGTCAAATGAATACATGGTATGCATGGTATTCATTAGAGACTATCAGGATTATGTGCTTCCCTTGGTATGTTTCCAATCTTACTCATACTAATCTTCTCGAAGTTCATGTCTTCTAGATGTATTGGAATAAAACCCCCATAGTTTTCAGTTAGGGGGACCATGAAACATCTGGAGAACTGCAGGCTGGGGAAAGCTGTTTTATTACACCACAGAATCTTAGGTTCAACTTCTTTCTGGGCTCTTTCTTATTTGGGCTGATCAGCAATAGCTAGATTGAAACCAACAACAAGCAATTCTCGATCTAAAAAAGGAGACTAACAATATTTTGCCAAAATCAAGATGGTGGAGTATAGTGAAAAATTTTGTCATATTAAAAATCATATGCAGCCATTGAATATTTGATTGTTTTTAAGTGAAACCATATATATGGGCAGACTTTTTTTTCTTCTGAATACTTGCTTTCATTAAAAATAGAATGATGCAATGGCTAGACTCCACCCCGTGACCACTCCCTAGATATCTTCAGGGCTCCATACCGTACTTAGATTATTGACTAGAACCTCTTCCAATTTTTTAAAATTATTTTTGTTCTGTGGCTCTGTAATTCTGGGGACCTTAATTTAGAGTATCCACATGCACCATTGTTTTAAGCTAACAATGCTCAACCCTTATCAGTTATTCTTCTTTCCTCCTTTTTCCCCCTTTCTTTCTCTCTTCTCTCCCCCTCCTTCTCTCTCTCAGCAAGTTTTTATGTGATTACAAGCACTGCATGGTAATTAGTGCTAAACTCATTTGCACAACTACAGTTAATTGGCTACAACAATTAATTAATGTGTTGGAAATTTGGCACCAGAATAAAAAAAAAGTTTTTTTTCATCAAACAAAAGACAGAAGTTAAAAAAGGGAGATGGACAGACGGAAAGGCAAATTGACTGCACTTGGATTGCCCTCATAGCTCCCTCCTCCAGCAAAAATACATTGTTGTTTCCAAACTACAGAGTCCTTCAAACTTTTGTTTGGTATTTGTCACTTTAAATTCTTTAGCTATTTATTTTTGACACTTTTACCCTTTATCGCCTCCCTTTTTAATTCATTCGTTTATTTTATATTTCCTTTTCCTCTTTTTTTTTTTTACAACTTAAGCAAACTCATTTCACTGATAAAATATAGCATGACTAATGAGTGGAGCATGTAGAAATCATTGGGAGAATGTCCTTGGAAGACGAATGCATTTTCAGCAGAATAATTAACTTAATTAACAAATTCACATGCATATTCATCAGGCTATTAATGTCTTCTCAGCTCAGCTTGATGAACATTGCGGTAATAACAATTTCATTTGCATAATGAATTATAATAATAAAAAAAAAAAAAAAAAAAATTAAGCAACATACACAAACACACAGAAAAGAACACACTTTCAGCACCTTCTCTCTTCCCATCTTCCCATCACATCATGTATTTGCATGTTTATATGTTTAGAATGAAGTTTGTTGATTTCAACATGGTCTGTGAAGCTGGAACATGCATAAGTAGTCAACTGTATTTCATGTATGTGATGTGTGTGTGTTTGAACTTTCACTATGCCTGTCTCTCTCTATCTTTCCAATCTCTCCCTAGGGAAGCCTTGGCACGGGTTCCAACTTTTTCTTCACTCTTCCCCCGCTGCCAAGCGGCGTCAACACAAAATTGCCATTTTCCCCAGCTCTCTATGGAGCAATCTTGAAAAGCAGTAAGGTGTGACGCCGAAGGACTGCCAACTCGGCAGCAATGCCTGCGGAAAAACCGCAGAATGGAGGCAGAGAAATAGGATGGTGGTGGGTGCTGTTTTTTTTTTTCCTACTGGCGCGTGGAGTGATTGGGAGGAGGGGTGGCAAAGAAGGGGGGTTGAAAGAGGAAAAAATAACGTAGCAGCTGTCGGCCTAATTCCACTAACACTCTGCTTGTGGTCATATTAGAAAAACAGATTATACTCCTTTGTGGCACTCATTTATTCCTGACATACGTTAACATTCTATATCTTAATTCTGCCTGCCTTTAGTTCGACCAGTGGACTTTGGGGCCAGGTTTTTCCCCACATGAAATATATTGAGGAATAGGGAAAGCAAAAGGAAATACTTGTTTTTCTTCTTCTTCTGTCACAATACTTCAGAAACCGTTGAATTCATTTGACAACAAGGGTTCTGAATAGGTAACTGTCAGGACTATTTTATCTAAATGCACTTCACTTATCAAACTCACTTCCATAGCCACTTCCATGGATATGGTTGTGATAGTCCGAAGCTTTGATGGGAGCTACTTATTATAGATAAAAGTCCCTGATGGTTACAAGTGGCTACAGGCAATTTTCCCCATCTCTACCCTATAGATGTATTTGGACTGTAACTCCCAGAATTTCTAGTGTTGGAAATATTCCTGAATGCCCTTACTTCAGGGCAGGGCTATTGATTTTTGTAGCCCACAGCTTATGATCTGAAGTTGCATTTCTGAAGCTAAGCAAGGCTTAATTATGCTCAAGGCTTGGATGGGAGGCCAGTTTAGAAGCCAACGCATGCCATCCTGGACTTCAGTTTGAGAGGATGTCTGGATGTAGAAAAATGCAATAGATACATGACTCACAAATGGATCCAAGCCAAAAGTACAATTCATGAAAACACCTCTGGATAAAATATCAAACATAAGCTGGCAAGAATGATAGCTATCTGGGTGTACACTCTGATGCACAATGGATAGGTGAAGTACCTTATCCAACTCACCCGATTTCCTCAGTATATTTCAGAGTAGTAAGTCTGCCAATGGTTGTGTTAAAAAATGCTGCTCCTCAAGCAAAATGCTATTCTCCCAAGGTAAAGAAGTATCTGTCTACAGTCTCCACCCAGTTTCCTAAGGAAATACCAAGCAATAGAATACCTCTGTGTATCTGCACTCATTTGATGGGATTCAATAAAAGAGGGAAGTATTTTGCCCTTTCGTAGGTCTTTCCCCTCGCCTTGTGAAAAGGAACATTTACACCCAATGTTGGTGCACCCCTTCCCTCAATAAATAAATCTCCCTGTTCTGGCCAAGTGGCCCAGAGGATGAAATTCTGATCATGTCAGGCAGCCTAATAATCCTAGAGCATGCGGGCCCATACTCAACACAAATCATGTGCTTCTTGGCACTCTCTTGTTATTCTCTGGTAAGAATATCTGCTTTAGTTTCTCCTTTGATGTTCCAAAATAAGCATGGTTCATAATCAGAGGTGGAAAGTGATGGGAAACGAAGCTTTTGCAGGGGATGCAACTTCTTCCTACTTGCTCGCTCGCTCACTCACTCACTCACTCACTCACTGACCATCTCACCTTTGATCTTCCATCTTCACTAGTTTTACAGGCAGTCCTCGTTTAGCAAGCAAACAATTGGGACCAGCAACTTGCTCATTTGAGTGAAATAGTTGCTAAATAAATCTGCGATATGTTTACACTCACTTCAGCTTTCCTTTGCTTTATATATCTGCAAAGTTTGGTCACAGAGTTTCTTTTTCATCAATACCACTGCTAAATGAAGTAATTGCTAAACAAGGACTAACAGTATTTACCTCCTGGCACACGTTCGCCTTTAGCTTTCTTCTCCCTCTTGCTTCCTAAAACATCTGACAATGGTTTCTTCTGGCTCCAAATAAGAGCCATTCCAAATTGAACCAGAAGTTTCCTCCACTTACTTTAGAGCAACTTCATTTCCCCCTTCAGCACACACAGAACCCCCCACACCCCACTCGCACACCTCATGAGGCATTTCTTTTTTCTTGTTGCAGAAGGAGAGGGAAGGGAGAATTTCACAAACGGATACATATTCAGAGATATGAAAATACAATAATACACACACATGCCCTGCCCCTAGGTTGTTTTACATGGAATTGGGCCTGAATAACATGTACTGTTTATAGAAGAAACATCTGGTAAGACATAGGTCTGCATTTCATATAGCTCCACTAGACAGCTACAAATTTCTGCGTAAATTGTTTCATCAGTGCACCTAGCCTTTTACATAGGAGAACAGATCTCTGCTCAGATCAGCTTACAATTTGCAGGTGGGTCCAAATATGCAGAAGGGAGGCAGGATTGTTTGCTTCTGTTTTAGTTGTAAGTGTGCCTTAAATAATGAGAGATTTCAAACACATACTGCCAATACATTAATTGTTTTCTGAAGGTCAGTTTTCTACTCTCTTTAAAAAAATAAAAGTTAAAGACTTGTTTTACCTGACGTATTAATATTCTTTTCTTCCTTCCCTCCCTCCCTCCCTCCCTCCCTCCCTCCCACCTTCCTATCTTTCATAGTAAAGTGAGATTTGAACTCAGGTCCTCCGAGTTGTATTCCTTAGCCTTAGTCCAAGCTGGCATTCAAACTCATTCTGCTGCAGGATCATATTTGAATGGCCTTTTGACAGTAACTCAAGACAGTGTGTGACTCTGAATGAATTGCACATATATAGTGAATAGATGTTTAAACTGTGGATGTTTTAGAGCCAGCTAAAACCCTAACAGCATTGCTCATGGGAGATTTAACATGGTGTGTGTATGTGTGTGTGTGTGTATTTCATAGCTAAGTTATTAGGAGAATGGGGTGAACAGTTATATCTTTCCCCCAAATATTTGCTAGTTATTAGGAGAATGGGGTGAACAGTTATATTTTTCCCCCAAATATTTGCTAGTTATTAGGAGAATGGGGTGAACAGTTATATCTTCCCCCAAATATTTGCTAGTTATTAGGAGAATGGGGTGAACAGTTATATTTTCCCCCCAAATATTTGCTAGTTATTAGGAGAATGGGGTGAACAGTTATATCTTTCCCCCAAATATTTGCTAGTTATTAGGAGAATGGGGTGAACAGTTATATCTTTCCCCAAAATATTTGCTAGTGCAGAGTCCAATTCACTTAGATCTTTCCTTCCAATACTATAATGCCCTCTTCTTGTATTAAGAAAGATGAAGAAAGATTTCTAAATATAATAACTGGGGATTCCACATTTCCATATGTACAGTCTCGTTCCAACTTATTTGATACGTGCCTCTCTCCTTCCTTATGTGTACAATTCAGAATTCTACTGTACATTTCCCCCCCCCCCCCGAGATCTTGTTACTCTTTAGGAGAAGCCAATAGATCCCTCCCTAGTTAATAAACAGCAATGTAGCAAGTGAAGAACCTGCAGTATCTCATGGCAAACATAGATCTCCAGGGTTCAGTGTTGGCTAGAACATTGAATGATGTGTTGTTTTGCAGTGCAAACAATGCTGAAAGAGCATTACAAAGATTTTGGGAGTTTACTTTTTAGTGTTATTAATGCAACTTTCTGTTTAGATTAATTATTGGATATTACATATTTATAAGCTACCTTGAACTTTGTTGAAGAATATATATATATATTGCTAGCAAATGAATAAAGAAATAGCTTCTTAGGTAAGACTCTGAATTATTCCCAAATATGCTTCCTCCACCAGGGAAAATCCAAAAATTCTTTGCTGCCATCTAGTGGTTGTCTTGATTTGTGCACCTCAAATCCAGTAGAACTACAGCTACATCTCTTCCTTTTCAGTCTCTTCAAATGTTCTCCCTGGTGGATCATGGCAAAGCTGTTTATGTGACCTCAAATCTCTTTTCCCCCCCCCCCCGGTCTCAACTTCCCACCATTTTGAACTGGGGACACAGGACCTTTGCAGAATAAGCTCTACAAAGGTCTGATTACAATGTTAATGAGAAAAACCCCAACCTCACTCTTTTGCCAAGCATCAGAAAAAAGAAAATCCCAGCTTTGCCCAAATATGTGATGCAGCCTGACTCTATTACTTACCCACTGTGGCTGCATTCCCTCTCCCCAAATAATAAGTGAGCCTCCGCCATAGCTCTGACCTAAGTGATTTGTAAATACATAGATCAACACCTAGCACAGAAAACAGACACCATGCAGTCCCTTTCAAAAACAACAAGCAAAACAAGCACTATAAGTTATTCTTTCCCAGATCCATTACATGCAGGTGTGATTCACTGCCATTTTCTAATTCTATCTTATGGAGCTGATGCAGTGAGGTTTTTTTTTTCCCCTAAAAAAAAAAAAGTATTGGGGGCATGCCTTACATAATTATGCGGAAAGGCTCAGAAAGACCTTTGTGCCCAGCTTTGAGGGTGATACTCAATTCTGGGCAACTTTTCCAAGCACATTTCCCATCAGGTTGCCAGCACACTGCATTCTCTGATTGTCCTGTGCTGAGACCTGTTGCTTAGCAACAATCAGTACATTCATCTTTAATAAATTGCTGGCACCATGATGGCCAAGACTGTAGGGAGGGGGAGAGTGGAGAGTTTGATTTGGGTGACTTTTTTTTTTTAAGGGAACACCATGTGGTTTGCAAAAATGAAAAAGGAAGAAAAGATTAAAACATTTTAAAAATGCAATCTGTTGACACGGACTAGCCCAGATTGAGTCAGCCCATAGATGAGAATAGGCTTTCACTAGCTACATGAAAATAGCTACTCACAAACATGTGACATGTGAATTGTGCTTATGTATAAAAGGGGAGTTGAGGTGTGGTGCTCCAGACTGCGCTTCAGATTTGGAATTAGAACTGCCAAGAAAGTGTTGTGGTGGGTGCTGGCCACGCAACCAACTCAACCAGCAGAAAGCCAACATTAAAAGACCAAAATAGTATTCATTGGCAAATATACCTGCTTCACAGCTCAGTCCAGAGAATATGATAAAACCTACATGGAAGAAATGCTAAATGAGAGAATCATAAATCAAAGCTGGAAGAGATCATGTAAGTGAGTGCGTCCCAAACCTGGATAAATTACTCAAAGTTGGATAAAAGTGTTTTTTTTTGGGGGGGGGTAATGATATCCAAACCAATTATCCATCACAACAGGGACATTTAAATTGACTTAAAGATTGCCACGTGAACTAAAATGTATTCAAAAATATCCCAAATATTCCTATTAAGTTAAAAATTGGTGAAAATACCAATGGAAATTTATTGAAATGATAGTAAAGATCATTCACTGATATTGTTTTTATAATACAAGTAGTTTTTCAGTTTGACCATTTGTTCAATGACCATTCAAAGTTATGACATTATTGAAAGAGGGGACTTAAGGCTGATCCTCAAAGTTTGATAAGACTTTCTTTCATTTGGATAATGAAGGAAAAAGGCGAGGAAGCATTGATTTAGGCCATCAAACTTTCTGGCCAGTGCAGGAATCCAGATGAAAGCACCCCTACAGATGGCTGTTCAGTCTCTTTCAATTGTTTTCAGGGAAGGGAAACTCATTGGCCAGGGGGACCTTTGCACAGGTGCGCCTTGTGCACCAATTGCGGCCCTATTTGGATCAGGAGGCTCTGCTCACGGTCACTCATGCCCTTATCACTTCACAGCTTGACTATTGCAATGCGCTCTACATGGGGCTACCCTTGAAGAGTGTCCGGAGACTACAATTAGTCCAGAATGCAGCTATGCGAGCAGTCGTGGGTGTGCCAAGGTACACCCACACGAGCTCCATCCTTTGTGAGCTGCACTGGCTGCTGATTGCGCTCCGGTCACAATTCAAGGTGTTGGTTGTTACCTTTAAAGCCCTACATGGCTCAGGACCAGTTTATCTGCGTGACCGCCTTTTACCACATTCCTCCCATCGACCAGTGAGGTCGCACAGGGTTGGCCTTCTTCAGGTCCCATCGGCCAGACAGTGTCGGCTGGTGGGACCGCGGGGGAGGGCCTTCTCTGTAGCCGCTCTGACTCTGTAGAACCAACTTCCCCCCGAGATCCGTACTACCCCCACCTTACTAGCTTTCCGTAAAGCCGTTAAGACCTGGCTTTTCCGGCAGGCCTGGGGCCAATAATGCACTGATTGGCCCATGTATGTTTATATGAATTTTTTATTTTAATATTGATGTATTTTTAAATTGTTTCTATTGCTGTCTTTTTTTTTATTTACTGTGAGCCGCCCAGAGTCCTTCGGGAGTTGGGCGGCATACAAATTTTGCTAAAATAAAATAAATAAAAAATAAATTACTTCCCTTAGCCCTGTTGTTGAATTTCTCTTACCATTTTGAACCTGCCTTCTATAACTTAAGAATATTATTCCATATTCTGCAGTCTGGGGCACTAGAGAATAGGGTATATTCTTTTCTGTGGCACCCCTTTAAGGTCTTGAAATCATTCATTCATTCATTCATTCATTCATTCATTCATTCATTCATTCATTCATTCATTCATTCGACTTGTGTCCCACCAATATTTTGTACAATGCTCCCGCATCCTACTTTCTCACAACAACAATGCGGTGAGGTGGGGTGTGCTAAAAGAGACTGGCCCAAAGTTAAAGTAGCTGTTTTCCATCTCTCCAGCCCTCATTTTTTTCTCAAGACTAAATATGCCTATTTCCTCAGTCTGTACCAGTAAGACTTATTTTCTAGTTCTCTGATTATTTTCACTGCAGTTTCTGTGCAGTTTCTTTGAATTTATTTTGTAAAAATTGTGCCCAGAATTGGATTTAATACTTACCGTATGTTGGGTTCTGACCAATGATAAATATATAATAGAACTATTTCTTTCCATGATTTGAAAGTTATACTTCTTATGATGTAATCTAAAATTTTGCTTGCATTTTAATCAGAAATAGGAGGAGGGGTGTGCATTAAGTGTGTTTGATGCTTTGAGTTATTTCTAAAAAATAATAAAGGCAGGATAAAAATAAATAAATATAACATCACAGTGATGCTCTTATTTAGCCTGCTACAAAGGCAGTCATGTTTTTTTCTTTATCTTATATAGTTGAATCTTGCTGCTATTTACTCAGACTCCTCCTTTTCAGGAAAGGACAGAAAGAAGCTCATGCAAATCATCATCCATTTTAGATTTGAAGGCTGCCAATTTGGAAGAAGAAACATCAACTCAACTTGACTTCTCCATAACACTGGCATCTGCATGTGAACATTTTGGTGTCTATTTTTATAACGAGGCAAACAAAAAAAATCAATTTTCTTTTAAAAATAGAAACTCTTATTATAGAAAAGATTGAATGCTAATTTCTGAGAACAACAGTTTAATTTTGAGCAAACTCTGATCTTGACATCCTGTCTTTTTAACTCTTGATTGTACTTTGGACTGTTCTCTTGAATTTGTATTTCCTTCCCCCCCCCCTAATGACACTAACCCTGCTTAGCTCTCATTTGGCTGCTAATATTTCCTAGATGGTTCATGACATCTTCTGGATTTGACCCTGGACTTTGCTAAGTCCAGTAGACACAGTACAGTTATCCCTAGTAAAAAAAAAAAAAAAAAAAAAAAACAAAAAAAAAAAAAACACCAGTAGGAGACATTGTTCACATATTGCTTGCTGATGATTTATGGAAAAAAATAGAGGTGACTGGGTTCAAACAGCTAAACCAGAAGTCATGGTTTACAAACAGATTTCATGTACTAGGTTAAGGCACAAATTTGGAGGAAAAATCACATTATAGCTTAGTAATTTGAGAAGCCAGTCTGTGTCTGATTTTGACATAAACAGCTGTTGGAGCTTAAATGGACCACAGACCTAGAAGCCCTGTTCTGGTTTGATGTCATCTAGTTTTATCTATATAAATATTAGAGAAGAGCCACAATCATTTTGCATTGGCCTCTTTGTTACGAACTAGACTGCTGAGTATATTGCAGAATGTGTTACATTGTTCCTCTTCCTATAAGAATGTGGGGCTGAAACTGTAAGGGAGAATCATTTTTTAAATTTTCAATGCTAGTTGGAGAAAAAAGGAGATAATGCCCTACACAGGGATACCAATGTTCATGCTGGTATCTCAGTGTTTTATTATTGATGTGTGTCTAGTGCTAAAACTTATTTATTTGCTTTGAAAGGCTTAACCCACCCATTTGCCCCTTTAGTCTGTGGGTTTAAGAAGGGGTTTTGGGGGCACTTCCATGTAGCCTGTCAGTTCTCCCTGGACATAATAGCACCATGGATTATTCGAATCTGGCTTAATGTTTTATGTAAATTCAGCTTCTAGATGTGTGCACCATAGTTTATGGTTATGTTATAAGAACCCAGCTAGTTATTTCCTATTCAGTAAACTATAGTTAGGACAAAGCCAACTGTGTCTTATTGGAACATGTAAATTCCAAGCTTTATATTAGACGATTTTTTTCTGCCACACAGGTTGATAATTATGATGACTGTTGTTTTTAATTAGCTATTTTATTTGCATTATGTAGTTCAATTGGATTCTAAAGGTGGCATATATACAAATGTTCTAAATTACATAAGTAATCATCAGAATTATTCCAATTACAGATAAACAAAAACAAAAACCTGTAAATGAAATAACAAATGAGCTAGCTAAACCAAAGACCTCATTTTGTTGAGTCAACTGCTTGTTGAGTACCATAGTAAGGATAATGTTGTTTTCATAGTTTTATAGTTAGGTTTTTTTTTTAGTTTTATAGTTCAATTGCCAAAATTAATTCAATATTTTAAAAAGAAAGTGGAAGAGATTTGCACAAACGAAGACAGAATGGCAGACTTCTCAATCAATTTTTTCTATAACAATCCAAACTACATGTTTTACTTAAACTTGCTTACAATTATAACACAGGTTTAAGCATAAGGATCTTGCAACAAAGATGGAGGAGCATTACATTTCAAAAAAATATATTTAAAGATAAACTCATTTTTTTAAAGTATTGTGAAATGTTGCCCAATTGAAAGAGGAGACCAATGGACTAACAACAAAATTTAGAGTAGGTCCCCAATCACTGACTGCATTTAAATCTTCTGGCTTTACATGCTGTTGTTCAAATAACTGTGGCTAAATGGATAGCAATAGCAATAGCACTTAGACTTATATACCGCTTCATAGTGCTTTACAGCCCTCTCTAAGCGGTTTACAGAGTTAGCATATTGCCCCCAACAATCTGGGTCCTCATTTTACCCACCTCAGAAGGATGGAAGGCTGAGTCAACCTTGAGCCGGTGAGATGTGAACCGCCGAACTGCAGCTAGCAGTCAGCTGAAGTAGCCTGCAGTGCTGCACTCTAACCACTGCGCCACCTCGGCTCTATAAATGCATGTATCTCCATGCTCGTGGAGACAGCATCCATGCAAGGGTTAACTCCGTCTATTATCCAATCAGGACTGAGTCTGCAAGTAAATGACACGCCTCCTCACGCTGTTTCCTTGGGTTTCAAGAGCTCCCATCCTTGTTGCTGTTTTTTTGTGCCTGTCCCTTTAAGGGAAAAATTCCTTTTGCTCAAGAGTGCTTGCTGCTTTAGTGCCGGCGAGAAGGGCTTGCCTGATACCGCCGAAGACCACTCTAGCGGTGGCTAGGCTACCGGCTGGTAGTCCTAGCAGGATAGCGTGCAAGAGGGACTCCTCTGCCATGCTGATCCTTTAACGAGCTGAAGGGGGTGAGCTAGTCTCCTATGATTGTTTGCTGCTGATTCAGCCCTCCGCCCACGAGTTTAGGCTCCGCAGCGTCTGAGGCTCCCTGGGAACTCTCTTCAGGTGTTCTGAAGCCAGATTAAGCTGGGAGCGGTGAGTCCATTTCGATCAGCTGTTTTTCGGGTAGCACACAAGCTCAGCTCCGCAGCTAATGGCATTGGAAGTGAGAGAGGCAATTTTTTTTATTGCAGCCGCCATTTTGTTTTTTGCCTTGTGAGTGGAGTTTACCTAAGTGCTTGCAGGAACTGGATTAGCCTGCCTGTTGAATTCTCCTCATAGCTGGTTTAGCCTCTGCCTGCTTCTGCAGCTGGCTCATAGCCTCTCCCTCCCCCCTCCTTCCGTCCTCCTTTTTATTTTTTCTGCCTTCTGGCCCTTGTTTGCCTGTGCCACGTGGAGTGAATCAAGATGGAGGAAGCCATAAGATGGCGGACGCCACTTCCTCCAGGGCAGCCATTCTGAGAGGGGATTTGTCTCCTTCCTCTTCAAGCGGCCACAGTCATTCTGGAGCCACCACTAGGACTCCAAGAAGAGGGCAGCATCTGGGGAATCTCGATCAGGCCGCTCCCACAGATCTTCCAAGAGGGCAGACAAGCAGGCCCAGAGTAGGCACAAGGCTATTGAGAAGGTCGTAGCCAATGCCCAAATGGCTTCTTCTCACAAGCCTAGTGGGTATCAGGAGCTGAGACCCTCTAGATCTCTCTCTCCCTCTCCCCCTCCTATCCAGAGGGAACAGACCCCTGTGGTCTCTCAAGATGTTGCATTACCATCTGAAATCTTGATGCAGCCTGCTTTGGATTTGCCTGACAACAGTGGGGTGGGGGGTTGGGCCTCGTACCCTCATCCAGGTCCTCGTTACAACAGAGGCCCAGGTGCATTGCAGTAGGAGTTCTAGAGCAGAGGCCACCTTCACTCCAACCGCTGCAGGCATTCGTTCTGGGGAACAATTTGAGCCTTCTGTCCAGGCCAGTATGAGAGAATGGATGGCTGAGGCTATTAAGCAGTGTATTGCTGAGGCCTTACATCAGAGATCTCATAGGAGATCTGGTTCCCCCAGGCCACAGGAGCATAGCTAGGTCCTTCCTTGTATGGGGGCGGGGAGGACCAATTGAGAGAGGAGGTTTTGTCTCACTCCTCATCTGAGCGGGCTGCCTCTTTAGGTGAAGAGGGCGAAATTAGAGAATTTGATTTGTCTGAGGATGAGGGCCTTCCACCCAATCACCCTTCAATTGTGGGATTGTTTCGTCCTCAGCTTTTTCGATCCTTGCTTTACAAGGCCAAAACCACCACCCGGTTGGGATCTGAACCTGGTTCCTCTGCTTCAGCATCGGGGTCGTTTAATCTGGCTGACACCCTCTTTGTGGAACTTGCGGTTGAAACAGAGAAGATTCCGGCTCCCAAGATGTTTCTTGATCTGGTTCAACGGCAATGGACCTCGCCAGGTTCAGGCCCCAATCCCAATAGCATTGAGAAATGCTTTTACAACGTGGAGTCTGGCCTTTCTAACATCCTCCAGATTCCCACTGTTGATGGCCCTGGCTTCCCCTTCGGTTACCACTGGGGTGCCAGAAGAGGCCTTGAGGCCCGAGGACAAGAGAGACGAACAATTGCTGGTCAAGGGCCACTTGGCCAGTGCTTGGGCGGTGAAGGCTTCCACGGCTGCCTCCTTTTTAAACAGAGCTTCATTGCTTTGGCTCCGGCAGCTACAGGATAGACTCCCAGCAGATGACACTAGGTCATATCATGACCTGAACAAGGTTATGGCTGCCTTGGAATTTTCAGCTGATGCCACGCTCCATGCAGCCCGTTTTTCAGCCAAGGCTATTGGTAGCACAGTGGCTTCTAGACGTCTGCTTTGGCTGAGGCAGTGGCAGGCCGATGCCCGTAACAAATGGTGTTTGGCTTTGGCTCCCTTTTGGTGTTTGGCTTCGGCTCCCTTTTCGGGTTCTACCTTGTTCGGAGAGGCCTTGGAACCTCTTCTCATAGAGTCCCGAGACAAGCGCAAGATCCTGCCTTCCATTTCTCGCAGATCAGAATCTCGGCCTGTTCCTTACTATCGTCCCTCGTCCTTTCGGGGGCAGGAGGGTGGTTTCCGGTCCCAGCGCTACCAACAAGCCTTCCCTCACAGGCAGGGCCAGCCCCAGGGCAAACAGGCCTCCAGGTATCCTCCCAGAAGGTTCTTTCGGGGGGGAGGGGTCACCCTTTCAGACGGTAATTCAGCAGGGGCATCTGCTCTTCCCATTGGTGGTCGGCTATTCTTCTTTGCCGACCAATGGGAGGAGACTACTACGGATGTCTGGGTCAGGGAGACGGTGCGAGCAGGCCTCTCCCTAGAGTTTCTCTCCTCCCCTCCAAAGATTTTCATTCCATGCCCCGTATCTAGAAATAGGTCCAAGAGACTCCTCATGAATTTGGCTATAAAACATCTGCTCGAGATTCGTGCAATTCAACCGGTACTGGAGGAGCAACGGGGCCAGGGATTTTATTCACCTCTTTTTCTCGTCCAAAAATCCTCAGGAGGCTGGAGGGCGATTCTGGATCTTAAGACCCTGAACCGTCACATTGTTTACCGATGGTTTAAGATGCATTCCCTGCAGTCCATTCTTGAAACCGTCAGGAAGGGCGATTTCCTCACGTCAGTAGATCTGACAGAAGCTTACCTCCACGTGCCTATTCTCCCCGCCCATAGACAGTACCTTCATTTTTATTACGCAGGGGAGCACTACCAGTATCAGGCTCTGCCGTTCGGTCTCTCCTCCGCCCCACGGGGTTTACAAAGCTGATGGCAGCACTGGCAGGTCATCTGCGCTCAATTCCCATTCGCATTCAATTTTACCTCGATGACATCCTGATCCTGTCAGCCTCTCAAGCTCAGGTGGCCCGAGACTTGGAGAAAACCATTCGTGTCCTTCAGGGACATGGGTTCTCTATCAACAGGGCCAAGAGTCGTACTCAAGGTGTCTGCAGTGGTTCCTGCTTCCGTTTCAGAGGGCGGGTTCCAGTATGTTTCCCCTACAGGTCATGGTCCCAGTAGTGGTACTTCAATCGCTGCAGTGGTGGACTTCGGCAGCCATCTCCAGGGGCAGTTTGTCCCAGGAGCCGCATCGTCTGGTCATGACGACAGACGCCAGCCTGTCAGGTTGGGGGGCTCATCTCCTGTCGCACATGGCTCAAGGTCAGTGGTCCCAGAGCGATCTGTCCCACAATATCAACTGGCTAGAACTTTGGGCAATTCATTTGGCCCTCAAGGAGTTTCGTGAAGTAGTGTCCGGTTGCCACATTCTAGTTCTGATGGACAATGTTGCAGCGAAGGCTCAACAGACTGGGGGGCACTCATTCCAAGGCCCTCATGGAAGAGGTGTTCCAGCTTGGCCTGTGGGCGGAGAACAATCTTGCATCAATTTGAGCGGACCACATCTCAGGAGCTGCGAACGTACAAGCGGACTGGCTCAGCCGGTCCACAGTGGACCACATGGAGTGGCGCCTGTGACCGTCGCTGTTCAAGGAGATATCGGACAGGTTCGGCCTTCCCTCGGTGGACCTCTTCACCACCCGGGACAACACTCAACTGCCCCGCTTCTTCTCCCACTTCCCAATGCCCGGCGCAGAAGGGGTGGATGTCTTGCGCAGTGATAGAGTGCAGCACTGCAGGCTACTTCAGCTGACTGCTAGCTGCAGTTCGGCGGTTCAAATCTCACCGGCTCAAGGTTGACTCAGCCTTCCATCCTTCTGAGGTGGGTAAAATGAGGACCCAGATTGTTGGGGGCAATATGCTAACTCTGTAAACCGCTTAGAGAGGGCTGTAAAGCACTATGAAGCGGTATATAAGTCTAACTGCTATTGCTATTGCGCAGCCCTTGGCCTCCCGGCCTGCTGTACGCTTTCCCCCCTCTTCCCCTCATTTCCAGGGTTCTTTGGAAGCTTCTGGAGGAGAGGACGGAGCGTCTGGTGGCGCCTCATTGGCCCAGACATCCCTGTTGGTGGCCAGGCCATGGGTCATTCTGCGGAGCAGGGTCCATCTCAGGGGGCGCTAGTTCACCCGGACCCCTATTGGTTTCATCTAACCATTTGGAGGTTGAGTGGCGCTTGCTGAGGGAAGACAATCTTCCAGATGACGTCATCAGGACTCTCCAGGCCTCTCGCAGAGATTCCACCAACCAGATTTATAATGCCACCTGGAGAGCCTTTTGTGCTTGGTGTGTTACACAAGGCTGTCGTCCCTTGGAGGCCTCTGTCAATCATGTCTTGGAGTTTCTTCAGGCTGGCATGAACAGGGGACTTGCTCCCAACACTCTGCAATGGCAGGTGGTGGCTCTATCATCTATCCTAACTTGCGGCGCCAAGGATTCACTGTTACAACATCCAGTAGTTCGGCAGTTTCTACAGAGGGCTACCAACCTGCGACCTCCTGTGGTTCATTGCTATCCCACGTGGGACTTGTCTAGGGTTCTCAATTCCCGTACTCAGAATCCTTTTGAACCTATTCGGGAGTCCGCCTTATGACATCTATCCTACAAGATGGCCTTCCTGGTGGCAGTAACATCAGCTTGCAGAATCTCGGAGTTGGCTGCGCTGTCCATTCGTTCTGATCTCTGTGTTTTCCACTCGGACAGAGTAGTCTTGCGTCTTGATCCTACCTTCGTTCCCAAGATTAACTCATGGTTCCACAGGGCCCAGGAGCTGGTTCTTCCGAACTTTTGCCCTTGCCTGGTTCATCGGCTCGAACAGAGGTGGCATTCGCTGGACGTTCATAGAGCACTCAAGGTTTACATTGCTCGTACTTCTTCATTCCGTAGATCTGAATCTCTTTTTGTCTCCTTTCAACCTTCTTCAATGGGTTCCCAGATTTCCTGCTCGTACTTCTTCATTTCGTAGATCTGAATCTCTTTTGTCTCCTTTCAACATTCTTCGATGGGTTCCAAGATTTCCTCCTCCACCGTGGGCCATTGGATTAGGGCTTGTATCGCCAGGGCCTATGAGGCTCAGGCCTTGCCTATGCCTCAACACATCACGCCCATTCTACCAGGAGTGCAGCTACTTTGGCAGCTTGGGCGACTCAAGCTTCTCTGGAGGAGGTCTGTTGGGCGGCTACCTGGTCTTCGCCTTCTCCATTCATACAACATTATAAGCTGGACTCGTATTCTTCAACGGAGGTGGCGTTTGGTCGACGAGTTCTTCAGCGTGTTTGCTTGGACCAGGAATTGCAAGACCAGGCCGCTCCCTCCCACTAGGACAGCCAGCTTTGGTATGTTCCTTGCATGGATGCTGTCTCCACGAGCATGGAGATGGGGCGTTGGTCTTACCTGATATGCTCCATCTCGTAGCCATGGAGACAGCATCCATCCCCACCCAGATGGTGGCCGGCCTTGCCCTTCGAGGGTTTTCTCAGCAACGGGAGCACCACGTCTGTCTGCATTAACGCCTTCGTCAAAAAAGCAGAAGTCAGAGTGTTAGGAGGCGTGTCATTTACTTGCAGACTCAGTCCTGAATAGACGGAGTTAAACCTTGCATGGATGCTGTCTCCACGGCTACGAGATGGAGCATATCAGGTAAGACCAACGCCCCTTCTCTCTGGCTGATTTTGTGCCATAATCATGGTTATGTATGTTTATACATACATCTTAAGTGGAGGATTATAGTTTAACATAGTCAGCTTAAGAAGTTCATGTAATAAATTAGTATTTGATGTTGATCTTATTCCAGTCATGTAAGAAACATCAGGTTAGAGTTCCCCAATAAGAATATAAGGAAGGACTCACATAATGCAAACTGTGATTAGGGCAGGAAGAGATGTTCAAGGAATAAATCCGTAGATAGTGGTCCTCATCATGAGCTTTGTAAAACTTGACTTATCATTAAATCATGGACAAATATTCCAAATGTTGCCATTCATTCAAAAGTTCTTTGACTTGTGTGCATAAAGTTGATTTACTTATGGAGGCTGTGCCATATGTAAATAGATGTTACTTTTAATTCCCATTGTTTTAATATGTAATAAAATAGATGTCAAAATAATATGCAACTTTCTCTAGAATTCTTGATATGCATTATAATAAACAAAGCAACATTGAGTAATATTGTGTGCTCAAATCCCAATATTTCCTAGATCATGTACATGGTTCACATCAATAAACTGATTTTATGGAGAAAGAGAGAGAGAGAAAAAAAGAAAAGCAGCCATTTATGGAAAGAGCTCATTTCTAAGAGATGCTTTTTTCTAAAAGATTTTAAATGAAAGATGCATCTGAAAGATGGATAGATGAATGAAAAAGGGGGAACCTAAGCTATATTGAAGGTTAAGGGAGAAAATCTACAAGGCAAATTACTCCCTGGTATTAATTTCATAGAGCACAGATCAGAAACAGATTCTCCTGCATGTGAAATTAATGGGATATACAGAAGAACACTAAAAAGAAATTAACTCCAGGGCCTAAGGTGCTGTATGAGGAAACCAGAGTTCTAGCCCTGCCCAAGGCACAAGGTCATATTACGATGGCCTTGAGATGCTCACTTTCTCTCAGCCCTAGTAAATCATTTTCAAAAAATGTTGCATTGAAAACTGCATGGACTAGCCCCAGCAGTCAAGACTGACTTAAGGGCTAAAAAAAAAAAAAAGTAAGAGCACTACATATGTAATATTTCAGCTTCACATTGATTCATCATGGAGCAACCTCCTTTTGAAAGACATATAAATGTTTGAGAATGAGGGAAAAGATGGTATAACATCCAGAAGAATGTGCCAAGGAGGATGAGAAAAACAAGGAAGGTACAGTATGTGAAGTTTAAAAGACTGCAATAATTTCAGATCTTTCTCTGTCTGATTCTCTCATCTTTCTATTAAAATTAAACCTAGGTGTATCTGTCTGAGACTTACACAGAGATGGCAACAGAAGAGGACAAGGTTGAGGAACTCTCAATAGTCTAGCAATCATGGCCAGTGGTGGAAAAATACTGTGAAATGTACTTCAGCAAATTCTGAATAGAGATAATGTAGATATGCATGCCTAAGCAAAATAAAACCAAAATGATGAAACATACATTGTGGCATCATAATGTAACCTGTGGTGTGTCCCATCACACTTTCATTGCAAGGTTGCCTACGTACTATGTATAAAAGGTAGAGGTTTAATCATGACATTGCAATGCACATTTTGTCACTTGCTTCCTTTGTTCCTTGTGAATGCCTATGTGAAGAGAGTCTCCTCCCTTGAAATAAAGGATTGGGTATGGAGATGCACAGGGATGCTCTACTGAGTTTGCATTTATCCAACATACATCACCTACAGATATACATCTATTTTCCCCCACACATATAGCTACCCCTTAAGAAGAATGGCCACAAGTCATGGCTTTTAAGTGATCTGTGGTGGCTTCCATATTTTTGTGCTTGGAGATATTAATTATTGGTTGTTACCAGCAGGGACTTTTAGGCTGAAGCAGTTCACACATGGGCCATGAATACACATGGCATCTGAGTACAGGGTGTAGTTGTATTTTAACTCATGGAAAGCACCATGGGAAAGATTTTCCTTCAGTGTCACTTAATCAACATCTGAATCAATTTCTGAATGAATAAACATACAGTGAGTTGCGGTTGAGTCAGCAGACTATCCCTGATCTAGTTTTCTCCATTAGCCTTCTCAACTTAGTATCCACCAGATATCTTGGAGAAACTCTGAGAGTTGTAGTCCCAGAACATCTGGAGGAAATCAGGATAGAGAAGACTAAATTGCACACTATTCTTTAATCACCTCAGGACTCAAGCAGACTCAACGGGAGTTGTTTCATGTACTTAAAACCAGATCACTTAGATTCTTGTAGCAAGAATGGGTGAGGTTCACTTTTAACTGCAAACTTTGGCTTGTAGATGTAAACAGCAAGGCTCTCCCCATTCCTATAGGTGTTGTCCCCCCTACCCCCCAAACACCACCTCAGGAAAGGGAGAGAACAATAATTGTTGGAAAGAAATGCAGAGCAAAGATTCTTCTTCCTTCCTCCCTTGGGTGCTCCTTATGATTTTTAAACACCCTCGTTTCATTGTGAAGAAACAAATCTGACACTTTTCTATCTAACTAGGCCTGCAGATAGTGCTCTCTCCAATTGTTGATAGTCAGTCCACACATTCAGTTGTCTGTCATCGAGTGTGTTATGATTGCAGATAAAGAAATTGTAATGCCACTATATAAATAAGTAATGCTGACATGAATTTGTTCCTTTCTTGTAAGAAGTAGTGTCAGTGAGGAGCGATAAGGGGTGGAGGGAGTAGAAGGTTTTGCCTATTGTGAACAGCTAATTTAAAGCCTTGCTCTTTTATAAGGCTGTGGAGAGGGGCACTCTGCCCATGTGCAGAATCACCCTGTTTTGATCATTTGGGTATAGGCTAGCTGTAGCCTATCTCCAAGAGAATATATCTCCAGTTTAGTAATACTGTACTTCGAAGTACTTAGTATTCACTTCCCTTAGAACGATCAACCTGAAGAAGGCTGAGCGTGGTAAATTCTTGCCACGTTCCTTGCCTGCTGGATCTCGGGTGGGGTGGGGGAGAAGCAAGGGGAAATATGTGCTATTATTGTTAGCGTTTGACTGGGTCCCTTCTGTGCCTTGCCATTCATTTAAAATTCTGATTTAAAAACCAAAAGAGGCTCTTTAAAATTTCCACATTAGCATGCCGTTTGTATGTTAGGCCAAGATGCTCAGGGATGTTTTTTGGCAGAAGTCGCCCTCTGACAGCTTTTGCCAGCAATAAAACAACACATGAATAAAAAAAATATAAAAAAAAAGTCAGGAGCTTTTTAACAATTTCTTCCCCTCCCTGATAGGCAGAAACAAGGTGGTGCAGGTCCCAAGCAGTGGATGAGGGCATTTAAGGCCTGGAATTCAGGCTATTCCCTGTTTTTGGCCAGGAAAGATAAGAATCTCTAGTTCTGCTATGGAATGTTACATTTAGAAACAACAGGAAAGGGGCAATCTGTATCAAAGAGACAGTGCTTTGCTCTTCACAAACAAACAACCCCCCCCCCGCCTTGGCAGCCTTCGTCCCCTCCTTCCTTCCCTCTGTCCCTTGGGGAATCGCTTGCTTCTTCATAAGGACAGATGTCTCTTTTGATGAGGACACAAGGATTTGGCTGGCTTCCTGGACCAGCCCAACTTCATTAATGGGCTTTTGCGCAGCTTGGGAACAGGTGGGGTCGGAGAGCGAGCATTTTCCATAAAATGTCGTGCCACATAAAATACGATGGTGCCAGCGGATGAGAGGCCGACAGCAGGATAGGAATTGGGGGGGGGAGGGGAGAAAGGTGGAGAAAGGTGTTTCTTTCCATGCAGACAAACACAAGTGATAAGATGTTTTCACAAAGCCAAAACACACAGTACACTACATCTTCTCCCATTGCTACTTTATGGGATTTATTGAATACACATATCTTCTCTCAGCATCGGATACCCCAAATAATAACTCCATGTGCAGCTGGATAATGTTAGACCGTAAAGCAGTGGTTCTCAACCTTTTTAATGATGCGACCCCTGCCCCGCCGCCGTGACCCCTGCCCCGCCCCCTCCCCATGCATGATGAGGTGACAAAGGGGGTGTGGCACCAGGGGTGAAATGCTCCCAGTTTGGCCGTGCCTGCGGGTCGCCAGACAGCTGGTAGCCACGGAAGCGGGAGACTTCGCCACCCGCCTGGATGCCGCCATTTGAGTTCTTTTACCCTCTGCTTATGCACAAAGCGTTCTGCGCATGCGCAGAGGGTAAAAGAACTCAAATAGTGGCGTCCGGGCGGGTGGGCGAAGTCTCCCGCTTCCGTGGCTACCGGCTGTCCGGCGACCCGCAGGCATGGTGAACTGGGAGCATTTCCAAGATGGTGGGCTAGCGCGCGCGGCGACCCCTGTGAAAAGGTCATTTGACCCCCAAAGGGGTCATGACCCACAGGTTGAGAACCGCTGCCGTAGAGTCTCCATGCAGGGATCCTCAAACAGCCATGCATACTAGGCAACCAAGGGAGGGGGGAGCAGAATTATGGGATGGGCGTGATGCAAATTGACCTTTGGCCCTGTTGCCCAGCTGCACTCTAGGGATCTGCATGCCACCCACAGTCCTTTCAAATTTTAAGTCCAAGCATTCCAAGTTCTGAAGCCAAAAAAGCAAAGCTGAATTCTGTGAAATGTTACATTATAAATATTTGCATCATTTTGCATAATACCTTCTACAATATTTGTGATTTTTAATCAATGATTTTGCTTCTAATAGCCATAGGAAATGCAAGGTGCAGTGGTTAAAGCACCAGGTTAGAATCTGGGAAATCAGGTAATTGGGTGATTTCCGGCCAATCACTCTCTGTCAGTCCTAGGAAGGAGACAATAGAGAACCATTTCAGAAATTTTGCTGAGAAAATTGCAGGAACTTATTTAGGCAGTCGCCAGGAATCAAAATTGATTCAAAGTACCATTCCCTCTAAAAAACATGAGATAGGGTCCTAGAAAATATTCATCAACTCCCCCTCAACTTTCTGTCAGGCCTGGAAGCCATCTTTTACCTTTTCGTATTCAGGCCTGCCACATTTTCTGCTGTGGGAAAATGAGAGGGGGAATTGTATGGAGTAGGTGATATATAGTAGTCTAAACAACATTATTTCCAGAAAGTCAAGGTCGCTGTGCCCAGCAGCTGTGATGAAGTGACGGGGAGGCATCTTCAGTTTTGGGCGGTGCCTGATTGGATTGTGTGATGGACAGGTGGGTATTGGGCAGGGTCTTGAACTTTCGTGGGTAGGTGGGTGGAGAAAACACGGAAGCTCTCAGATTCGGGTTTTCACAGATGTGCCAATCTGTAATAAATTGTAGCTTTGAGGAAATCCAAGCCTTGGAGTTTGTTTTCATTGGGGGTGTTACTTGGAACCCTGACATTAACCCAAATCCCTTTCTAAACAAAAGCAGCTCCCCCGAACTTCAGGGTGCTGTCTGGGGTCCTGAGCCCCAAGTGTCGACCTGAGCTCGGGCGACATGAAGACTCAGGGAAGATGGAGGAAGACAAGAAGGCCACGAAGGAAGTAGCAGACAATGGCTTAACAACTCTTGTTGACACCCTCTACTCTCCTTCACTGGCCATGGCAGAAGCCATAAAAGCCACAGAAGCCTCACGCCAACTGGGTCCCCGATGCAAAGAGCCAATGCCTGACCGGGGCTCACGACCGGACCTGACCCTGCAAGGCGAAGTTGCAGGAATTGCCCTAAGCCAGGAGTTGCTGTTGGAACCACGAATGGGTGCAGGACAAGCCTTGACCCTCGAGTGGAGAATGCAAAGCAGATGCGCCACAGGTGTTCTGGAGAATGGGGTTCCCCGCCGCCGTCATGCAGCCAGTCACTGGCCAGTCTCCTGGAGCAACTGAGCCAGCTCAGCGTGAGCGGGGCAACTCAAACCCCCGGCACCGAGCAGCCTAAGTGGACTCTGGCACAGCCGACATTCACCTTCCCGGGCCAGGAAGTTCTCTTGTTGACACCCTCTACTCTCCTTCACTGGCCATGGCAGAAGCCATAAAAGCCACAGAAGCCTCACGCCAACTGGGTCCCCGATGCAAAGAGCCAATGCCTGACCGGGGCTCACGACCGGACCTGACCCTGCAAGGCGAAGTTGCAGGAATTGCCCTAAGCCAGGAGTTGCTGTTGGAACCACGAATGGGTGCAGGACAAGCCTTGACCCTCGAGTGGAGAATGCAAAGCAGATGCGCCACAGGTGTTCTGGAGAATGGGGTTCCCCGCCGCCGTCATGCAGCCAGTCACTGGCCAGTCTCCTGGAGCAACTGAGCCAGCTCAGCGTGAGCGGGGCAACTCAAACCCCCGGCACCGAGCAGCCTAAGTGGACTCTGGCACAGCCGACGTCACCTTCCCATGTCAGGAAGTTACAGCGCAATGGAGCAGAGCATCTGTGTCCTTTCACTCGGTGCACAGTGGTTCGGCGCACAGCCTCACGCCTCAACCCGAACCAGCCATGGGTTCCGTTAACCCCGGGGCACAGATGACCCAGCATCCAGCCCTATCTAGCCAGCCCAGCCACGGAATGCAGGGGCAGCCACAAGGGTTCTGGAGTCTACCGACCCTGCAACACCAACCTGGATTCAGGCTGCCACCAGCGGGCCAGATCCCTCCTGGGTGGGCTTTCTACTCAGGGCAAAGATGGGTGAAATGCCAGTGGACATTGGCCCCAATCCAGCAACTGATGCCTTTCCAACCGCTCGGTCCTTATCAGCAACCAGTAGTTGCACTGCCGCAAGTACCTGTTCAGCCACAACTGCACCTGCAGCCACCAGCCGCGATTCCCCAACAAGTTCAAGCTCAACAACAAGTGCCTGTGGTTCCACAACAGGTTCCAGCCCAGCAGCAGGTACCAGGTCAACCACCCGCGCAAGCCCAGCAACAGGTCCCATCAGCCGTTCCTCCCCCATGGTTTCGGGCGACGTTTGATGGGACTCCCGGGAAGTTAGCCTACTTTCTTAACCGAATCTGGGCCCACATCGACCAATATGGAACCCAATACCCATCTGATCGGGAATTGATTTCCGCCATCGCGGAGGGCATGAACGAGGGAGAGGCGTCCAAATGGATAGCTGAGCTTCATGACAAAGAAGCTCCTGAGCTAGAAGATGCCGACAAGTTCATCCAGCTGATGCGGACCAGATTCAGTGATGTTGCCCAGCAAGAGGAAGCTGAGGCCCAAATTCAAACATTGAAGCAGGCCGGCAGACCCGTGAAAGAATTGGTTTGGGAGTTTCAGAGACTGGCTGGAAAAGTACGAGACTGGCCAGAACGTCTACTAGTGCATACCTTCAAAGAGGCTTTTGACCCAGACCTTAGGCAAGCCTGTGGCATCAGGGGAGTACCAGACCGAATACAAGCATGGTACAACACACCTGTTGTTTTGGACTTAGAAATTTACCCCCATAAGAAACCAGCTGAGGATAAACTGCAAGGAGACCCCTTGGACGCCGAGCCCAGGTGAAGAAAGCAGAAGCGCCACCTCCCACACCATCCGGGACTGTCAAGTGCTACCGATGTGGCCAACGCGGGCACCGGGCCTCGGAATGCCTGTCCCCGGCTCCGGTTCCCCGCGCCTGGTCTCCAGAAAGAACCGGGACAACGAGAACCCCACAGAAGCCACCTGAAAGAGGACGATTTGCCAAACAGGCTGTGGAAGTTCCTCTCCTTCCCAACAAAGCCGAGGGAACTCCAGCCAGCGAATCCCCTCCAAACCCCGTGGAGGAAAGCAGCAGTGACGACGACCCGATGGTAAGTGCAGCCATCCGCCCCTTTGCTATCAAAGCCAAGATCATAGTCCCAGAAACGGGGGTTCAAGGGGAAGTAGAGGCCATCATAGACACTGGCTGCACACGATGCCTAATCAGCCTCCCCATAGTCGAGCAGTTAGGCATATGCACGAGACCCCTAGCTCACCCCATCCGCTTTGAGCAAGTTGATGGGACACTAATTGGTGGGGCCCCGGCCACATTGGTCACTGAACTTGTCAGACTGGAGATCGGTCGTCATCGAGAACTCCTCTGTTTTGTAATAGCCCCAAAGATGACCCAATCAGTCATACTAAGACTTGCATGGCTAGATAAGTGGGGCCCCACCATCACTTGGGAGGATGGCTACAGGAAACTAAACATTGGTGTTAGGCCATTACCACCAGTGAAACAGGACCATCACCTAAAAGCCGTAACCCCGAAAGAGACCAGCAGGCCAGAACCCGCAGGCCCGGCCACCAATGGCCTACCTGGCAGCCAGCAAGTGCCAAAAGAATACCGAGATCTATCGGGGGTTTTTGAGGATTGCAACTTCCTTCCCCCTCACCGCCCGATGGATTGCACGATAGAATTTGTACCAGGGGCTAAACTACCCAAACCGAAAATGTACTCCATGACTCCAAAAGAGATGGAGGAATTAAGGAAGTACATAAATGCCAATCTGGCATGGGGCTTCATCCAGCCCACAAAATCCAAAGTGGCAGCCCCGGTGCTTTTCAAAGAGAAAAAAGATGGGGGGATGAGCCTTTGCGTTGATTTTTGTGGAATTAATGTCGTGTGCGTGGAGAACACCTATCCCCTCCCCCTCATGAAGGACATGCTAAACCACTTATCAAAGGGCAAGGTGTTCACCAAATTGGACTTAAGGGAAGCTTACTATAGCATAAGAATCAGAGAAGGAGACAAGTGGAAAACTGCATTCAACTGCCCGCTCGGCAGCTTCCAATTTAAAGTCATGCCATTCGGCTTGCAGGGAGCCCCCGCAGTATTCATGCAGCTAATCAACGAAGTGCTCCATGAACACCTATATCAAGGGGTCCTTGTTTACCTTGACGATATTCTCATATTCAGTGAAACTCTAGAGGAACACGTAAAGCTGGTACAAGTACTGAAAAAACATCTTGATGCCAAACTTTACGCCAAACTGTCAAAATGCGAGTTTCACAAAACTTCCCTGGATTACCTAGGCTACCGGATTTCCTGGGATTTGCCAACTTTTACAGGCAATTTATCCCAGCTTTTGCGGAGGTTGCCCTACCCCTAACAGAACTGTTAAAAATGGCGTCTTCTCCAGCGAAGCAAAAGCCAACTCAGCCAATCGCGTGGACAATGGACTGTCAAAAAGCCTTTGAGAACCCAGGAGCCAATCCTGCAGCACTCAGATCCAGAGCAACAATTCATCATACAAGCCAATGCCAGCGGCGTAGCTGTGGCGGCGGTGCTTCTACAGAGGAACAACAAGGGCCAACTCCTGCCTTGTGCCTACGTGTCCAAAAAACTCACTGACACGGAGAGGAAGTGGGCAATTTGGGAGAAGGAAGCCTACACAATCCACTGGGCCCTACTCTCGTGGAGACATTTCCTGTGGGGGGGGAAAGTGCCCTTTGAAGTTTGGACTGACCACAAAAACCTGGAAGCCCTAAAGACCCCCAGGAAACTGTCTCCCAAACAAGTCTGCTAGACACAGTACTTTAGACGCTTCAAATTTGAACTAAAGTACATCCCGGCAGGAAAGAATCTGTTAGCCGACACCTTGTCAAGAAAGCCGCAGTTTGACAACAGCCGGGAGGAAGTAATCCACGCCATCATCCCTCCCGCACAATCAGCAGCACAAGTCACCACCAGAAGTCAAGCCAGGCGACCACCCGACCCGAGCTTGGACAAGTTGACAGCTGCGCTAAAGGCAGTGCTACCAGCCGACCCCTGGCTCATTGACAACAAGGGTGTCTTAACTATGAAGATGGACTGGCATGGAAGGGGTCAAAGCTGTATGTCCCCGCAAGCAAGAGACGCGAAGTGCTACAGCGCAGCCATGACTCTAAGCTGGCCGGTCACTTTGTTCCATCTGAGTACGAATGGCGCGGTAGAACGTATGAACGCAATGGTGGAACAATACATAAGATGCTATGTGGATTATCAACAAGAAAACTGGGCGGACCTGCTACCATTTGGAGAGGTGGCTTACAACAATGCCGTGCACAGCAGCACTGGATTAACTCCATTCCAAGTCACCAGCGGCATGGAGTTTGTCCCCATGCCTGAACTGCCCAGAGAACCCCCCTCCTCCATGTCCTTAGCAGAATGGATAGAGTCTTTGAAAAAAAGGGTGGGAGAATACTAAGAAGGCACTGTTAGATGCCGCAGAGGAATATAAAAAGCAAGCAGACAAGCACCGCTCCCTTCAACCCCCCCCCTTCCATGTAGGAGATAAGGTGTTCCTCTCAACCAAGTACATACAGTTGAGACTGCCTAGCAAGAAGTTAGGGCCAAATTTTTTAGGTCCTTTCCCAATAGTGAAGATAATCAACCCAGTAACAGTTCAACTGAGCCTCCCCTGCATATTGGGGAAAATTCATCTGGTGTTTCACTGTAGCTTACTGAAACCAGCCTTTGGGTCTAGATTAAGACTTCAGACCCAACCACCTCCTCCTGTAGTCATACAAGGAGAGACCCACTATGAGGTGAAGAAAATTTTGGACTCTAGACTGTATAGAGCCGTGATGGTGAACCTATGGCACGCGTGCCAGAAGTGGCATGCAGAGGTTCCGGTGCACCAGCCAGCTGGTCTTCACGCACGCGGGAGTGCCAGAAACCGAAAGAACAGTCACCCGGTGCGCATGCACTCGCCGGGAAGATGATCTTCCTGTTTTCAGTGTGTGCATGCGTATCTGGCGCACATGCGTGCAAAGAACAGATCATGTGCCCAAAGACGCGGAGACAGGATCCCGGCTGTCGCTTCCTAAGGGAGCAGAGCTGTCAGCCAGGACCGGCTGGCTGGGGCTTCCCTCCCTCCCCACCTGAGTGGGCTTCTTGCGCGGCCCCAGTCCTCCAGCCCACAGCGACGTGCATCTGCAGTCCAGGGCGCCTGGCCGGCTCAGGCACCCCAGAAGAGAAGCAGCAGCAGCGCTGCTTCTTCTCAGTGGCGGGCGAGGGCGGCGGTTCTCCAGAATCCCGGCTGCAAGCGGCAGAGTGAGAATCGCTGTGCAGCCTCAGGAGAGCAGCAGGGGCACGGCTGTTTGTTCTTGGTGGCTGGAAGGGGGGGGATTTCTCCTCCAGCATCCCGGGCACAAGCAAGAAATCCTCCCCCTTCCAGCCACCGAGAACAAGCAGTCCTGCCCCTGCTGCTCTCCTGGGGCTGTGCAGCAGTTCTCACCCTGCTGCTTGTGCTCGGGATGCTGGAGGAGAAATCCCCCCCTTCCAGCCACCGAGAACAAGCAACACTGCCGAAGGAGCGGAGTCCGTGACAAAGGAATGTCTGTAAGAGACGTGCCGGCCGGGAAGTGGGTGCGCTCCCTTGGGAGAAGGGGTGGGAGGGGGGCTGCACTGGCTTGTTCTCGGTGGCTGGAAGGGGGGGATTTAACATGCA
>QLTV01000232.1:1315590-1336857 GCA_003457575.1 Thermophis baileyi
CCTTCCAGCCACCGCGAGTCCTTCCCCTAGCCACATTGGACTTCTACAAGTTCGAGCGGCAGCTAAATGAAAACAAACAGGGTAACCAAGCGTGGTTGGAGGCAAGCAAGTCGGCTGGGTTTGATGCCAGAGGGAGAAAAAGAAGCGCAGCTCCTAGCCCCCGCCTTTGCTCTCGCTCCCCCCCCTCGCTCGCAGAGCCAGCCCTCGCCGCCGCCCCCCATGCCTCTTTTGACTCCGGCTTTTTCGCTGGAGCCAAAAAGGAGATCGCACTTTACTTTCAGCGCACGGGGCTCTCCATCCTAAGGCGGCTGCGCTTGAAGGGCGTAAGCAGCGCTCCCCCCCACACGCTTGTGCACCAGGCAAGCTGACACCCCCCCTACTCAACTTGCGGGGGGTGCTTTTTATTCAGATTTTTCGGATTGCTTTAGGACTAGGTTAAATGAACTGTGGGCGAGCCTATCCGGTAAGCTCGGCTTACATTTGCTGCCTTTCTCCCCCGCTCTTTCCGTTCTCTTTCGCAGCCCAGTTGAGAAGGAGCTCTTCGCAGCCCCTCATGACCGGTAGAAATTCAGCTGGCACAGACAGCTTTGTTTCTCTGTAACCGCTCCTTTGCGCTCAGGGGGCAAAAAAACCCTGCACATTCGCCCGTATCGGGAAAACTGGCATCCTACCATCTGTTAGGCCAGCCACCCTTTCTCTTAAAATCATACGCGGTTTGGAAATGCGAATGGGAGAGTTTGTCTGTGGAGATTCTCAGTCTTCCAGATCATGGTTGTCCCAAAGGTGCTTTTTCAAGAGGCAACTGGACTTTCTGGTTTTTCTTTGAAGACATTTCGCTTCTCATTCACATAAAAAGCTGAAGAAGCAGAACGTCTTCAAAGAAAAACCAGAAAGCCTAATTGCCTCTTGAAAAAGCACCTTTGGGACATTGGGACGGTTGGTTATGGAGCGTACCTAAGGGAGGAAGCAAATGCATTGCGCACGCTCAGTGACTAGGCGTCGTGAGCCCGGCGGCGGAGCAGAAATGAGGTCTTTCTGAGTACTCTTCAGGCCCCCGCTGAAGCCGAGGGTAAAAGACAACAAACAGAACCCGAGGGGGGACAGGGCCGGGGAATGGTGGTTCTCAGCAGGGAGGAGCCCAGGAAAGGCCGCGCGTTCGGAGCTTCTCCGGCTGGCGTTGCCAAGGTCGGGGGGGAGACAGAGAGAGCTGCTGCCGGCCGGGGAATGGTGGTTCCCAGCGGGGAGGAGCCCAGGCAAGGAGCCGCGCGTTTGGAGCTTCCCCGGCCGGCGAATGGTGCTTTCGAGGTGGTGGGGCTGAGAGAGCTGCCGCCGGCTGGGGAATGGCTGCTGCTTTGTCTCGCCAGGGAACAGGCCGGTATCTGGTTGTCCTCCGGTAAGAGGTGCACCGGCCCTCTTGGAAGAAGTGGGGAGCGCATGTGCGTGGGTGGGGTGCACGCATGCGCAGTGAGGGTTTGCATGTGTGCATGAGCAGTGCGGGGCGCATGCACGGGGGGAATGAGGGGAGGGTCATGTGCGCATGCACAAATGGGGGCGTGCATTGCATTATGGGTGCCAGCACGTGCGAGCGCAACAGCGCTCTCACGCTTGGACTTTTGGCATGCAATGCCAAAAAGGTTCGCCATCACTGGTATAGAGGTTGTTTACAATATTTAGTGCATTGGAAAGGGTACCCTTTGTCTGAAGCTACCTGGGTCAAGAGTTGGAATGTGAAGGCAGATAGGCTGATTAAGCAATTCCACGATAAGTACCCAGATAAGCCAAAGAGTCCCCCGGGGGGGGGGGGAGGTGGTTAGGAGCATCGTATTAACCCCCTGATTATTCTCATTACAGGATCAGCTTCTCGTCTGAGGAGGGCAGCCTGTCAGGCCTGGAAGCCATCTTTTACCTTTTTGTATTCAGGCCTGCCACATTTTCTGCTGTGGGAAAATGGGAGGGGGGGATTGTATGGAGTAGGTGATATATAGTAGTCTAAACAACATTCTTTCCAGAAAGTCAAGGTCACTGTGCCTGCCCGGCAGCTGTGATGAAGTGACGGGGAGGAATCTTCAGTTTTGGACGGTGCCTGATTGGATCGTGTGATGGACATGTGGGTGTTGGGCAGGGTCTTGAACTTTCGTTTGGGTGGAGAAAACCCGGAAGCTCTCAGATTCGGGTTTTCACAGATGTGCCAATATGACATCTCTAATAAATTGTAGCTTTGAGGAAATCCAAGCCTCGGAGTTTCTTTTCGTTGGGGATGTTACTTGGAACCCTAACATTTTCTAGATTTCACCAACTGGAGAGTCAGGTTTTTTTTTAGTGCCTTTGAGTCAACTCTTAACTCCTGGCAACTAGTTCTGAAGTTTTCTTGACAAGATATTTTTGAAGTGATTTGTCATTGCTTTTTTTCCTAAGACTGAAAGAGAGTGAGTGGCCCAAGGTCACTTAGTTGGCTTGGTGACTAAGATGGGACTAGATCTCAAAGTCTCCTGGTTTTTAGCCTAATACCTTAATCACTATACTACGCCAAACTGGTTCCACCTCCAAATGTTGCTTCCACATTGACAATAATTTTATATTTGAGAAAGTATGAAACTGAAAAACTTGAGAAAGTATAGAGGTTGAAAAAGTTGCATTTGGGAATAACAGCTAGAAAGTAAGAAGACAGAAAGATATGCTTGCAAAGCAGTATTCTGCTTTCAAATACCCATTCTTTGGTACTTTGGAAATTCCCTGTGGATTCCTGCCATACATTCATTTAGCATTCTTCTGGCCATTGAATGAAATATGACAGTTCTGATCCTTCTCTTCCATGTTTGGATCCAATCTGCAAAGGTTGAGCCATTCTCTGAACACTTTGCTTTATTGACCAAGCAAAGTTGAGCCATCAGCTTAAGATGCCTGCCTGGCAATCAGTCAGTTTGTAATAGGATGGAACACTGAGACTCCCTTGTTCTATGGAAAGATTGAATATTAAGTGCAATTAGCACCTGTGTCCAAGGGGGCAGGGAAGGTGTAAAAAGGAAAGCAGTACAATATCTCATTTGAAAAATGAGATCTTAAAGTGAAATCTGATGGCACCATAAGAAAAGCATATTATCTTTCAAAGATGAAAATCAATCCAACTTTCACCTTCAGTTCTAAGTGTGGAGGGTTGTGCAAAATAGATTGCAGCAATAAAGATCAGACCATGATGCTTTATTAATTTTAAATACATCAGAAGTTTTCTTAGTTTATGACTCCTGGATGAGGCCACCAAACAATGTGCCAAGTGGAATTCTTTGATCTGTATAAATTATGCATATTGAATGGCCTTTTATATTTTTGCATAGACTGCTGTGCAAATTTTATTATTGTGCCTAACAATCCAGATTTATTCAGGTTTTATATGTTTATTCATATTTACATTCTGCAATGTTTCTGTCATGGAATTCAGGATGATGTACTTAACGATGCCCCACACTAATAAAATATGGTTAGCTTCATGTACTCTCTGTCCATGTTTTGATAAGTACAAGTAAGGTACAAGAAGCCATGCAGATCACTGAAATCTGCCTCTCTCCTGGCATCAGGGAAAATTTTACTGAGCTACTGCTCTTCATCATGAGATTTCACCAGCCTGCACATTTTTCAACTAATTATTCAGGGACTCATTATGTTGGATTCAATTTCCTGTATATATATTCCTCCACTTCAACACTGCCTATGCATCTCTGGTTATAACCGGTGCAAAGCCCAATGAATGCCCCATTACCTTGGCAGCCTAACTCTGCTCTGGCATAAGTCATTTTGATGCCCAAGGTAGAACGGCAAATGGTTTCCCATCTCCAATTCAGAGCGCAGACTACATGTTACTGAACATGTTACTCTGTTCATTCTGGTACCTGAGGCAAAAAGTCCATCAAGCACCACACTCTCAACGTGGCAGTGCATGTTAATAAGCCAAATAACTAACATTGCTGCCCTTTCCTTCAGATTGCCTCACATTGCCAGTCTACCATGGGGTAACTCCAAAGAAAATTCATACCGTGTTTCCCCGAAAATAAGACCCTGTCTTATATTTTTTTGAACCCTGAAATAAGCGCTTGGCCTTATTGCCATGCACTCAAAAGCCCGATTGGGCTTATTATCAGGGGATGTCTTATTTTGGGGGAAACAGGGTAGCTACGGCTTTCATTCTTTGGTTATGCTTGTCCTGATTTGGTGTAAGCATACCATTCAAAGAAGATGCCATTTGAAATTAATAATTATTTTTAAAACATCTTTTGCTTAGTCAACAAATGGCATCCTCCTTAAGTGACTGTTATACCACAAAATATGTTTGCCATTTCCCCCCAATATTTCTGAGTCTATTTTAAATTTTTATAAATGAAGTCTGTAGGCACTGTCTTCAGCCACTGGGCTTTTGTCAAGATCACGTAAGGTATGGGGACATGCTATAGCCCATTTATAATAAAGGGGAACATTAGGTTTCACTGCAGACTAAACTCAAATAAAAACAAAGGCGAAATGGTACATGATAAGTATTCTGCTGTCATTGTTAAGGTATATTGTGTGTGTGTGTGTGTGTGTGTGTGTATGTGTGTGTGTGTGTGTTATATATTTCTTCAAATGATGGGAAAGCAAAAGAGGTAAGATTGCATTTCAGGTTTTACATTGTAAAGTAAGCTACATAAATGAAAGTATGCTTATAGTAAGCTACATAAATGAAAGTAATTTCAAAGCTGACAAAAATTTCATATATGGTTGTAAGGAACTATCTCAAGTCTTTGTCCCAGTTGTCTCTCTTTTCATTGTAGATCTTATATTGTTTAGGAAGTTACAGTTAGATTGTTTGTTTGTTTAATGTATTTATATATGACCCTGACTCTGTGTCATCAGGAATCAGTAAAATAACCACAATAATAATTAAAAACAAGTGAGAAGATTAAAGCCCAAGTAAGTGAAAGTTCCCAATTACTATTTTTACATAATATGTGTCTTAAATAAATAACCTATATTATAGCTGAATTCAGTGACCTGATCCTACAACATGATAATCTAATGCCAGGCTAGCCACAAGTTACCCAATCCCATTTCTGTCTTGTCTAGTATGAATCCAGCCCATCTATAATACAGAGAGTCAATAACATTCACAAGATTATTTTGAGGATATTTTAAGATTTACTTTTGCATATTAATTTGAATCTTGTGCAAATGGAATTTAAAATATATTATGGACATTAAATCAATGCTTACTTTGGATTAGAGCAAGATTTATTTACTTTACTGGTATGATGTTTATCTAGGTGCTGAAAGTGGCAGCTAAGTCTAAAGCACAATTTTATCCAGTCACCTTCCAGTTGGGAGTAGATGGGGGCTACACATCCTACGGCAGTCTCCTGAACTTTTCTGGAGAACGTGGTTCCACCCTTGTGGTTGCCTTACTAACAACCTACCACATTTCACTAAGTCGTTATAATCAAGCCTCTCTTCTTCTTGGTCATGTCAACTAAATTTCAGAGCCACAAGATGCAATTGCCATGGCACAAATGAGGTTATTCATATTCTACCAGCCTCCTTCTTCTCCTGCAAGTTTCAGGCCCATCGTCTCTGAACCGTCTGGAATGCTGGCACCAGTTCCAATCCTCGGTGCTCCCACAGAGAGCCAGCATGCATGGCAGGCTGCAGCATCATTATGATGATTGATTCTTTCAGCAGCTTACACACAGTGGGGTCCCTGCTACCAACAAAAATGGGGACACGGGGAAGAAGAAGGAACTGCAGCTTCCACAAAAGCTTCTTCTTGATACCTCTTTGGATTACAGGAAAGACTTGCTCTAAATTGACTAAAGAGGAAGAATTGGCCTTTCCATGTTTTTCCCTTTTGCAATTACAGGGTGGCTCTAGGAACCAAGATCGGGAACTTCAAGAGGGCTTCTCTTCTCTGGATGGAATTTGGCAAGATCAGTTGCACTGACTGGTATTCTTCAATCTCTGAGAATACTTTCTACATCAGTATGTCCCGTAAGGAATTCTTTTCACCTGCAACAGAATCCTTATATATTGAAGAAATTCTAGGTACACTAAGTTGAAACATTGTGTAGGCATTTTGCATGCCAGAGAAGAGTTCCCAGTTGTGCATTTCCCACCCCTCAAAGGACACCGATGCCAGTTTAGAAATATTTACAGGTTGTCTTTGAGTTATGACTACAATTTCTTTGTAAGTTGTTGTAGTCATAAGTCGAATCAGACCCAATTTCACCTCCATTTTTATGACGGTTTTTAAGCAAATCACCACGATCATTAAACAAATCTGCAGTCATTATGCAAACACTCAAAAGTGCAGTCAAAAGTAGGAACCCATTTCTCCAAATGGACACTTTTTGCTGGAAACCATCAATAAAGGTTGCAAATCACAATCAAGTGACCACAGGAATTGCTGTGAATTGCTAAACACCCAAATTGCAATCACATAAACATGGAATGTGTGTGATGTGACAGTCGTAAGTGTGAGGACTGATCATAAGTGAGCAGTGGGCTTTTTTCAGCACCATCATAACTTTGAACAGTCAGTAAATGAATAATCATAAGTCAAGGACTACCCATATAATAATTTAAGTACAAATTCAATATATATTATCATTATCATTATAAGAGCCGAGGTGGTGCAGTGGTTAGAGTGCAGTACTGCAGGCTACTTCAGCTGACTGTTCAGCAGTTCAGCGGTTCAAATCTCACCGGCTCAAGGTTGACTCAGCCTTCCATCCTTCTGAGGTGGGTAAAATGAGGACCCAGATTGTTGGGGGCAATATGCTGACTCTGTGAACCGCTTAGAGAGTGCTGTAAAGCACTGTAAAGCGGTATATAAGTCTAAGTGCTATGAAGGAGAAAACTATATCAAGTGATTTTTGTATTATAGAGAAGAGTCTATACCAGGGGTGTCAAACTCACATCATCACGGCGGCGTCACATGATGCATCAGGACTTTTTCCCCCTTCTCTAAACTGGGCGTGGGCGTGGCCAGCGCATGACGCATCCGGCCTGCGGGCCAGGAGTTTGACAGCCCTGGTCTATACCAGAGGTGGGTTCCTCCCGTTTCGGACCGGTTCGCCTGAACCGGTAGCGACCCGCTGGTGACGTCACGGTGACGTCATGGATCCGGTTCAGTCGGTGCTGGTCAGTGGGCGCCGCCATCTTTTTTGGGGATTAAAAAAAAAAATTGGATTTTTTTTTAAAAAAAATTTTCTTCTGCGCATACGCAGAAGCCGAGTTTCCGGAACTGTGCATGCGTCGCCATGTTGTTTTCAGCTTTTTAAAAATTTCACGTCCGCGCACCCACGAGGCGCGGCCACGCAGCATGGGAGGAAGCAAACTGGCAGCGAGGTAAGTTAGAACCCACCCCTAGTCTATACCATTCCAGAAAAACAGCTGATAGCCAATTTCAAAGTTTTTGCTCAACTTTCTAAAAGCTCCATAAATCAGATTTTCAGTGGAAAGCCACAATGGAAGGCCAAAAAGGACCTATTAGTAAAATGGAAACCCTACATTTGCCTTAATACTAGTCAACAACTGCAGCAAAGGCATTCATTTTGTTTTCCTTTCAAGTTCAGAATGTTTCCCTCTAAAGATATGCAGAACAAAAAGGCAGATGTAGAGAAGCCAGGTGGAAGTGGTCCACAATCTGGCCTTGATCTGTTGACCTTTTTCACACTTCTACATCTTCTGTTTGACGTAGTTATTTTACTTGATGGATATGTAAATACTGGGAAATCAACTTATCCCATTAAAGCTTCTTTGTCAAGGATCCTGGTGTCTCAATCGGTAACCTTCATGCTTTGCCCGGGGACCCAGCTAAACAATTTATCTAGGACTGTGGGTGCTCTTTTTAAAGCCCAGATGCTCTGTACTGGCCTCTGTGATTGGAAGGCAAGTATGATGTTTCAGCACGGACAAATGGGTCTAATAGAAAAATAGGATATGCTTACTCTTGCATGGCTAACAAAGCAACCCTTTCCACCTGCTTGACTTCCAGCTTGTGCCATCATTTCCAACCACAGACAACAGCAAATTTCTTGGATTGGAAAAATCCTAGATAGAAGCTAACTTTGGCTTAGCACTAACCACCTTGTTTCAGACTTGCACTATTTTTGGCATAGAACTCCTCCTTGCAATAAAACCACGAAATTCACCTGGCTGGTTTGGGAGCAAAAGTATCCCTCCTATTTCTTCACCATTCTCCACTGCTTTCTTCTTTTTGACAAGATAATAAAAGAAGCAAGACCCACAGGTCAATTTCCTTTTTCTGACACAGACATTTGAAAAATCTTCAACATTATGTCAACAACCAAGCGTGCAGCTGGGGCTCAAGGCTGGCTGTCTCCAGTCCCAGCTCGGCTCAGGGAGCCGTAGCTCGCCAGCATGAGAGTTTCTCGCCCTGCCAAACTGAGTAATTAAAGCCTCTATCACATCCTATAAAGATGTGTTCTAGCAACAACAAGCAGGAAGAGGCAAAACTTCAGGCTGATCAGACCCTGCTTTCCTCGTTAGGGTTAACATTACCAACGTTAGAACTGAACAGCTTTGGTTTTGTATCTCATACATCCTGTATTTTAAGAAAATACTGTAAAATAATAATAAAAAAAATTTTTTGGCCTAAATTTCAAGGTTAAGAACTTCGCAGTCAAGGTGGAGGTTTTGAAGGCTGGCTTTATACTTTATTTCCATTGAAGTTTAATTTTATTTTATATTAATTCTGAAGGTAAATGAATTATGCTTTCCTTCCTATTTTCAACTGTACTGGCTTATTTAGTACTGAAATTATAGCATTAGAAGAACAAAATGATAGTTCTTCAGACATTGTGGAGCCACAGTGGCCTTTGTCTTTGACCATTGACTGTGGGTCGGTGAGAATTGGAGGGACACCCGTTTTTAGAGGCCCATAGATTCCCTAATCTTACTTTATACTGATCACTTTTTTTCTTTTTCTCTTTTTGTTTATGGTGAAATGAAAAGCAATGCATTGTGGCAGATGGAGACCTTTACTTCCCTGAAGGCTGTCTATTCAACCATCTCCATGGTCAAAGAAATTCTGGATTACCACTCTCCTGAAGCATTTTGACTAGCTCTTTCAAATATCCCAGGCAATGTTAGAATAGATGATTTTTGTACATTTCCATGATAGGTTAACATTGAACTGATCAATGTAAAGTGGCAAGACTGAATTACTGTTGGGCCACTTCTACATGGGGAATTAACTCCACTGGTTTTGCTGCCATATCAGTGGTTTCAATGAGCACTCTCTGCCAACTGGCACTGTTGCCAACAGCCAGTAAGGAGTGCAGAAAAATCAGCATGACACTGGCACCCCATCATCAACCCCAAGCTTCATCTTACTTCATATTTACGCTCCTTGTCAAGGGACAAACAAACAGGCCACAACATGGAGACGTGGCAAAGCCAAGAAAAGAGCATCAATGCGCCATGGCACCTTGATTTCTCAGGAAAGTAGGGAAATCCTAGATGGTGGATATGGGCCAGTGCTCCCTTCAAAGGAAAAACATGTGTCCCATAGCTCTAAAAAAGAATGCTGTGGAGTTGTTATTGCAGGACTTCTTCTGGAGCAGGAGCCAAGCCAAATAGCTTGCAGAGTTAATCAGCTCAGTTTTCCAAGCCTACTGAACACCCCTGGCATTGTGGGAATGCACAAAGGCAGCACAGTCTCAGACTGGCATGGACTCAAATGGGATGAGGAATTGTCCTTGCCGCCTTGTTGCTATTCCTATGCACTGGAAGCTCCAATGCCAAACTGAGCGCTAAAGCTTTCAGCAAACAGCATTGCTTCAGGTGAGGATGATGGCAGCCTCTTGGAAACACCGCCCCAGGAATATAAAGCTCAGTGTGTAGAAAAATTGCAAGTCCAAGAAAAGGCTGGGCCAACCATTTGCAATCAAAGTATGTGGCAGCCTTTGGTGACCTAGAGTCCCCCAGGGATTTTGGTCTGCAATTCCCATTACTCAAAGCTATTTAGAGCTAGCAGTGGTACAATACAAGGGAAAACGTACTACTCTACTCTACTCTACTCTACTCTACTCTACTCTACTCTACTCTACTCTACTCTACTCTACTCTACTCTGGATTGGCTTCAGTGGGTGGTAGTACCTGGCCCAGCTGCTTATCTGGCCTCAGAAGCTAAGTGGAGTCATGCCTGATCAGTCCTTTGGTGGGAGATCTAGGATTATGGGTTACAGCAGGAGGTGAAAACATAATCTCAAGGAACTAAATCTAAATCATTTTCAAACAAATTGCACGAACATAGTCACAGAGTCACCAGAGGTTGAATTGACCTGAAAGAGACATTACCTTTTAAAATTAACGTAAACCGTATCTCTTTGTTATACTGTAAGCCTAAAGATTAGGACATTGAGAACTAAAAACTGCTGAATAATTCTGTCTGCGAGTGTGTATTATCTATTTAATGCAAAATTCAGAAGGTGAGGTTGCTAAAGCATTTGAGGAAGATAACAGTTGCATGCAGATATGCTGCATTTTTCAAATGTAATACCTGACTCCCCCCCCCCCACACAACTAGGATTGTCTTTCAACATCTCAGACAATATTTGCGGCAAGGCCATTATACCTCCCTTGACTCTTCTCATAAAAGAATGCTAATTCCCCAGAGTCTCTTTTTAAAAATCTTAGAATCCCTCTAGTGGTCAATAAGCTTCAGAACAGGCAGAGTTTTGTCCTATGGAAGCCTTAGAGTAAGATTTCAGATATCTTTCCTTCCCACAATACAGTTGTCAAGAGACTATTTTATTTTATTTCATTTCAGTTTAGATCCCACCTCCAGTTCCCTCAATAGCATCTTGCCATGCAGAAATATAGCAAATGAGACTTTTCCTGGCATGGGAAGAGTGGATATGTGCCATTTAGTCAGGTTGGGTAACTGATCCAATAAAGAATGGCAGTTTTGTTCTAAACTAGAGTTGCCATCTTTTAAGCAATCTTCATAATTATTAGTTCTGGTGGTTGAAGTTCACCAGCATGTTTTTAAAGAGAAGAAATAATAATTCTTCTAAAAGTATTCTGAGAAAAGTAGCTTTACTTGCAACTGTGAGCAAGTTCAAAAATTTGTCTACAAGATAATGTGATCTAGAATTCTACTTTTTGGTTTCTGGAACTCTAATGACTTTTTAAAAGAGAAGCATGCCTCTTTTTTTGCTGATTTTTGGGGCACAAAAGATGCCCCCCCCAAATCAGCTTCCCAGATTAATGGGAAACAAAGCATTATATATTTTACACACCTTGAAGCTATGATGGAACAGTTTTGGCTTAAGGGGAGGGGGTGAGGTGGAAATAGCATTTTCAAACAGATATGATTAACTACTCTTTATGTCTGTTTCATTTATCCACATAAATTATTTTCTAAGCAAATTCTGTAAATAATTTACCTAAATTTACTATTCCAGATGACCACTAGGTGGTAACAAGGAAATCCAAAAACTCTGCCCTTTGCTGACATCTTGTGGTCATCCAGATGCTTTGCATCATGCATATGGTAGCAGCCAGTTTCATCTGGTGGTTAAGGCACCCGGCTAAGAAAGCAGGACACCATGAGTTCAAGTCCCACCTTTGCCATGAAAACCAGCTTGGGTGACTTTGGGCCAGTCACTCTCTCTTAGCTCACCTCACCTCACTGGGTTGTTGTTGTGGAGAAAATAGGAGGAAGATGTGTTGGATATGTTCGCCACCCTGTGTTATTTGTAAAAATAATAAAGGTAGATAAATAAATAATAAAGGCAGATAAAGAAAGAGAAAGGAAGGAAGGAAGGAAGGAAGGAAGGAAGGAAGGAAGGAAGGAAGGAAGGAAGGAAGGAAGGAAGGAAGGAAGGAAGGAAAGAAAGAAAGAAAGAAAGAAAGAAAGAAAGAAAGAAAGAAAGAAAGAAAGAAAGAAAGAAAGAAAGAAAGAAAGAAAGAAAGAAAGTCCTTAAGGCAATTAAATCTTTTTTTTGTAGAAGGAAGACTACAAACTCCTCATGACTTTTTTCTGAATGCTGAATAGCAGAGTAAATGGGTCATTTTGTATATGGCACCGATCAGCCTTTTTAACAAGTAAAGAGTATTTTTAAATACATGTGGAAAAACTGTCTTAGCGTTTTGCCTGGCTCCTTGTTCACCCCACTGAGTGGAGCCCCAGGCTTCTGCCCCCCCCAAATGCTTTCATAGCTCTCTGAAATTACTTCCTTTTCTCCCATTAGAAATTTGAAATCTGCTAAAGGTGGAGGAGCACAATAGATAGTCATAATGCAGAAGAAATTCAACAGATGTACGTACATTCATTGGTGCTTCCTCATTGGGGGGGGGGAGTTGGAAGCAGCACTGATTTTTTTTCTTTGCACACCTCAAAAAGCACAGGAGTCTGTAGGAAGGCGGTGTGGTTCCATGACCAAACAACTGATTTTCTGCATGATCTCCAAAATAATTAATGTTTCTAGAGCACCATCAGGCATTCATTCAATGCCACCAGATATTTCCCAGAAAATTGTGTGTGTGTTTGTGTGTGGGGGACTAATCTGATCTTTAAGCACACCTGTTTGCTTTTGCACGTTAAAAATAGAGACTCCACCCAGCCTGCTGCTGTCCTGTTTATTTATAAACACCTGGTTTTTTTTTCTCCCCACAAGTCCAAAGCTGTGAAAATCTAAAGTGGTGTTTTCTTTTATTTATGTTAGTGTTTAAAGCATACTTTCACCCATTTTGTAAGGCAGATTTGACTTATAAAGTGGACCTTGATCAGGAGGCTTCTCTTTGCTTTCATCTAGCCAACTAGTATTTGTCTTGATTTGTGCAGCCCAGTTATACTAGTCTTAACAACCAGGACTGGAAATAGTTCATATTTATACTATACCAGAATAAAAGTAAACTCTGTATTGCTCCAATAATTTAGAAGAAGTTAGGTAGGAGATGTTAGGCAGACTCTTATAAGCTCCAAAATAGAGGTAATGTTTTGCAAGCATATCGATAGTTGGGAAGTGGGGCTTGGGGGAACCCTGCTTGTTTGTTTCTCAAGTTTATTCAAGGGGAGAGTGGTGTAAATCCCACCACAATTGGTGGTCCATTGAGAGATGGGCTCTGTAAGGTTATTTTTCAAATCTAAAATGGGTTAGTCAATAACTCTCCTGATGACAATGAATTATAATTTCAGCATCCCTCACCAATGACCATGCTAGCTGAGACTGCTAAAAATTAAAGTGGAGCAATGTGTGGCAGCCCAAATTTAATAGAAAGGAATAGATTGGCAGGAAATAGGTCCATGGTGCAAAAAGAAGGAAAGAAGAGGTATACTATTCTTTATCAGTCCTTATTTTAATGAAATGAAAATATCAATCAATGCTACTCTGGATTTTTGCAGCTGAGATATGACAACTCTAGAGGGGAAGAAAGTCTATTGATATTAGGGATGAAAGAAACAGCAGCAAGTTAACAAATGGTACCAGAGAAATATGTGGGTAATATGTGGGATAACTTCGGTATGCCTCTTCCTCAAGAATCCCTTTGCATGAATTTCAACAATAGATTCTTGAGGTTCTGCTTGTTCAGAGCTGCTGCTACAAGTCTGGCCTCCAATGGTTTAGAAATGTACAAACTTCATTGATCCAGGATTGAGAACTCAAAATGTTCTGCTTCCCTTCTGACCAAGCCAAACTCCTTCAGGGCCATGCTATTCTGGGAGGAATTTGATAGTTTCTGGAATTAAATCCTTCTAGAATTAAAACTGGAAACAATTTTAGATGTTCCAGACAATATAGTTTGCTTCGCCCTGGATGATGAAGTTTGCACATGCATATAATGGATCTGTATGGATAATGTAGCTGTAAAGAATTACATCAAATAACATTGGGATCCTACAAGCTTTCAGATAATTAAAGGAGAGGCCTGGGAGACTACCGGTATATGTTGCCAGTCACCTCGGATTTTAATAAATCTGTGTTCTATCTGAGAATTAAAGTCTGAAAGATCAATGAATGCTATATGCTTCCATGAAGAAACCTGTGTTACTTTATTGCAGGGAGAGAAAAGAAATGGAAAATTTTATGAGGTTCTCCAGATGTTACTGAACTATACTTCCAGCTACTGTCTGTTATTGGCTAACAGACTGGCCCTGCTGGGAGCTATAATTCAACACATCTGGTGGACATTTTCAGGATATGTTCACATAACACACTGAACCAATATTCAGCCTATGACACTTTAGCAGAACGTGTTATAGTTCTTTGTACTAAGCAGGCTAAGGAAACTATGGTGAAACAAAATGTGGTTAAGCCTTTTTGAGTGGAGCCTACCTATGGTGTCATATGTTTATACTGTACCACAATAAACCTATTAATTTACATGGTGCCACGTAAGTTGTTCTATCATTGCCAGGCTCTTGCTTCACAACTACAATTCATCACGTTCCATAGGATCCACAATCTTCCAACTTTTGCCTGATTCCAGCTCAGACTTGCCTATTCCTCTTAAATGTCACCTTTGTTTATGCCTTATCTGGTCTTATTCCTGGACTCATGAGGTCCCAGTTATCTAGTGCTCGATTTAGCAAAAGTACAAAATTTGGATTGTGGTTGGCACAATATGTAGTGAAAATGAACAGCTATTTGTTATTGGAGAGGGAGGTTTTGCCACACATGTTTAAGATTAATGAACAAGCAAGTCTTCTTCCATCCAATTGTTCTCCTGTGAACTGCAGGGAATGGATTGTAGACTAATAATTTTCATGTTGGATTGCAGCAAAATCAGCCTAGAATTCTGAGGCATTTTAAAGATAACAAATTAGTTGTGTGACAGAGGATTCTTGGGATTGACCCTCCTTTCTCTGTAACTATTCTTGTGTAGTTGTAGTTGTTTCTTAATATTGTCATTTCTGATGTCAGATTGGGATCCATTTATTATTCTGCACAGTGACAAGTTACCTTGTCTTACGTAGAGTGCAGCAGGACATTGTTGACAAATGATGGCATCTATCATATTGCAAAATGAGCAACTAAGCAACTAAAATCCTATTGAATTCAAGGGGATTTAGTTTGAAATAAATTAGATTGGATTGCAAAGTGTGCCCATATGTTTTCTGGCAGTTATTGCTGTACCAGTAGTGCATATAGAAGTGCATATAGTGCGTACTATAGAACAGAGGAAACAGGAACAAACACAAACAAAAGGCAGACTTGAATACAAGGAGGAAAAAGTATTTAATGAGCCAGTTGGAGGCTCACAAAATAGCTTGCAAGATTTTGAGTTAGCAAGAATTTTAACCAGAATTTTTTTTTAAAAAATGCAGCTACTAGCTAAATTTACAGTCTAAATCTAGTTGAGGGAGAAGGGAGAATACCAAAAATAAAACAGAACGAACATGTGGTTCCTTTGAAACATTGAACTTAAGAGCTGATTGCCATTTAGTTTCTTATATATAGGTCTGGTTCCTTCCCCATGAAAACTCTGTTTGCCAGCTTGCATATCCTGTTCCCACAAACCAACCCCCCACCCCCAAATTTCTCCTCTGTGTTAGCGATTTTAGCCAACGGTGTTGAGGACACCTTCAGTATCTTTCTGCCTTTCCCAGCTTGGTTTCCTCTGGGTGGGTTAAGATTGCAAGCCCCAAAATTCCCAATCAGCATGCCTATGGATATTAGAATCTCCCCTCAATCCCCTGGAAAGCTGTAGGTTGGGGAATATTGGTTGTATGAGAAGTGTGTGCCTCTCTCAAAAGCAGGATTCACAGGGATGAAACAGTAAAGGCCCAGGCTGGCAGACGGAAGCCCATCTTCCCCAAATACATCCTAAGCCTTCCTAACATATGGTTCTAGCTGCCCCCTCTTTAGTCATTTATATTTCTTCTTCTCAGAGTTGCTGTTGCATTAACATTTGCCTCTAGGCACCTCCGAGTCTAGATGGGTGGGCTCCATAAGGACTCTTTTATATATTTATTTTGCCATCTCCCACACTCTACCCCTCAGGAGACATCATGCCTCCCCCCCAAAAGAGGAGAAAAATATGGAAAAGGAACCAGACTGGTGTATACATAAAGTGTGTGTGTGTGTGTGTGTGTGAGGGGTGGGTTCTAGCTTACCTCGCTGCCAGTTCGCTTCGTCCCGCGCCGCGTGGCCGCACCTCGTGGGTGCGCGCACGCTTTGTGTGCACACATGCGCAGTGCCGAAAAATCTGAAAAAAATTCCAAAAAAAAAAAAGGCCAAAAACAAGATGGCGATGCATGCGCAGTGCCGGAAATTGGCTTCTGCGCATGCGCAGAAGAAAAAAAAAAGAGCCGAGGGGGGGGCAACCCTCCCCCCCACCGGGATGGCAACGCATGTGCAGAAGAAAAAAACCCAGAAAAAAATCCCCCCCCCAAAAAAATTCCAAAAGAAAAGATGGCGGCGCCCACAGACCGGCACCGACAGAACCGGTTCCGTGACATCACCGTGACAACACCAGCGGATCGCTACCAGTTTGGGCGAACCAGTCCGAACCAGGAGGAACCCACCTCTGGTGTGTGTGTGTGTGTGTTAGTAATTTGTATTAGGAAGGATGAAAGTGGCAGCGAAAAGCCCTTCATATCCCAGGGAAAAAGAGGTTGAGAAGCCTGGGATTAGGATGGCTATGGGGACTTAATATAAGAGAGCTGAACTGCATTCTACTATCTCCTAACATCACATCATTCCAAGTCTGGAAAATTCTAGTGAACTGTTTAAAAGGACTGGCTACTAGAAAAACAAGTTGAATACCTGACTGTAGCAGCATGGCTCCCTTTGTGAGCAGTGTGTCTGTGATTTCCATACTCCACAGTAACATTTTTATTGAGTTATAAAATACAAAATACAAAAGTAAATAGAAAAGCAATGGGGAGGAATAGGGGGAAGAGAAGTGAGGAAGGAAAAGAAAAAGAAAAAGAAGCATTGACTTCCGGCTCTCTCTGTTGCAGTAAAATAAGGCATTAGCATCAAATCACAACTTTTCGCTTTTTTATAGTAATATGAACAAGCCATTTTTGTAAAGATCTATCAATCTGCTCGATAAAACCCAAAAATCAAAGTTTCATTCTTTTCCACTTCAAGCACGAAGTTCAGAAACGGTCCCCATGTGGAAACAAAAGTACATGTTCTTTTCTTTAATCAAATGTGATTTCCATACTCCGTTGCTCTCCCTATCAGCAATGTTTCTCAACCTTAGCCACGTTTAACCTACGTGGACTTAAACTCTGAGAATTCCCCAGCTATGCTTTCAAGGGGATTCTGGGAGATTTTATAGTTACCAAGGTTGAGAAACACTGATTAAGAGGGTTTCTTTCTTGTTTTCCCCATACCACTTTGTGGAACAATAGAACATTTGGGGATGAGGGAAAAGGCAACTTTTTTGTGGTCACTTTCCTTTTGAGAGACACTAAAGATTTGCTAAGAATTTCATAACATTTATTTATTTATTTATACCCTGCCTTTATTATTTTTACAAATAACTCAAGGCAATAAATATATCCAACACATCTCCCTCCTATTTTCTCCACAACAACCCTGTGAGGTGGGTTGGGCTGAGAGAGAGTGACTGACCCAAATTCACCTAGCTGGCTTTCATGGCTAGGGTGGGACTTGTACTCATCACCTCCTGCTTTCTAGCCTGGTGCCTTAACCACTAGACCAAACTGGCTCTCCATCTGTTTATGTTTATAACATCTGTTTATGCACATGCATAACAGTGAGAGAATGGTAACCTTTGAATACCACCAGTTTCCCAAAAGCAAACACCATGCCCTCTGAGTAATAGCTCCTTCTTGTTAACCAGCTGCAAATTCCCTAAAGGTTTCCCTAAAACTTGTGCTTTCTGTGCTGACTATACTCCTACTATCCAGACTGTTTATCCCAGCTCTCACCCTCAGTAAATGAAATATATACATTAGCTAATAGCCACCAGCCTCCAATGCACATGAAGACAGTATGCAAAAATTATGAGAGATAAAAATACTTTTTGCATTGCCAGTAAAAGATGCTTGCAATAATTGGCTTGGATTGGCTTTGGTGAAGATTTCAGAGCAAACTTTTCAAAACAAGAATATCAGAGATGAAAGGGCAATGCCATTCTTTTTCAGTCTGAAAAATGTTGCTTTTTTTGCAGATTTTCCATCACATTAATTTTTTAGATTTTTTTAGATAGTACTGTATATTAGGTCATGGCTAGAACCATGGATTTTATTTATATTTGTGAAACAAATTTCCTTTAAGTTGTAAGACATTACCAAGTGGAGTACAATAAAACAAACCATAGAAACATGCCACAACACAATAGCAGACCTGTTGGATGACACAGTAGCATAGGTTCAGCTCAAATCTTGAGTAACAGCTCAGTTTTAGTTGAGGCCAGAAACTAACAAGATTCAGAACTGATCATTGGACATGGAAGGGATTCCATCCTCAGCATTCTGCTGTTAAACGTATCCTCCTTGGGTTGCTGCATTGTGCTCAAAAGAACAACCCACACTTTGATTGTAATAGCTGGGTAGCTATATAAGGAACAAGATAATCCATGAGATAATGAGGTTTCAAAGCATTTAGCTTTATATGTCAATGAGGCTTGATAGAGCATAGGCAGCCAGTACAATTATTTCAAATCTTATGGAAGGGGTTCATAGTACGGTGCCTCTTTCAACAATCCTTTTAGCCATGACATTATTATGCTAGACGCTGGTTCCAGTTCAGCTTCAATAGGTATTCCTGAATAAGACCTATTACAACAGTTCAGCCTTGCAATATCGGGGCCTGATTCACTATGGCCAGACTATCCCTGTGCAGAAATAACCATAGCCAATTAATTAGGAGGAGTGGAAAAGACACTAATTACAGAGGCTTAAGCCATCATTGAAAAAAAATATCTCTCAATGCACACTTGGTCTACCCAGAAATACAATCTCATCTAGAGGAACCAACTTCTCTAATTCTTGGAGATAAAGAGCCAGCCTTCATATTTTGATATTTATACAACCCTGCATTGCATCCAAACATTAGTCCAGGCTCTTCATAGCCTTTTCTGGTTCAGATGCTATAAAGAAAACTAAGCTCTAGAAAGTCACTCCTAATTGCATTCTGTAGATTTTATACAGCTTTGATGTTCCTGTGGGCTGCACAGCTTAATTGCCATAGAGCCAAGCAATAGTGACTCAAAGCCATCTTCTAAACATGCTCCTATAGGTAGTAGTGGAGCCCAGTAAAATACTGTATCCTGGATTCTCAAGCTGTAAAGCCAGCAAGAAAAAAATTCATAGTGACACTATACAGCATCAAAAAACAGCAGAAAAAACCAGGATCACCAGTAAGATTGCACTACAGAGGTGGGTTCCTACCGGTTCGGACTGGTTCTATAGAACCATTAGTAACTTGGCGGCCTGGGTCATGCCCCCAAGCTGGTTCTCTACGGTGCCGCCATCTTGTTTTTTGCTTCTGCGCATACGCAGAAATGTTTTTTTATTACTGCGCATGAGCGAACCAGCAGTAGCAGAATCAGGAACCCACTCCTGTTGCACTACCCCTTTTTTCTTTCTGTAAAGATCATCCATCGTGGTGATCAAAATTAAGTCAATCATATAATTGAAATCATATAATTTAGACTGTTCCTAATAATCTTTTTCTTCAAGCAACATTTGAATTGGTACAGCCCCAGAACCCAGCACTAGAAGGGCCATGGATTATAAACACAGGGGTGTTTACTGGTTTCTGTTATTGTTCCATCTTATGTTGATGTGCGACTGAACTCCCAGGTAGGCACAGCTGGATGAAGCCAATCTCCCTACCCAACTCCCCACCTGTGTTTATAATGCATATCAGGATGACCCTTCACCCACAATTTGCAGGGAAGGGTCAGATCTGACAAGGCAACTATTATGCCTGGGTGAAAAAAAGTTATTTCCCCCTGCAGATAGTTAGAACCTTTGCTGCTCTTGTGATTTTCACATAGACAGTAGCTTTACTAGTCTCACGAGTATCTATCTCCTTATTTAGAATTTTTACTCTGTGCTCTTTTTAAGGCCTTTTAATTTTTGTCATCTCTTGCTCTTCTTCCCAAAGAACATGTAAGTTCTTTGTTAATACCAGTAGATTCACACAATGTTGTCTTGTTTTATAACTTACAAACTCAAAATTTGTAGAAAATTATGTCAGCCCTGGGAAAATATACACACATTTCAAGCAATAGTAGTAATTATTTAAAATACAATATTTTGGAAATATTGGACAATTTTTCCCAGATCTGCCTTTCATTATTAACAGGCACCATAGTAATCTCTGAAGTAACATATGTGCATTGAAAGAATCAGGAGGTTCCTTAATAGAAAAGAAGGTGTTTAAACTGTAGCCAACTTTAATTGTATGACCTTGAGTGTATTCCCTCTAAGAAACTTCAGAGGAGATACAGATTAATTTGAAATAGGAACAAAAACATTTAACAGAGAAGCAATGTTCCTCTACAAAGCGGGAGATTTTATGATTCTGGGCCCCATTAAAAAATCAATAACCACAGCAAAATTCTGTGCAAAGATGCCAGTAAAATAGCGAATTTCTCCATTGTTTCCCCTTATAGAGGAAAATGGAGGATACAAGGTCAAGTAAAGGTCACTGAGGGAACATTGATGAGGAGAAATAGAGAAGTTAAAATGTGCATTAAAAGAGGTGGAGGGGGAGAATTGATGATAAGGCAACATCACAATCTGTCAGCAAATGAGGAATGAAAATAATGCTGCGGAACGAACTCACACAGCACATGGTATGTACCTTTTTTAAAAGCCCTTTTGATGGGTGCAAAACACCAGCAGTAAAGTAGTTAAATGGAGGCGTACATGCGCATGCGCACGCCCACACACTCACAAAGAGAGATGGAGCACACACAGTACGAAGTGGGGGGAGAAATTTGGTCCCGATCCAAAGAGTTAATGTTGCGCACCATGATCGATTAGATGTCAGATGTGATTTCGAACCAATATAAGATGAATAGCATAATTTTCCTGCACTCATTTTCCGACAGAATTAAGAATCCATTAGCTAACACAATTTTTTTGGCAACTTTAATAAAAAAGCGCCAATAGACATTTGCAGCAAATGCTCCCAGAGGTATCTTTGAAAGATGTGAATAACCTTTTATTCTCTGTCTCCCTCCTCACACAACTCCTTTCCTCCTCCTCCTCCTCCTCCTCCTCCTCCTCCTCCTCCCCTTCTTTTTCCTCTTTTTTTTTCCTCGCTCTCTTTCCTCCATTCTCCT
>QLTV01000232.1:1336864-1362469 GCA_003457575.1 Thermophis baileyi
CTCCTCTTCCCCCCACTCCCCCCCTCCTTCCCCTCCTCCTCCTCCTCCGCCTCCTCCTCCTCCTCCTCCTCCTCCTCCTCCTCCTCCTCCTCCTCCCAGTTTCCTAATTCTTTTTTTTTGGTAGCTGTTTTTCCAGTATTCTCTTCCTAACAACTTCCTTGTTGCAGCTATCTGAATAAATCTCTCCCTCCCTTCCTCCCTCTCCCTCCCTCTCTCTCTCTCTCCCTCCCTCCCCCCCTCCCTCCCTCCCTCCCTCTGTGTGTGTGTGTGTGTGTGTGTGTGTGTAGGGAGGAATGTATTGCAAGAGGGAAGCAAGAGAGCAACCCTCCTCATACCTCCCAGACATTTCTTTTCCTACATTGTGCAATACTTCTAAAAAATAACCGAGGTCTCAATTGGAAATATTGTATGTATTGCTGAAAATGGGCTTGGGAAGACTAGGCAAAAGGGAGAAAGGAGATTCTCCAAGCTGTGTTGAGGTAGATACACACATCCCAGCCCCCATGAAATTTCAAACCACATCTTGGCAAGAGCAGATTGAGACCTTCCAGGCCTTCTGAAAATTCACAGTTGTCCAATCTACTCAGCAGTTTGCCCTCAAGGAATCTGCAGCCTAAGTGGAAGCCGGCCAGCTTTGTAAAATTAGGATAATTGGGACTTTCTTTGTTATTGCTTGTTTCACCCTTACATCTCCTTTCTAGGTTCAGAGAAGGGCCCCGTCATGAAAACATGCCTGATATTACTGCAACCAGGAGCATCAGGATTTGGAGAAACCTAAGGCTCAGTAGGTCTTTCTGTCAGTATTCTTGACCTAGAAGAGGGAATGTGCAGCCTCTCAGGTCTCTCTCTTTCAGTGCTTGGCTTTTGTAGTCTGTTTTTGCAAAATGAGAATTCTACACTATTAGGAGAATGAGACTCTTGAAAGAGTTTACCTTCTAAATAATAGCTTTTCTTGCCAGTCATTCTTAAAGAGAACGCTTTAACAAAGAGTATGTCCCAAAGCATGTGCATAGTACATTTCCCTTGTAAAAGTTAACTCTCTAATGTGTCTCTAACTCTCTACACCTTCGTCGCCACTGTTAGATAGTGGGTAGAGATGACAGGAGACAGACTTCCCAAGCAGCTCTTTATTTCAGTTCTTGTGTAAGCAACCAGCAAAGAGCAGTCTGACAGCTTGCCCTTTTATAGGGAGCTGTCAGACAGACCAGCCAATAGCGTTTGAGCTTTTTCCCGCTCAAACGCTGGACCTGGTTGGAACCATGTAACACAGTTTAAACAGTTAGAACATAACAATTGACACTTGGGTTTTTGCTGCTTTCATCAAAATGACAAAAACTGTGTCATGTCCGATGCTGCAAATTCTGCCCCCCTGGGGCATGTATGGGATATTGTGGCGCATGTAGGAAAAAGTCAGGAGCTGTGGCATGATGTTACGATGGTGCAACCCAGCTTGCATCACTTTGACTGTCTTTTCTCTCCTTGTGGACACATAATTCCCTTGGCAGTGATGGGGAAAGAATTCACTGTTGACTTCTCTCAAGATGCGTTTTCAACTTTCAACCACAGTTTAACCTGTGCTCTGGGACTTCAAGAGGATGAGCTAAGCCCGATTCAGTTTGCTTTCTGAGTCCAGACCAGGTCAGCCAAATGCTGCCACACCTACAGAGGTGTTTGGGATTTTTTTTAAGCTAAGTTTTGCTTGAAGGAAGAGTCTCTCCCTTGTGGACAGCTAATGCAAGGTGTCCATAGGGTATGATAAAAAAGTCAAGTTGGTATACTGTTTTTTGTATAACTCTCACATAAAAAGTGGGTGGTGCATCACTTGCACTGTTGTGGTTGTCATCTTCACTTTTTTTGACCACAGCCTCTGGACATCCCTGAATCAATGACGTGTGTGTGTGTGTGTGTGTGTGTGTGTGTATCCTGGCAGTTGAAATTGAGTAACCACTGAATCCTTCTGGGGGAAGTTAGATTTGTGGAGGAAGGGATCAGAATCACACCAAGAACCCCAAAATAATAAGCATATGAAAAAGTCTCTTAGCTAATGATGGTGAGAGAGGAGATAGACTGGACCAGAGGTGGGTTCCTACCGGTTCTAACTGGTTCTTTAGAACCGTTAGTAAACCGGCAATGACATCATGGAACCGGTTCTTTCAGTGTCTCCGTGGGCACCGCCATCTTGGATTTTGCTTCTGCGCATGCGCATAAGCTATTTTTTGATTGCTGAGGGGGCACACGCACGCGCGAAGCACATGTGCGCACAGGGCGCAACCCTGAGCGAACCGGCAGCAAAAGGATCCAGAGCCCACCCCTGGACTGGACGACAAGAAACGATTTAATATAAAATTAAGGAATGTGTGCATGTATGAATTTGTGTGACTTTGCACGTGTAGCAGTATATACCGGTAATTATACACATGCACTTACCCAGAGACCACAAATATATTTTAACATATATTCAAGTTGTAATTAGATGAATGAAGTGAAATGTAGAAGTGTTTCTTCCTGTGGTTTTTAAATTGTATTTACATTTTTGTTGGTGATAAATGCTAGTACCACACTTATAATGAAGACAGCCATTTGATAGCTAATGGTGGGTGCAGAGGATCCTGTGCGTACTATACTTATTCAACTGCTTTCCTGTCAGGTTTACTTTGGGAGCAGGGGTGGGTTCCACTTACCTTCCCTACTGGTTCGCATCATGACGGAAGTGCGCATTTTGCGCGGACGCGCTCGCTTTGCTTGCACGCGCGCCTACATCACAACGCAGAAATGCACATGCACAAAGGGTTCTTTTCCAGCCGTGGCGACCAGAGAACCGGTTCAGGGGCATGGACAGCTGGCCATTGCTGCCGGTTCAGCGAGCGGATGCAAATTTCCGCTACCAGTACAGGTGAACCGGTCTGAACCGGCAGCAACCCACCACTGTTTGGGAGCATATTCAAATTCAGTGCACATCAAGCTTTCGGAATGCTCAGGACTATCCTGTGACCCCTTCCTGTGGACAACTTACAAATGGAGCTCCCACAATAGACTTGGTTCAGGTTGTGGAATCTTACAACCACAATGCTCCAGATCTTAGAATTCCTGTGAACCAATCCCAAATATTGTCTCCTACAAGGAATAAATTATAGTGTGTGATATCTACTATTGTTTTTTGTGTGTGTGTGTGTGTGTGTGCGTGTGCGTGCATTTGAGTTAATGTTGACTCCTGGCAATTGCCTGGACAAATCATTGCAGTTTTCTTGACGAGAGTTTGGAGGTGGCTTGCCATTGACTTCTTTTTCCTAGGGCTGAGCGAGTGGGTGGCCAAGGTCACCCAGCTGGCTTTGTGCACAAGACCGGAATAAAACTCTCAGTCTCCCAAATTCTAGCCTATTGCCTTCACCACTATATCAAGCTTGCTCTGCTGTTTTATATACTGTAGCTCTCAAAACAGCATTCTCCATTTAAGAAATTCCACAGAGATGGAAAAGACAGGCAAAACACCTACGGGACCAGGCTCTATGAATACCTGGTTGGGGACATTTTTTTCTCTGTAAAAATACAAGAAGTAGAGGATTTACATTAAAGTGGTCTAGAAAATCAAGCATTGGGTGTGAAGAAAGGGAAACTATTTTCTCACTGCCCTGATTCAAGTTGAGGGTTGCATAAACATTTTTCAAGAAAAGGGACACATTGAGATTTTGAGTGCTGTTTTGGGGACCACTGTCCCAAAGTAGGGGGGAGTCAAAACAAGGAAACAGATGGGTGACAATAAAGTAGCATTTTTCATTTAATGTAATAATGAATGAATTATGCATTGTAGTATATAATAATAAATATAATTATTTCCCATGCATTTAATAATTCTCATTTTTCTCATGTTAAAAGTGTAAATTTGTGGCAATCTTTAGATGAGTTCTAGGACCTACATTTAAGGATTGGAGGGGAGGAAACTCAAGTATTACCCGTATTTTTCAGACTATAAGATGCTCCAGACTATAAGATGCACCTAGCTTTTGGGGAGGAAAACAAGAAAAAAAATTCTGCCTCTGCCTCCCAGCAATTTGCCTCCTTGCAGCAAACAGCAAACAGCCTGGTCAGCTTCAGCACAGCCTGATTTAGCACGAGCAGCTGATTGGCGGTTGGATCTGCCTCCTGGAATACCGCCTATCAGCTGTTCCAGGCTGCGGGGATTGCCACCGCCGCCCACCGCCCATCGCCACCGCCGCCTATCGCCACCTCCACGTGCTCCATTTTCGGCCTTGCGTGTCCCATTTTCGGCCTTCGCATTTTCGGGCTGAAAATGTGGCACGTGGAGGCCAAAAATGGGATGCGCGGAGGCCAAAAATGGGGCATGCGGAGGTGGCGACGGCGATGGGCGGTGGCGGCGACGGCCGGCGTCAATCCCTGCAGCCTGGAACAGCTGATAGGCGGTATTCTGGGAGGCAGATCCAACCGCCAATCAGCTGCATGTGCTAAATCAGGCTGTGCTGAAGCTGACCAGGCTGTTTGCTGTTTGCTGTTTGCTGCAAGGAGGCAAATTGATGGGAGGCAGAGGCCGGCGGGCGGGGCTTTGGTAACTTTCGCTCTATAAGACGCACAGACATTTCCACCCACTTTTTTTGGGGGGGGGAATGTGCATCTTATACACTGAAAAATACGGTATATACTTCCTCTAGAAGTTGATGGGACAATTAAATTGAGGGCTCATAAATGGAAGAATGTTTCCATATTTTAATAATCCACTATCCTATATGAGTTATTCAAATTCTCATTTTATAAAAAAAAAAAAACCCAACCAACAACCCAGTACTGAAATTAATACGGTTCACCAAAGAGACAAAATAAAAATTATTTAAAAAACGGGTTTGCTTCCATTAGCAAATTCTCAGAATCTAATACTATATGTCCTTTCCATTTTAGCAATGAATTACTTTAAAAGAAAGAACTAGTCTTCCTTTTGGGTAAATGTAATAGATCTAGTTCTTCCTTAGGCACAAAGCCAGTTGGGTGACCTTAGAACAATCACTTTCTCTTAGCCCAAGGAATAAGGCTGATGGCAGATCACTTCCAAAATTGTGCCAAGAAAACTGTAGGGGCTAGTCCAGCCAGTCACCAGGAGTTAATACTGATTCAAAGGTACACACACAAAGTATATCAAACAACTATCCTGATCTGATTCTTCTAGATCAGAGGTCTTCAAACTTGGCTACTTTAAGACTTGTGGACTTCAACTCCCAGAATTCTCCAGCCAGCATAGCTGGCTGGAGAATTCTGGGAGTTGAAGTCCACAAGTCTTAAAGTTGCCAAGTTTGGGGACCCCTGTTCTAGATGTTATATGGTAACTCCCATGATCTCTAGTCACGTGATCAGCCTAATGTTGGTTGGATTGATAGGAATTAAAATCCTAGCAGGCATTCAGGTTGGAAAAAAATAAATCAGGCAACTATATTGAGGACCCAGCTGCTGGGGACAACAACTCTGTTCTTGGCTTCTCCCCAAAGCACCTGACCTCATCATCCATATCTTTAGACAGATATTTTCCCAGTGACACAGCCCTTATAGATGCATGAACTGCCAATTTCCTATTTTCCCCTTCCTTCTGTGACACCCACTTCCCAGAGTGTGGTGCGTGGGGACTTTAGATTTCTGCTACCAAAAAAGGAACAGAATTAGGATTAGCATCACAGATGGCGATAAATGTGATTAATTTGGCAGGAATTCATTTGCTTTTATTTTTTATTATTTACTTTGCTGGGATCATGCTATGTCCTGGCCTAATTTGTCCAGCTCTAGCATTGAATAGGCTCAATTGTTATAATCAGCAAAGGGGAGGCAGGTGAATACAATGGTCCCAAAACTGTTTATCTCTCTCCTTCTCTCTCTTTAAATTATTTTATGATGGAGCTAAGAGGGCTTTCTGAAAGATTTATAGTCAAGTGTGATTTAATTAGGAGCATGCTAAAGGATTGATCTACCTCTTACTTTCTCTGAGGGTTAATTCTAGTGTTTTACTGGGCATAGCACACCTTCCCTTGACCTGATGCTGTGCAGAGAGATTGGATTGCACCGTTCATCATCCCTAGACAACATGGCTATTGGAGTTCTCCAACACACTGGAGGACAGTAGGCAGAGAAATCTAGTAAACTATTTGTTGTTGAGGAGGTGAATCTGCATGTGGGATATATCAAATCAAACTGGACCAGATTTTAGTAGAAAAAGCTTGAGGATTAGGGGCTCACCTTTCTGGAGAGTCTAAACTTTTGGGAACTCTTTTTCTCAGATAAGAAACTGTGCTAAGAGAGGATTCCTTCCTCCCTCCCTCCCAATTTTGACTTCAAATATTCTATGAACCCATTGTGAGCTTAGCCAACTGAGGTTTATTCAATAAATCATAGATGAACAAAGCTTGAAAAGAATACTTTTCCTTTATTTTTTTGGAAGCATTTTATTATTTATTTTAATTAAGTGCTGTCTCATAAGCCTGTCTCATGTCTTCTGAAGTTAACGAAGTCAAGGATAAAGTCAAACCAGGAGATTTCATGAACCAAGCAGTGAAGGTAAGATCAGGAGATACAGGTAAATTCAAGGGGGAAAAGTGAAAATGAAGATTTACAAAGTCTAATACCAGAGAAACACTAGAAAAATTTATACTCACAGCTTCCCTGGACAGACTTCCATTCCAGCTATTTTGCTTTAATGTAAGGAAAATTTCAGGAAACTTGATTTTACTGAGCTGGTATATACAGACCTCAATATTCTGGAAAACTCAGTAAAGTTGGTGGTTCAGTTTTTAGGGTTGTATGTTTTTGGATCAAATAATAGTAATGATACATTCTGAGATTTTTTAATGGAGTATTCAGACTGATTCATAGGAATGAGATAGAAATGTGTCAAGAAAACAAACAGTAAAAAAAACACAGAAGCAGTAAGTTGAAGGCAAGTGCAATTTTAGTTAAGCCTTGGGTGTGGCTTGGTGGGCATGGCAGGGAAAGGATACTGCAAAATCCCCATTTCCTCCCCACTCCAGGGGAAGGTTACTACAAAATCCCCATTTCCTCCCGATCAGCTGGGACTCGGGAGGCAGAGAATAGATGGGGCGGAGCCAGAGGTGGTATTTACCGGTTCTCCGAACTACTCAAAATTTCCACTACCGGTTCTCCAGAACTGGTCAGAACCTGCTGAATCCCACCTCTGATCTGAATCATTTTTTATTTAACTTGAATTTTGCTACAATAGGCTTTGTTTTTAGCTATGGGTTGTCCTTAAACAGGGCATTCTTAATCCGGGACTTGCAAAAATGATTGAAGAATTAGAAATTAAGTCTTATGAGAAGAGACAGAGGGAAATAAATGTGCTTAGCTTTGAGAAATAATAACTTAGTGGAAATATGATGGTGGAATTTTTTTTTCCAGATCTCTGTACCAAGACCAGTCCTCTGTTGTCCCATGTACAGAACACCAAAGGATAGTCTTTTAATGAAGACAGATTCTGTTGGATTTTTTAGGAAAAGCATTCTAGTTTGACAATGCAGTTTGTTACCAAGGGTGACATTGATCTAGCCTTAACTGGGTTTATTAAAAGAAGCTAGGTAGCCATTTGTCAGCTTTAAATTCAATGCTTGTACTGAGCCAAAATCTGGATGCAGTTACTTAAATGGCCTTTTCCAAGTCTGCAGTTCTTTGATTCTATGAAATGTTGCAGATTGTAAGAATACAGGATGATGGATAGAAGTCATACTGTTGTCCATCCCTTCTTTAAAAAAAGGCAGTTCATATATTTATTCTTTCAAATGAGAGAAGAGAATGGATTTCGATTTCCAATAAGTACCGTACAGAACAGAACAGAACAGAACAGAACAGAACAGAACAGCACAGAACAATGGAATGGAATGGAATGGAATGGAATGGAATGGAATGGAATGGAATAGAATAGAATAGAATAGAATAGAATAGAATAGAATAGAATAGAATAGAATAGAATAGAATAGAATAGAATAGAATAGAATAATAACTTTATTGTCACTTTGAATGTACACTAATCGGCATACATTAAAATGAAATTTCATTGCATACAGCTCTCAAAGGGTCACCACCTCCAATATACACTACATAAACATGACTAAATAAAATAAAATAAATAAATAAATAAATAAACACAAAATTATGTATACATATATTATATGACATATATTATATGACAGGGAGAACAACACAGTCTAGTTCGGATGTATACATGTACATGGCGAGAAAAACGGATCTTGTGAGTTTACCAGACGGATGGCATAGGGAACAAAGCTGTTACAGAATTGGAAGTCCTGCTAGAAATACTGTTAAATGATGCAGTCATAAAGCATGATGTCATAAGACTGCATCATTTAGTGACTGCACTTTTCACTTGCTGTCATGAAGCAAATCATCACAGGTCATTAAGCGAAGTCATCTTGTGGCCACAATTTGCGATCTCCTATTGGCTTTGTTGAAGCTGCCAAAGAAGGTAATAGATGGTGACCTCATTATGGCAGGATACTACAAAGGCTGGAACTTCAAGAACCAATCATATGTACTACTCGTTCAGCCCTATCACAAATTCAAATGGTTACTGAATGAGTGGTCATTAAGTGAGGAGCACCTATGCTATAAATCCCAGGAGTCATGCAATCAAAAGGAGAGGAGTAGGGGAGAAAACTTGGGGAGTGCTGCCTAGAACAATCCTATAATAGTTTCAAGTTACAGCTTCCTCCGAGATCTGTGTCAAGAAGCCTCTATGAAAGTGAATACTTCTGAACAAGAGCTCTAAGTATGGACACAAATTGCAATTTTTAACATGGAATAAATCAGCTATTTGTAAATTGATGATCTCATAATTATTTAAGTCTAGGACATCATCATCTTATGGTTTTAAACATTTTTAATCCCACTTATTTTTATAAATAGTTCAAGGCAGTGAACATACCTAATACTCCTTTCTCCCCCTGTTTTTCCAACAACACCACCTGTAAGGTGACTTTATTTATATTAATTATCAAATTTATATACCGCTCCTCTCTCTATGCAAGGCAACACTGAGCGACTTACAACATAATAAAACATATAGAAATAGCAACAATTATAAAATATAAAAACATTAAAATTACAGGAGAATAACTAAACTAAACTAAACTAAACTAAAACAAACTAAACAAGTTTAGTTTACAACAAACTAAAAAAAATGGGTTTAGAGTGGAGAGATGGTGGTGACTTCTCTGTTACTACACTATCCATCTCCAGCCAATAGCTTCTCTTTCAGAAGCTTTCAGAAGCTTCTCTTTCAGAAGCCATGTCAACTGGCATAGCCAAGTTTTAAGGCATTTCCTAAAGGCCAGAAGGATGGGAAGCAGACCCCATCTCCTGTGGCAAGATGTTCCTAAGGCCATGGCAGAAAAGGCTCTTCTCCTGGATCCCACCAGCCATAATTCTCAGCTAATAGGCCCATTCTGCCAGCATTAGTGGGGCAGGCCAATCCTATTGGGTGAGGCACAGGGGTGGTATTCACTTACCTTCGCTACCAGTTCGCAAATGTGAGCGCGCGCGCTCTCTCGCTTCGCTCACACGTGCCGCCTCCGCACATGCCTTCTGAGAGCCTCAAAAACATGGATAAATGGGATGTAATTACGTCCGGGCAGGTGGGCAGAGCCACCTGCAGTCGCCACTACCGTTCTCTCGAACCAGATAGAACCGGCTGAATACCACCTCTAGTGAGGCAGCTCCTCAGATATCCTGAACTATGCCATAAAGGGCTTTAAAGCAGGGGTGAAATGCTCCCGGTTCGCTCGTACCTGTCGGTCGCCATAGAGCCGGTCGCCAAGGTAGCGCGAGGCGCCACCCACCCGCCCGGACGCCGCCATTTGGATTCTTTTACCCTCTGCGAATGCACAGAACGCTTTGTGCATGCGCAGAGGGTAAAAGAACCCAAATGGCGGTGTCCGGGCGGGTGGGCAGCACCTCGCGCTACCTTGGCGACCGGCTCTACGGCGACCGACAGGTACAAGTGAACCGGGAGCATTTCACCCCTGCTTTAAAGGTAATGACCAACACCTTGAATTGGACCTGCAAGAACATTGGCAGAATTGAGCTAAGAGTGACTCACCCAGAGAGTTTTCGGGCCTAGGGCAGGATTAGAATTCACACTTTCCTGGTTTTTAGTCTGATGCCTTAAGCACTAGACCAAACTGGACAATGTAATAAGAAGTCAAGAAGAAAATCAGAAGTAAACATATAATGAAAGTGAAGAAAATCTTAAATTCCAAACTCAGTGGAGGAAAAGCCACCAAGGCAATCAACTCCAGGGCAAATCTAATCATTAGATACATATCTGGAATACCGTAGTGGACTGGAGTCAAGCAGAACTAAAAGGGTAGGAAGACCAGAAAAATAACAGCCATGAATCATGTCCTTCATCCATGCAGCAACACTGACAAACTCTAGTTACCAAGGATCATATCTGGGTGTGGAATGTTGCAAGTACACCAGTCAGCTGAAGAAGAAATTGGAAGAATATCTGAAGGACTGTGAAGAAAATACTAGTAAAAGCTAGTACTTCATGAAGGCTTACTGAATATCAAAGAGACTAAACTGGCATACAAGAAAGACCAAATGAAGAATAAAAAAGTATGACATGGTCAGTATATAAAAATACTAGCAGGCAAAGCAGATAACAACAAGGCCTAGCAAGTTGAAGAAAAAGACATAAGGGCTAATTCTGGATGCACAGGACCAAACCTTAAGAACAAATGCATATCAAGCCAGAATTGAGAAGACAGCAACAGTCAGCACTTTGCCTCTGCAAAGTCGATCACCTAATTAGCTGCTGCAAGAAGATTGCACAGTGTGATTACAAACAACAGCATGACAAAGTAGCAACAATAGCTCATTGGTCCAGGCTATGATAATATAATAATAGAGTTGGGTGTCAAATAAACTCAAAAACTTAATAAAATAAAATAAAATTCTACTCAGCAAGTTTAATAAAAGCGGTTTGGAAATTGATTTTTATGTCTCCAATACAAACATTGAACCAGATAGTCCTTGTGAACTGTAAACAATAAATAAATTGGATTTTTTTTATTGCTTAAGTTCTAAATCAAACTAAAACAACACAAAAATGCAAAGAAGACATCAGGTTTTGCAGAGAACTTTTCACATACTGTAAACTTCACAATGTAGCAGCCCAGGTGTCATCTTAACAGAGGGAAAATCCACTTTGATCGATTTATGTTCAATTTGATCATATGAACCTTGCCTTTTGCCACCCCACTCATCTGGACGAGAATAGCCTTTTTTTCATAGAAGAATATTTTCATTGATTAAAAGCTAAGTTTACACAGCTAGGGTTTCAGACAGATGAGATCATCATTAAAAACAAAGTGGGACTAGAATCCTTTGCAATTCTAAAGCAGATAGGACTATTTGAACAACTATCATGTAGTCAGGCACCACTTTCAACAAAGTTGTTTATTTCAACTTATCTTCTTGGACCTAGTTTAGAAGAAGAAAATTGTATTTATTCAGATGGCTGAACCTCATAAATTGTGTTTAAATTGTGCTCTTGACTACGAACAAGTTCACTTCCTTCATATCCTGGCACATTCAGTAGAATAAGTGATAAGATGGCTTCAAGTCTTGTCAATATTTTCATTTGCCTGCTTTTAAAATCAGTTCTAAAAAGCTTCTTTATTCTATGTTCATGGAAACAAAATCTTTGGCACTGATTTACTTAATAAGGAGTGTCCTAAAGCAACAACATCAATTTTCACTCTCTCTTTCCTGAAATTCACCCTGGATCTTTCCTCCCACCAGCGATCTCCAACCTGCTGCTCTTCAGATGCATTGGCCCACAATTCCTAAAGTCCTCAATTGGTGATTTCAACATTTATTAGTCAAAGAGACAAATATTTGACTATATCTGCAAATAATTCAAGATTAGATCTAATCAAAGCAAATTTAGATGAGGTTTTTTTGGGGGGGGGGAATAATCTTTTTATCTTTTACATGCTAGCTGAAGTTGGCATTCTTCCTATTTCACCTATGCCATGATGTCTAGGAACTTTAATTGAAAATAGAAACAATTTGGTTTGCTTGTGCAGTTTGTTGTCTAGATCTGTAGACTCTGTTAATCTGTTCAGAAGATTACCTGCAAAGAAGAATAAAATACAACATAATGATGGGCTGGGATGGACTTTGTAAACTTAACTCAGACTGTGAGCAACAGTGCACAGCGCCTATATGCAACCTTCACATATGATGTGATTCTCTGTGCTCCCAGTGCTTGACGAGATTGTTGCCATATTAATGGGATTAAAGCTGAAATAACAGATGTTTACTTTGCAGTAGAAGCTCCAGAGATACTCAGGGAGCTTCTAACAGGAAAAGGGTTTAGTCACCTCCTGGGCTTCAAGATACACACACACACACACACACACACACACTAAGCTACTGGTAACAATCTGTGTTCCTTTGTTAATAGGGAACAGAGAGAAGGGATGGGGGCAGGAACGCAGCTTATGAAGGCTAGGAAAGTCAAAGAGGAATGGAGAAATCCAGTTCTCCAGGGATCAGCTATGTGAGGCAGAGTGAATTATACATGTCTGGTCAAAATACTCAATCAGACCTGACACCTGTGGCTTGTTTTTACACACTGAGCTGCAGGAGTGATGTTGTGGGTTCACAAACATTCTCTCAGAGGGAAGGGGACTTCTTAGAAAAATGCTGAGAAATATCATAAGCCTATAACAGTGATGGCGAACCTTTTTTGGCTCGGGTGCCAAAAGGGTGCACGCGCGTGCGACAGCAATGCCCTCCCCCCGCATGCGCACAACCCCCGCGCTGCTCCCTGCGCATGCGCACAACCCCCCGCACTGCCCCCCCGCGCATGCGCACAGGCCTCACTGAAGCCTCCGGACTTCCAGTAGGCCCGTTGGGCTGTTTTTCACTCTCCCCAGGCTTCAGAAAAGCCTCCTGAAGCCTGGGGAGAGCGAAAAACGGCCAAATGGGCCAATTGGAAGTTCAGGCGGCTTTCCTGAAGCCTGGGGAGAGATGAACTTCCGGTTGGCCCATTGGGCCATTTTTCGCCGTCCCCAGGGTTCAGGAAAGCCTCCTGAAGCCTGGGGAAAGCGAAAAACGGCCCAACGGGCCAACCAGAAGTTCTTTTCTGAACTTCCGGTTGGGCCATTGGGCCATTTTTCGCCATCCCCAAGGTTCAGGATGCTTTCCTGAAGCCTGGGGAGAGCGAAAACGGCCGAAAAGAAGGCCGAAAATCAGCTGGCCAATGCGCGCATGCGCGCTAGAGCTGACAAAGGGCAACGCCTTGCGTGCCCTCAGATATGGCTCCGCGGGCCACCTGTGGCACGCATGCCATAGGTTCGCCATCACAGGCCTATAAGTCAAGAAAGGGATATGTGGGTTGTTAACAGTTGTTTTCCACCCAACATTTTGAAGTACACAGATCTTCTAATTTTTCAGGAGAGGTACCATGAGTGGGATAGGCTGCAACAACAACAAAAGGATGGGGTTAGGGTTACTTAATACGAGGAGGGCAGAATAATCTGTTTTGTTCTGGATTTTGAACATGAATTGTATGTGTGTGTGTTTCTGCTTTTAAATGGTGGTGCTAGCTGGCTGGACACTTTTGAGCTGGAACACAGATAGGAAAGAAAGGGGTAAGAGCAGTTCTTCTGAGGATTCAGAAAGGCTGCTTTTGTATTATGCCAAGAGATTTTAAGGTCCACTTGATCATTTTGGCCCTCCTAATTCCCAATACAGGAATTCAAGAGACTTCAAGGGAAAAGGACAAAAGAGCACCTGGGAATGCATGGCCTCACAGGATCGTGGCTGAAATATTCAGCACATGCTTTTAGATAGAAGATCTCATGGGTATCTCCCTTTATGAAATGTAAAATAAGGAAAATCAGTGAATAATCACAGTCAATAATAGCAAGCAATATTGGACTAGATAAATAGATCTTAAGACAGAGTTTTCAAGCGAAATACTTAGCCTCAAGCAGAGAGTAGAAAAGTGACAGGTCTCCTACAGCCCTTTGAGTTCCAAGAAATCTTACACCTGCTATCGTTGGCAATTGCTTTCTGCATATGGAATGAAAAGAGAAAGGCATATGACTGAATTGAGGGGAACAGTATTATAATTAGTGGGTTTATGGTGAAAGGTGTTCTTTTCCCAGGCAGTGGAACTCAGGAATTCCCATTGTATATGTCCTCTCAAGAAATCTTCTCCAAAATGCATATGTCGAAGGAAGAGATGCTTACTTTAGCATATAACAAAAAGGCAATTCCCGAAATCCCTCCCTCTCCTAGCAGAAAAGCTTTTGTTCTTTTGGAAAATGCAGGCGGTTCTCCACAAGGAAAGATATGATGAAGCTGAATATTGTGACTATGAAAAGCAAGCAATCGGGGACTTTTAATTTCAAGTCACTCAAAGAAATAGATTAACTAGGAATGTTGCATATGATTATTATTTGGGCTGTGTATGCTTTTAAAATCTAATATTTGTTACCGATCACATCCAAATAAGCTAAGTATTTGCATGCCTTTGTAACCTGGGCCTTTTGAGCAGTGTTGCTTCCAAACAGAAACAGACAAGCATCATCTTATGACATCCCTGGGCTTTATATTTTCTTTGATATTTTTATATGGGATCTCCTTTGAAGATACTGTCTATGATTCTATAGTTTTTATCGCCTTCTGTCACTGAATATATTGCATTTGACTGTTTAAAGCTAAAGGGGGATTTTTACATTTCCAACTCCTTTTTTCCCCATATGAAGTTTGATTTTGAAGTCTAATTTTTTTTGTGACAGTGGACTATTCCCCAAGGAGGGTGGGTGGGCGGAATGGATTACTGCAATCTCCTAGAATACCTCAGTGCAACATGGCCAGGAGGTGGTGCTATATAATTTAATTCATTATTTTTCTCATTTTCTTTCCTTTTAAATTACCAGTAACTCAGAGTACGGAAGCTCCATTTTCTCATACATTGAGATATGTGGGAAGGGCACAAAGTGAGACACTTCCGAAAAGATAGGAAGTGGCCATAAGAGCTTCCAAGCTAGACACCATGTCAAGAGATAGAGTCAGGGAGTGTAGATTCAGAGCCTTCTAAGAGAGGAGGGTTGAGATCAACAAACACGGGCTTATTCCAGAGGAGGGGGATTCCAAAGTATGGAGGCAGCAATAAAAAAAAATCCAGATTCAGAAGTTCTATCAGATACCAGTCTTATATAGATGAGACCTACAGAAAATTGACTTTCTGTGATCTTATTGGATGGATGGATGCATGCAGAATAAGGCAAATATATTGCTAAAAATCACAACCACCATCTTGAATTGCACCTGGCAACCATTTCAGCTTCTGAAATGGCAAGTTTACATGAGTATATCAAGATACACCATCACTGCCTAGGCTGTATAACTTCAGAATGCTTTCCAAGGGTATCTTCAGAGACCTCATTAAATTAATCCAAGCAGGAGGTGATTAAGGTATGAGCAGCCTCCTCATTTGGGAGGGCACAAGGTGTAACAGTGGAAAGGTCTTCATAGCCACCGCTACAACCTGTTGATCAAGCAGGAGTTGTGAGTTGAAGAGTATCCCTAAATTGTGAGTCATCTCTGAATGAGGGGTTAAAACTCAGTTGAGAATCCAGAATGGTATTTTTTCTAGATTTGTTTCTCCCATAAACCTGAAGCCATTCCTTCAGCGATTCAGTCTGAATCTGTTCCTTATCCAGATTCTGACAGTCTCCAGCACTGGATTAGCATTTTTAGTACATTGCCACTTGGGCCAAGGGCAACATATATGCAGTAGGTGGGTATCAACAAAATGTTGATAACACTAGCTCCATTGTCAGTGGATGACCTCCCCCAGACTTACATGTAGATGTTAAAAAGAAGTGGAGACCGGAGGAAACTCAAGGCATTCACAACATAGGAGTGTTTGGGCAGCTTCCTCTTTCAACCCCTTGATTAGAACCTCCTTCTCAGGAAAGAGAAGATCACTCCCAAATAGGTCCCCTTATTTCAAACCAGTGGAAGTGCTCCAGAAGAATACCATGGTTAGTGGTGTCAAAAGCCGCTGAGAAACTAAGACGGATCAGGAAGGTTGCAGCCTCCCAATTCTTGTCCCAACAAAGATCACCCGCAGGAGTAAAATAGACATTCTGTGTTGTACCCTGACTTGAAACTTTTGGTACAATATCTTTATTATGATCTTAAAATAAGATCAATTCAACACAATATTTTCATGTTTATTGGTCAGCTTAGAAAAATGTTTAAAAGGGTTGAAGTGTTGTCAACTTTGTGATTTTAGAAGTTTAATATGATGAAGGGGATATTCACAAATACAATATGGGCTTGCCCCATGTTTATTTTGTTTTAGTCCAAAAATTGTTAATATGGTTTTAGAAACAATAATATAATATAATACAAAAATAAATAAATGTAATTTTGATTTACATTAACAACACTGACATTTATCTATGTATGAAGAATTAGTGGTTTATCAAGCATGGTTATAATGAAAAAAAAATGGATCTATGTTGTTGTCCCATATCTTTAAATTTGTATTATAATATATTTTCCTTAGATTTGTTTTTGAGCTGCTCTTTACTACTGTACCATACCTGATGATTCTGGTTTTTGCATTCCTTGTTTTCTTTCCTTTCTTTTGTATATTAAAGCATATGAACGTAATAATTTAAAGGAAGATGATGAATTCTTTCCATTAATCTGCAAACAGTAAATAGCACTTAGCAACCAAATGCCCATTCTGATAGCTTGAATGCAAAAGAATTTATAGGTGTGAGAGAGGCAGCAATGCCCCTCTGCACACTGTGCACACAGATGTCTTGTCCTCTATGGAATGCTTGTCAAAGATTCTCATAATTCTCCAGGATGTTCTCTTTGATGTAGCATCATTTTCTCTAATTGCAGCTCTTAAGGAGTGGCTTCTCACCCTACTGTGGCCATTGTCACCTCCTTCTTCCTAGAGCTGTTCCTGTGTTGCATCCACAATCCAATTTTTGGGGAGAGGGGAGTGTGCCTTCAAATCATTATTGACTTCTGGTGGAAGCATGGACAAGGCCCAACTTGGATAAATCCCCAACCAAGATTTTCGGAGATGGTTTGCATTACCTTCTTCCTAGAGTTGAGAGAGAGTCACTGACCCGATAACACCCAGTTGGTTTTGTGCGTAAAGGATCTGAACTCACCTTCTCCTGGTTTTTAGCCTGGCGCCTTAAACATCACACAAAACTGGTTCCCAATCCCACTTATAATTTGTCATCCACCAAACTGATCATAGTGCAACAGCCATATATTGTATTGTGACCTGCTCTGAATTTAGCAAGAACCTGATACTTATTATGTGTGGACCAGTGGTGGGTTCCTACCGGTTCGGCCCAGTTCGGGTGAACTGGTAGCAGCGGCGATGGGAGGCTCCGCCCACCTGGCAGAACATCATCACGGAGCTTCTGTGCATGTGCAGAAGCGTCGCGCTCCCATTCCCGAACCGGTAGCAAAGGTAAGTGAAACCCACCATTGATGTGGACAGTAGCAACTGTTGCTACTCTCTGGCTGCCAACAAGAACTGCTGGTTCTTTTGGTTCTTTCTTCACTGGCAACTTAGAATATCTTCAGATCCAACCATGGTTATGCCAAAATAATAGTAATGAATATAACACTTTTATGTCACTCCAACAGATAGGGTGATGTGTTGAGAAGCTGTTATAAGACTCTAGTGAGGAAATTGTTCTGAGTGCAAAAAAACCTAAAAAAATCAGACCCCTGCAGATACACTGTGGTTGAACCAGCATTACCCATCTTGTATTTAACTCAGCCTTTCACACAGCTGCTTATTACACAGCATACCTGATTATTCTGAACTATAATGATTATAGTTGTACCAAGCAGGAGTGCATACTCAGGATTGTCCACTGAAGACAGCACTTCAGGTAAGTAGGATGAAGATGAAGAAATGGGTGGAGCCAGGATGAAACCTAAAATAATTTAGTTTAAATTTAAATGCAATTAAAATATTAAATGCAATTAATTACATACAGTCACTATAATTACTCTCTGATTATTTTAATTGTTTTTCCTGTCTGTCACATTCAAAATTGGCAGTGATTTTTGGAGAGATGCAGGCAAGGCCTTCTACCTCTGAACTAAAGGCTACATCAGGGGTCTCCAACCTTGGCAACTTTAAGACTTGTGGACTTCAACTCCCAGAATTCAAAGCAAGCTCCCAGCAAAGCAAAGCTGGCTGAGGAATTCTGGGAGTTGCAGTCCACGAGTCTTAAAGTTGCTAAGGTTGGAGACCCCTGGGCTACATTATACGTAATGAAAGGAATGCAGGTGCTAAGAGAGGACCACTTTGTCTGCATGCCATGTTGTGTAGAGTGTAGCCAAGAGGCTGGAGCAGCATTTCCCAATTTCTCCAAATATATTGGACTTCAGCTCTGGCCTTTCCCAAGCAGGTTGGTCTTTCATCCAGTATGTACCGAACAGGTAATATTTCCTTATATGCACAGCAACGTAAGTATTGGTAGCCCACTTAATATAATCAGATCAGCTGATTCTAATCAAGGGTCACTATCTTTTTCATCATCTGGACTGGCTTGAAGTGTGAAGAGCAAAGAGAACGGAAAGGTGCATTCCATTCCTAGGATGCATTTAAGTTTATTTGAAACATAATGTTACCTGTAATGCACATGCCACCCCCCACCATCCCTCAAAGTTTCATCTGATTCTCTTCCCCTTAAAGCCCCCAGCTCATCCTCATCTTGCCACAGTCAGTGCAAGCAAAAGAAGGATGCTTCAAACAGCGAACCTGTCTCATCAATGTCAGCGTTCAATCAAAGCAGATGGGTTGCAGCTGTGAGTACCAGCATGACGACCAGCCTGCTTACAGTCACTTGGGAGGGTGGGAGGGAGTGAGGCTGAGTGAGGGACCAGGAGAAGGAAGGCTGCAGGAGTTCACTGCCACTAAAAGGGAAGGTGTTCTCAGCAGCCCTGTAAGTGGCAGATACAAGGGAGAGGCTCCTGGAATTAATACAAGCTGAAAGAGGCTCAGAAACCTTCTGTTCTAGGTTGCAATATGAATACAGTATGGGAAATAAGCAGGTCTTCTATCAAATGCATTAAATTGACACAAACCTATCTCCCTCTGTCATGGGCATCTCCCTTGGCATCTTCTGACTTTAGGAGGCTATTCTGAAGTTAGGCTTATTCCTGCTTTTTTCCAACTGCATGTAGGGAATATACCCTTTGGGATGGGGGTTGCGGGGGTAGCCTGTTCCCCTCTCTCCTCACAAACTTCAGCTATTGAAAAGAAAAAGTTCAGTCTTAACAAGTCATCCCATTTAATGTAGTGAGACCTGTTCCAGGGGAGTTGTCAAAAGGTTTGTTTAGTTTCTAAGCTGTTCAGAATTTTTTATACATAGATATTGCCTCTGTGCAGGGGGAAAAAAAATTCATTCTTTTGTGGCGAGCCTCTGCAAGACAGTATTTCTTTTGCCACTCCAAATGTATATTCTGTAAGATGGAAAAGATTGATTTTAAAAAGACATCCCCAGATTCATCTATTGAAGTTGACTTCACACATTATGCAGCAACACATTACGTTTGCCATTTGCCATTTGGTGCACACTGAACAGGACATGGCACGTTTCCTGAGAAATAAGCTTCCTTTCCAAAACCTTTCGGCATTCCCGTTTTCTGAACAAATGCACATGGGGGGGGGGAGTTGTTTGTGTATGGATATTCATGTATATATGTATGTATGCAGGGGTGGGTCCCTCCCAGTTCGGACCGGTTCTCCTAAATCAGTAGTGGCCCGCTGGTGACATCACGATGACATCACTGAACTGGATTGATCAGTGCCGGTCCATGGGGGCCGCCATCTTTTTTTTGAATTTTTTTATTTTTTTTATTTATTTTTTTCCTTCTGAGCATGCGCAGAAGCTGTTCTGCGCATGCGCAGAAGCGGGGTTTTGCTTCTGCGCATGCGCAGAAGCTGGGTTTTTAGCACTGTGCATGCGCATGCACGCGCGTCTGCACGAAGCACATGCGCCTGCGCGAAGCGTGCACGGTGCGTGAGGAAGCAAACCGGCAGAGTTACACCCCACCCCTTTATTTATGTATTTTTTCATATGTGTATACATTGTGTGTGTGTGTGTGTATGTATGTGCATGTGTGTTTGTGTATGCATGTATACATGCACATACACACATAGAGATCTGTTCTTTGTACAATTAGAAATACAGTTGTAGATACAGATATAACAGAGAAGAAAAGGTCAGCTGGATTCTTTCCCGTCTTAAGATAATGTAACAGAAAAACAGTAAAGGGAGATAATGAAATTATCTTGGGGAAGATAATATGACTGCCGTTGTAGGGGGAAAAACTAATTGGGTACAATAATGTTAATTTACATTAGCGGGGCATACCAAATATCCCAGCTTGAATGATACCTCTCAAAAGAAATGTTCATGTCCTGTGGGCAGACTTGCTATTTTTAGGGGTTTGTTTACAACATGTTAGGTATGCTTCTAAAGATTTTGGGGATCAAAACATCTGTGCTACCTGTCTAGAGTACTAGGTATTACATGTGAGGAAGGGGAGCATTTCTCTCCCATGGTCACCATGGAGCCTCTGAAGAACAGCAGCTGGGATAGCAGCTGCAGCAGCAACATCTAAAAACTGGGGAGGGGGTATTTCCCAGACTCTTATTCCCAAGACTTGCTTAAATCATCAGTGCTTTTACAAAATAACTTTTTATACCATACCATATTAATGTTCATGTTTTGTCACCAACCTTGTAGGTCTGACATTACAAAGAGAAGCAAGAGGTAAGCAGTTCAACAAGAGCAACAAATAGTCAGATGGATGTGAAAATAGTACATAAAGTGTATAAATAAAGAATATTTAATGCATGGCGTCTCTTTGGATTTGTGGCTGAGCTGAGATTTAAATTTAGACATTGCTGTTCCCAATCTCACTTGTCTGTCCAGTGGATTGGGCAAAGGATTTAAGTGTGAACCATTTCCCTTTGGGTGGGAGTAGATATAAAGACTTTCAAAATGTGTCACATTACTTCATCTTTTTCTTTTTACATTCCTAAAAACTTACTTTGAAGTACTGAACTTGAAAATATGCTGAGAGGAGGACATGGGCATTTGTTCATTTGTGCAATTGCTTATCCATCAACATTTTTATCAGCTGCAAGATACAGAAAGGAATGTTGCGGGAAATAGGTTAATAAGAATGAAACCTTAGATACTGGAACACTGTTATCATGTCACCCCTAGTCCCTCTTTTCACTAGATTAGACATATCCAATTCCTGCAACTATTCTTCATATATTTTAGCCTCTAGCCCGCTAAAAAAACACCATATAAATATATAAATATTTATATATCAACCCATAAAACAGAATGATGTAATCACAGGTCTACTACTTAGAGGATCTTGTCTTTCATGCTTGTCAGTCTTTTTTATTTACTTGACAGGTAAATTAGCAATAATTTTGTGATCCCTAAGCTGGACCATAAAATAACCTTTTCTCAATAACACCAACTTGAATTAGGCTTGCAAAATATCTTATGAATATAAGAAGCACATAGGTAACTAGAGGAGACCCAAAATATTTTTTTGATCTGGCATTTACGTTCTGTCACCAGCCAGTCAGATGCCTCCGGAAGGTCACAAACAGGACATCCTGGCATTCACACAGCCCCAGGGATCGACCACTTTCTCCAGAAAAGGAGGTTCCAGTCATAGTTAAAATGTTTGTGCTTTATAGACTTGCAGTATACCTAGTAAATTCTCTATTCCCTGTCCTTTTCATTTTTAATTTAAGTTAGTAAACATAATCCAGTCTTGTGGCACTGAATCCCTTGCATTAACTGGCACCTGTCGGCACCTATTCCATCTGGCTCCTGAAAAGGTAGGAGTTAAGATAAGAGCTTTCATCAGTTCTGCCAAGAGGCCATCTATTTTTGGCTCCTCCTGTTGTTGAACCATTTCTGTTTCCATGCCAGCTGGTCATTGTAAGAAAGTCTGCTTAACTTTGTTATTAGAATTTGCTGTTTGCTTCAACCCTCCCATTCTCTTCCCTTCCTCCTCTCTTGGCCCTCTGCAATGTTGGATATCTGATTTTTAGGGAAGGATTGTCTTACTTTTAATGATTGGATGTCAGTGTTGTCTTTTTGGTTGAAGAATATAAAAAAAAATGATTGAAAGAACAAGCCAATGCACTGGGTGAAGAAATATCCTCTCTATGGTGCTGGAAATGAGCATCAGCTATTTTTGGAGGGCCCTCCCCCCCATTTCTTTCCTCCTTACAATGTTTTATCTATGGCTGTATGGCGCTCCCCACAACTTTTTAGTACTTGTTTTAGGTTTATTCTTCTGAATGAAAGTCGGCCTAAGCCTCAGAGAATTTTATCCTTGGAAAATGTTCTCCAACTCATCAATCACTTGATGAGCTCCTCTTTTCTATCTTATTTTTTCCCCTAGGACTGCTGCCAGACTTTATCCATTTCAGAATTATCTTGGTTCTGAGCATTTTTGCAAAACAATCAAGAATTCTTTCCTTCCAATCAGTATATATCATAAAAAGCAACCAAGAAGGCAGCAGTGAATTGGTATTTTTGTCTGTCTGCCCATAGCTTCAGAAAAACTGGCCTTCTTTCTTTGAAACAGATCACCTTGTACTCCCAGGTCCAATGGAGAGATCTGTTGTACAATTTCAGCAGAAGCCACCAGAATAACAACCCGAGCTCTGCTGAACAGAAGGAGCCAGTTTTCCTTCCCCCACCTCCCTGCTATATAGCACTCCCTCCTCCACTTGGGAGGGGGCTCATTTCTAAAAGAGGTTTTGGAAGAATGGATCAGGTGCCAGCCACATGGTTCCATGGAACATGGTTCATTGTGCCTAAGAGGACACAGGCCAGTCCTAGTTTTCAATTCTGTGGGCTTTTAAAGCAGCTAGATCTCTGTGTGTACTTCATAGGGCATGCCAAAAGAATAGACAGGAAAATGTGGATAATAACACACTTGTGATCCCAAGGACAAAAGGGCTGGCTTCTTGGAGAAGGAAGCTTAAAAAGGGATGGAGACAAGAGAAGGAAGCAGAGGGAAAAAGGGGAAAGAGAACTAGAAGGAGCAAAGGAATAATTTGCCACAATGGTTTTGGGGGCTTTATTTTGGTGGAGAAAGAAAGTGATAGTGTTTTTAATTTATGCTTCTAGCCCGAAGCATATGCTACAAATATTAGATTTTTGAAAAAAATGCCCCCTTTCATCCATCAGATTGTGTACAGCTGCTGGCTGGCCTGGTTGGAAAATGCCCTCTGGATGGTCATCTTTGCCTAGGGTATTAAAACTACCACAGCCAAAGGGAGGGACTGGGCAGCTAATCTGTAACAACTTCCAGACCATGCCTTCCAGCCCTCCTAGGCTACCATTCTGGTCTTCGTACTCAGAACAGCCAACTAAATCTGGCTGTGGAACATGGGATTATAGTCCACCCTATACAGAGGGCATCCTCTTGAGGGAGGCTGACCTGGATTAAAGGTGATGGAATACAAGGGATTGGGTCAAAGAGCACAGGTGCCCCTTCAGGCAATCTTGGCCTAATTCATTTGACATTTCCAAAATGAATTTGGACACTGACTGCTGGCTATAGTCTGTGTCTAAACACTGTTTTATTTATACCAAGGAAGGGAAAAGAGAACAAGAAATAATTGGAACAACCTTATCTCCACAGCTTCCCATGTTTATGAAAACAAATACCCAAAATATTATTTTCCATTTGTTTTCAGCTTGCAAAGATTGCTTTAATTGGAGGGAAGAAAGGTGACTTTATTGCTAAGGCAGCAAGGAAAAAAACGAAAAGATAAGGAATAAGGGTGAACTTAGATGGGAGAAAAACATATGACGGGAATCAGAAACTGAATAATAGAGGGAGCAAAAAGAATGAAAAAGAGGAAAAAAAGTTGAGATAAGAGGTTAATAGAAAAATGGGTGGAAGGGGAATGATGAAAAATAGAAAGAAGAAAGAAAAGATGAAGAATAAAAAGAAAGAAGAAAATAAGGGAGGGAGGAAGACAGAGAGGGAGGGAGGGAGGGAGGGAGGAAGGAAGGAAGGAAGGAAGGAAGGAAGGAAGCAAGCAAGCAAGCAAGCAAGCAAGCAAGCAAGCAAGCAAGCAAGCAAGCAAGCAAGCAAGCAAGCAAGCAAAGGTATATGAAATATGCTTAATAGTTTTTGTTTCTTCGCACTGGGTGGGGGATGGGAGGTCGGTGCGGACTAGCTGGCTGGTGAAAGTTATCCTTCGTCCCGGCCAGTGAATTTGGCAAGCGCCAAATTCCTGTTTCTTCCTCTCCACCCTAATGACTTTGTAGGCTGCCTCCAAATCTGCTCGGGCCCTCGCAGGGGACCCGCCCGCACTGCCTTTTCCGACCCCGTCGCAATCGTGGGTGGGTTTGGGCTTGGGCGCTGTGTGTTTAAGCCTTTATCCAAATTAAACTAGTAATAACAGGGGCACGGAGTAATTGATTTTGGCTTCTGCCACCAGGCTTGTCCTCTAACCTTTGCGCAGGAGCCTGCCAAATTCGGGGTTCTGCCAGCTCGGGAGGAAAAAAGGAGGATTTGCATCCCTAATTAGATCGCGCGTGGGGAGCAGGGTCTGGGAGACCCAGCAGCCCCCCCCCTCTCCAAAACCTCAACACTGCAAAAGGAAAGCCCACTGGGCAGGGCATTGCTATTCAGAGAAGGTCGGGATCTACCCACATGCAATGCGAAATAGCGACCCCGCTCCCCCCCCGAAAAACTCCACTCCCCCCCCCGGCAAAATCGGCAAGGGAGGGATGTTGGCTTCTCCGGCTACTGGGCCCTTGTATCAGGAGCGCCACCATAGATAGCGAACAGATGTCCTGGAATTTCAGTCGCGGTTCTCCCCTCCTTCTGTGCCTTATTCCTCTCTCCTCCCCCCCAGTTGGCACGAGCTCCGAATGGCACCAAAATCCCCCTGGGGAGGAGCTTTATATTTTTGGTTTAAAATATATTTTAAAAAATAATAATCCAAACCTACAGTCTGCGATTTGGGCTAGCCAAAAAATGCGAGCGTGTCAAGCCGCAATTCCTAGTCTCTCTTCCTTTTTCTTTCTCTTGCGGGGTCCACTTTAAGAGGGGGGTATGCTCAGAGGCGCCTTTCCCGGGGAGGTTGGCTAGTGTGGAGGCCTAACTTAAAGGAAGAAGCCTACTCCTGGCCCTTAGATAAGGAAAAGAATCCGGGAAATTGTACTGGACTGCAAAAGATAAGAATGGGTGAAAACGCGCTATTAACGCGCCCTGTTTCCTGACATTCTCGCCTCGAACAGAGGCGGCTCGACTCAACTCGGGCGAGTGGGAATGCCAGCCGCACCCCGGCTTGATTTTCTCCTCGCCTCAGTCTTCCTTCCTATCTGTCCCTCTCGGAGGTTGGTTGCCAAAAGAAAAAGCGTCCGCCTCAAAATATGGACCTAGAAATCGCCCTGGGAGATTGGGGTGGGGGGGTGGGGGGGCCCGAGT
>QLTV01000232.1:1362664-1378165 GCA_003457575.1 Thermophis baileyi
GGTACGGATGCTTCAGAACCCAAGAGCGCTCTCCGCCCACTCTTTAGGGTCCGACACCTGAATAACCGAAATCGAGAGCAGAATCCCGGATGTGGCATGGCCCGAACCGAGTCAGTTACCCGACTAAGGATCCCAATCCCTGGGGAGGCGAAGCTCTCGCGGGCAAGCCTCACGGTGTCCGTTTCCGATGGCACCCAGGCAAAGAAACTCCCTATTAATCCAGCAAATGGGTAAATGGAGTAAGTGGGCTAGCTAGCTATTGCTGTGTGAACGCAACCCATGTTTATCTACTCTGTTCAGCTGGTTTCAGCCGCAAGAAAATGAACGTTAAGATTTCAGCCTCAAAGCATTTTTAGCATTTCGTTGCGACTTTTCGTTTTTCTTTTCTTTCAGAAACCGCCCCAAGAACTGAAACCTATTTCTCTGGTGGGAAGAGAGGAAGCGTCGCTATTCTTCTCTTAGTGGGTCCTTCTTCCCCCGATGATCCCCCATATAGGCCGGAGCCAGTAAAGAAACTGAATAGGCCAAAGGGTGGTGGTTATTTTCCAATAGGTCCCCTGATTGGCGTTGTGTGTGAGAACACAAAAACCTGCCTGGCAGTTCGGCATTCCGAAGTATCGGGCATTTGTTCCACGTTTTCTGCCAAACCTCATTGGCCGTTTTCTGATCTCCCCGCAGTTTGCAGGCACAGATGTCCCTACTTTAACTCTTTCGGTGGGAATATGTCAGGCGAAAAAGTGTGTGTGTGCGCGCGCGCGCGCGTGTGAAAACACATTTAATCCAGTTTAGGATTTGGGGTATCATTTCCACCCGTTCTGCATAGCCTGGCAAAATGTTCTCGTCTTCCCTCAGCTGCGCCTCTTTCAAATGTCAATCAAGAAATCCGTCCAGACTTCAGCACAACGGCCCTCTTATAGCGATGCCCCATACTTTAAGATCTTTTTTGAAAGGCTTTCCTCATTGTAAGACATCTGCTCTCACACACACACACACACACACACACACACACATTTTTGTGAATTAGATTTCCCAACAGAAGAGAGTATAAATTAATTTCAGACAAGAAGTTGAGTGGACTGCTTTTCTATTTATAATACAGATTGGTACACTTGGGATCGTCATTACAGATTAATAAATTATCGATCATTTAGTTTTGAATTCCATCGTGAATGCCAATCAGGCTGCTTTGTGCACCTATTCCGCCACAGGTATCCTAAATTCTTGGATTTGGGGCAAACTCTCTCTTTTCAACAAATTGGAATCTTTCTTACTGTGCCCCAGCTTCCATCTGCTTGGATGTCGGGCGATTGTCTTATTTTTCTTCCTCCACATTCGGCCGTGAAGAGACCTTCCTGGTCTTAGGTCAGCTTCTGAGCTTTTCTAGCGGAGGGAATTTGGTTCCGGTTGCAGTCCCCTGTTGGCCTGTCAATTTCCCCAAACCTCCTGGTCGTTTCAAGAGGTCCAGAGCTCCTCTGACTTTCACCTTTGGCTTTCACCTGGGGGCGGGCGGAAGGGAGGCGGGATGGCTGGAGGAAAAGAAAAAGCAGGATAAATCGGAGCTGCGGGAAAGAAGAGAATCAGAAGAGGCCAGACTGGAAAGAGAAGGCCAATGGGTGGATCAGGATCAGAAGGAGGCAAAAGGTATATCAAGGGGCTAAAAACGACACGGCGTGTAGATCGTTTGGGCGAGCTGGAAAAGGCCACAATTAGGTCACTTTAGAGAGTAAAGATAGGCAAGTAGATATGGAAGAATGTCAAGCGGCCATGAGATTGTTTTATCAGGTGTAATTTATTTCTTACACCTTTCACCCATGAAATACATCAATACAGACGAGCTGTTTAATCCCCCTCCTCCTCTTCCTCCCCCCCCCCCCGCCACTACATCGCAAGTGCCTTTTCTCCGCTTTTCCTATTCCATCGCATTCTTTTTAAAAAGAATATCTGTAATTCTGGCAGAAATCTGTCTTTAATTTAGCTGTCCATATAAAAATCTACACTGTATAATAGTGAACAGATGCCACGAAATCTAAACTGAAGCAAGGTCTCCTCCCCCCTCCTCTTTGCCCACCCTTCTGCTTAACCTGGCATTCACCCGGCCACTGGGCAGAGACGGAGCCATGGGGCCGTTTGGCATGGATCTTGATATTTTTAGTCGCTCGCTCGCTCGCTTGCTCTCCCTCCCCATTTCCCTGGATTTGGAAACAATAATAAATACAAAGAAAAAAAAAAAGAAAAATAGATAAACACCCCTCATTTTAGCGCAGGGGAATGGGGGAAGTTGCAGTTAAGAACCAAGGGGGCAGCTCATCTCCCCACACCCGCCAAGTTTTTTTTTTAGGAGAAATTATTTTTAAGCTCCAATGGTATGTGCAGTAAAGGTGGGTTCCAAGGCTATATATGTAGGGAATGGAGGGCGGCGGGAGCTCGCTTCGCACAATGACTTGCTTTATTACTAATAATAAAAGAAGATTTTCTGGATCCTAATTTGAACTTCTTTCCAAAGAGAGGCGGGTGAGAAGCAGAGAACATTTTCAATCTTGCCTCCGCAGATCCTGAGCGAGCAGGGGCAGTGAGCGCCCCGTGATGCTGGACTCTGTCTGTGGCTTCGCCTTTTCGCCGGGTGATTTAACTATTATAGGTGTGTTCTAGCTCACCTAACCCACAGAGCCCTTTTCCAGAGCGGGTTAGTTCTCCTCTCAGCCTCTTCCACCCCTTTTTTTTTCTTCGCAGCCCTTTTTTGAAAATGCACTGTGGTTGCTGTGAGCGGCTCCTCAGAACACCTCATAGCACTTGGGAAGGGGCGCCATATGGATGACTCCCTGGAGCACTTCAGATGGGCAGCCAAAACCTTTAGGGTTATAGTTGGAAATGTGCGCTTGGTCTCCCCCCCCCTCCCATGCGATAAACCACTTTATCTTGAAAGAAAACAGGGGAGCCCACAAATGATGAGGGATACTTTCAATCAGAATTGGAGGTTGGTTGAAGGATGTTTTTGGGGTGAACTTCACCTCCCAAAAATATTCGATGAAATCATCCTCTGCCACTTCCCCAAATCTCTCTCACATGGCAGCTTGCCTAATCGCCATCTCTGCATTTTATGGATAAGGTATATTGATGATTTCTCTCCCCCCCCCACACACACTCCGGTGCCCAAATCCGGGAGGTTCTCACCGCCTGCCCTCCCAGACGAGGGTCCCTGAGTACTCTTGGGCAGGCTTGTGCCCGATGCCTTCGCCTTTAAAAGAGAAGCCTTCCCCTTTAAAAGCGTTCCTGAGTGAACAGATGTCCGACCCTCCGCTGTAGCAAACGAACCACTTCCCTTCAGTGGCCCTTGGCTGGCTGTTGGCACGGGCAACAGCCTGGCATCTAACTCCCTACAGAGAGCCTCTCTTTTACTACTGTGGAAATCGGGAAGCTGGCGCTGCCAACCAGAAAGATGCCAGCTAAGCTAGCTAGCTAGCTAGAGATAGGGGTCCAAGCAACAGCAGCAGCAGCAGCAGCAGCAGCAGCAGCAGCAGCAGCAGAGTACCTGCCCTTGCGCAGGCGGAGGAAAACCGCTCAGTGCAAAGGGGAAACCTAGAAATAAAACTCCCGCTCTAATTTGGAGGGACCGACAAGGCTGGGGAGGAAGAAAATGCTGGAATATTTCATAACACTAAAAAAAATCGCTTTCAAGACACAGCTACGTGCCCGTTTTGATGCCGAAACCCTTGTGCTTTCCTCGTGGCTTTTCTCCCCCTGCCCATCAGCAAAACTTTCTAAGATACTGAGTTATTTGCTGTAAATATGTTTGTATCTATGTATTTTGGCATCCGACCCTCCAAAGTTACCAAACGTACGTAGGTCGCGTTTAGTTGGGTTTCACATTTATTGCCATGCACGTCTCTACTCACTCACTCACTCACTCACGATTTGAAATAAGACATACATCTTAGTGTCCCCCCCCCCCGTCTGACTCTCTGATCCTAGGCGCACTTAGAGAACCTGGGCCAGAAATTCTCCGGAAAAACCATTCTTCTGTTTACCTTCTTCGCTTTCATTCTTCGTTTAAGAGACTTAGACTGTACTATACGTCGCATTTCGGCGTGCCCAGGCTCTTATTTGGGAGCTTGAAAGAGGATGGACTTAGCTGTCCCCTTTTGGAGGAGAAAGGGGGCGAAGGGCTAATGGGATTTGGGAACGTTTAGGAACACACAGATGGGGACGCGGTACTATAGGGAGGTCAATGGTTTGAAGAAAGCGCTTGGCGCGGTGGCATTCCCTTTAGGGGAAGGGTCGGGGCAGGAAAGCGGCTTTGGGTGCCGCTTCTTCCCTGCTCTGAAAAGCACTAAGGTTCCTCACCAATCACTGGGATTTCATATTACCGGAGGAACAGCTTTTAGGCTCCGGAACTGAAACTTTGATTTCTCTTATCAAAAATGCACAAGCAAAAAGTATTCTGAAACACTCACGTCTCAAAAATAAAGAACTTTACCGCTTTTGCCTCGGCATTTTTACTGCTGAGATTCCACAACTACATGAGATTAAATCCCATTGAACTTCTCCGGACTTAACTTCTGACTGGGGAGGTTTCGCTAAACATATATCCGCTTTTAAACATACGCGGGACTTTCCCACCATTTCTTGATGCAACAGACTTCTCAGTATCTTCCTTCCTTCCTTCCTTCCTTCCTTCCTTCCTTCCTTCCTTCCTTCCATCCATCCTTCCTGGAGTGTGTGATATATGTTGACAATTGCGTTGACCATTTCCAAATATCCATTCATTTCACTTCACAGAAACCCAACTACAGTAGCTCTTCGAAGGTCTTCACCTGATGTAGCAAACATATATGTATTTGGGCCCTACACCCCTGCCTAAAGATAAAAATAGGTTGCTTTGATGAAAATGATGATAATCATGATTAATAGATTCATATACAAATTCTAATTTCTATCCTGCCCTCAAGCTTGAGGAGTCAGATTTGGGTTCAAGATGGTCTCCCATCCTAGATGAATCTCTAGCGCCCAGCTCTCCATACCGGCTGAGCTTTCTATGACTAGGCTGGCTATAAATTCTGAGCATTGTAGTTCCAAATTATCCAGTTGAGGAGGGCGCCCTATTGGGGAAAGTGGTGCCTGGGAAGCTCAGAACAGACCTTTGAGAAATATTTGGCCATTTACTCAATGCTGCTGTAATTTCTCTCTATGAATATATTTTTCAAGAGGGGTGTGTGTGTCCGTTGCAGTGAATGCATGAGGCAAGGGCAATGGATCAGGGCTTTTTTGTCAATAAACATCAGCCAGCATTAAGGAAGGAGGTGCTGCTTTGAAGAAGGTTGGTAGAACAACCCTCTCAGCCAGTATATTCTTGGAGACCTTGTCACCTAGTTCAGACATTCAGGTGAGACTCTTTCAAACCTGAATAATATTGAGTGGTTGCCTTCTCTCTTCTGGCTGCCACAGAAAAACAGAATTGTTATGGGAGTACATCTTCACAAATAAAATCCTTCACCTAGCACCTGAATTTTAATGGTGATGCATCTTATAGAGGAATCAAGTGATGGACAAGCATGTGTGAAGCAGCTGAAAGCAATGAACGGTTGGAAAGCACATGTGTGAACTAACCTTTTGATAAAGTGTCTGCCCTATCTTCCTTGACCAGCTGTGACGGGCTGTTTCTATTCCTAAAATAGAGACATGTATCTCTATGCCAACGTATAGAAATACACTTCCATATGCATCATTGCTAAATTCATCACACTGGTAGATTGATGGCTTTGAATAGTTTACATTGGAGAGACAGGGAAGCTTTTATATAATCTGTAATGAAGTTTCTCTGTGGCTGCAGTATTTTAAAGGATTAAATAACTGCAAATGATAACAACAATTCTGTTTCTCTTAACAACAATTTTGCTGTCTGTCTGTCTGTCTGTCTGTCTGTCTGTCTGTCTGTCTGTCTGTCTTCCTACCTTCTGAAAATAAAATAAAATAAAATGGGGATCTGAAGATTGGTGTGATGATGTACCTCTTACTGAATATTTGTCTGCATTATATATGTGTGTGTGTGCATGTGTGCGCGCGCGCGCGTGCGTGCACGCGCACACACACACACACACACACGTATATGTATATGTATATGTATATGTATATGTATATGTATATGTGTGTGTGTATGTGTATATGTATATATGTATATATGTATATATGTATATGTGTATTCTCATGCATGTTAGTGTGCAAGCACTTTCTTCAAAAAAAGAAAGAGCTAATAAGAATTATTTCTCAGTGTGTATATGCATGCATGCATGCATGCAAGGAGACTGAAATTCCTTGGCATCCTCAACCATTTATTAATATTTTGTATTTATTTTTTCCAATATGTACTTGCCTTCTTACCTAAGAGACACCTAAGATGGTTGTCGAATTGAACTGTTCAAAAATTTGGATGTTTATGGGGCTGAAATTGTAGCTGAGTTTGCAACTGGAGAAGTATACTTTTCTTCCACAGGTGTTCAGGCTTCTAGAAAAATTCCACCCCCCCCAAACACACACATATACAAAGAAACCATGATAGGTGTGTAGAGAAAAGGAAGATTGGGAGGATTGACAATCTAGAATCACAACTTCTGGTGTCAAGCTCTTGTTTTAAAGCAGGTGAAAAAAACCACTTGCATGGTTATAGCATACAGATTACGGAAGTTGCAGCCCTATTGCTTAGATGGCAGAGAAAAACCTGTGCCCTAGTTAAGCAGAGGGAGGGTGTGTGCAGCTCATTTTCAGTCATTTAAACAGAAAAACATGGATCAGAGCTGATTTGGGTTTTAATCAGCCTAAAAGCAATTCGGATAGAATAGCAGCGTACAGTGATTTTCACTGGAATGCCCAGCCACCAATGGAAAGGAAGGAAACGCTAACCTGCGAGGGCAAAGCAATGCTTCCCCCCTGCTTTAGTGGTGCAATGTAAGATGGGGCAGGAAGGACTGCAAAAAAATGTGCAAGTGCACTTGAGTGGGGCGGGGGGGGGGAATGCAAGGGAAAGGCAGTGGAGATGGAGGGTTTTCTAGAACTTGAACAAATGTGGTGGTATGTGCACCTGGAAAAGGATTGGGGGGGGGGGAAATTCAGGCATGAGCACCATGGTTTCCCAAGGAGGAGGCAGGGTATTCCAGAGAGATTCCAAATTAACAGATTGTGCAATCCTGAGTTGGATGGGGGGAAGGAAGAAGACATACTAGAATCTCTCAGGTTATATCTATTAGGTTAGAAGATTATAGTTTTAGTCTGAAACCCCCCCCACCACCTTTACTCAGTTTGTTTTTATAACCAATTTTTATTAGAGAAGAGAAAAGGAACTTGCATATAAATAGAGATGAATAGAAAGAGGAGGAAGAGAAGAAAAAGGATGAAAATGAAGAAGGGGGAGGCTGGGAGAAGGAAGAATATTTATCTATCTATCTATCTGTCTATCTATCTATCTATCTATCTATCTATCTATCTATCTATCTATCTCTCTATCAATCTCTCTATCATCTCTCTCTCTATGTATCTATGTATCTATCTATCTGTCTGTCTCTCTCTCTCTCTATCTATCTATCTATCATCCATCTATCTATGTATCTATGTATGTATGTATCTATCTATCTATCTATCTATCTATCTATCTATCTATCTCTCTCTCTCTATCTATCTATCTATCTATCTATCTATCTATCTATCTATCTATCTATCTATCTATCTACCTACCTACCTACCTATCTACCTACGTATTTATTTATTTATTTCCCACTTTTATTATTTTTATAAATAACTCAAGACAGTGAACATATTCAACACACCTTCCTCCTCTTATGTTCTCTACAACAACAACCCTGTGAGATGAGATGAGCACCTAGAGAGAACTTGGCCTCAGGTCACCCAGCTAACTTTCATGGCTAAGACGGGACAGTCTCCTGCTTTCTAGCCCACTAGGCAAAACTAGCTGTGAAAGGGAGGTGGCGGGGGAAGGAGAGGTATAAAGAGAGAGTAGTTAATGAAACTTCTCAGACAGAAGTTACTAAAAAGCTAAAGATCTTAAGGTTTCTGGTGCATATTTATTTATTTATTTATTATATCCATTCTTTTATCCTCAAAGGGAGGGAAGAAAAGGAAGGAAAGTATGTATGTTTGTGTGTGTGCATGCGTGCGTGCCAAAAAATAGAGAATTACTTACAACTTTTCATTTTCCCAAACCTTTCCAAGGGCAGGTGAGCCCCTATCAGCAGCAAACGGAAATATATGTCCTTTTCTTGTGGAACCCAAGGAAATATACACCATTATCGAGGTGTTTTGTGTGTGTGTTTTTTTTTTTAAATAAAGCTTCCCTTCTATGGCATCTTCAACTACCTTCAGAAGATAATCCTGCAAACAGTGGAGATCACGGGGCAGGCAAGATAGTCTTTATTCAGGTGCCTGTACATACCAGAGCCCTATGAGATAAACTAGGCTTTGAATGGGTTAGGGCTGGGTTGCCTAAAGAAGGACGGATATTTGGAGTGACCGGTTGCCCCTGTGTGATTAATCTGATTTCTGTCCTCCCCCCATTTCAAATAACTGTTTCATACTCGCTGATGGATTCAGGATCCTGCAACACCCACCAAAAGTAAAACATAGGTGCTTGTCTCTGTTAGAATTTTTATTGGGACATAACTCATGCCTGCTATTCTAACTTTTCAAAGTTAGAAATCTCTCCTCTCTCTATATGGAGCTTTTGAATATCAAATAAGAATGCTAACCAGCTCCAAGAATTCCTGAGTGTGAGAAAACCCGTTTTAGAGATCAAGGGCATGTTTTTCCAGAACTTCTGGTTCAGCACCATACACACTTGGGACAGCTCCCAGATGACATTATTGGATTACAGTAGCTTTCTCCATAAATGAAAAAGAAACCTTAGGGATGGGAGAGGAACGGTCAACGATTTATTATTTATCAGTGTTTAGTTGCCAAATACGATTTGCTTGCTTTGCGCTTGTCCTTACTTTGTCTTGAATTTCTCTTTGCTTAAATGACCACAAAGAAAGTAGGATAACGTGGGTGTGGGTGGCTATTTGTATGGGTGTGTGTGTGAGAAAAAGAAACAGAGAGGGAAGTGATACGTGTGTGTGTGTGTGTGTGTGTGTGTGTGTGTGTGTGTGTGTGTGCATGTGTGTGAATGTGAATGTGAATGTGAATGTGTGAGTGTGTGTGCAGGGAGGGAGATGCAGGGAAAATGCCATCTGTCCAGGAGGAGGAAACTGCATTAGTCTTTATAAAATGAGAAATAGGCTTCCTCCCCACTCCGCTGCACATAAAAAGTATACTTTAGGTGTTCAGAAATAAACAAAGATGGTGAAGAAATTCGAATATATTTTAAGCAGGTCTTATGAAGACTTACAATCAAACTATTTGTTAGTAAGTCTTCAGAAGGGTTGCTTAAAATATATTTGAATTCTTCACCATCTTTGTCTCTTTCATAAAACACACTTTTATTTGCTATTTTAATGTCTTGAGTTGTCTTGGGAGTGAGAGCTTGTCTCAGTCCCTCTTTGGAAACATGCTTGGCCATAATCTTTTGCCCATATATACATTTAGCATTACTTCTTTGAAGTAAGCTAATGCTGAGGGAATCAAATCAACATCTATTATTTATTAATTGTCTTCTTAAGAAGCTGCTTCAATTCACTGAATAATATCATAGCTGACTTGCAGCTCTCAGACCATCAAAAATGTTGGGAATCATTTCAGCAAACAGTAGCAAATTAATGTTTAAAGGACACTACTGTATTTCAGAATTTTACAGACATGCAACACCCACCCACCCACACACCTCTTTTTAACCAACCATGTATCTTTTTAAAAATCTGAAGTTCACAGCTAAACTTTGTCCATGTTAGCGGTGGTGAGAAGGTCTGCAATTCATAACCTCTTTGCTTTTTGATCTGTATTATTTGTGTAAAAGGAGCTGTAAATTTTTTCCTCTCTAAAATGCAAAATACCTTACCATAAACCAAATTTGACAGAATTATGATGGATAGATATATGATAGACAGACAGACAGACAGACAGATAGATATAAACTAGTCCTTCTTATTTAAAACAAGACTTTGAGATTTTTTTTGTTTAGCATATCATTTGACGTAAATATTTATTCATCTTAAGGAAACTGAACAGAAACACACAAAAAAGCACTTCTGGTGTCCCATAGACATTTCATATTGTCTACAACCTTTTTTCCCTCTCTCTCTCTCTCTCTCTCTGTTAGTTTTCTTTTCTTTTTCTGTAAAATGTTGTTGACTTTTGTTGTTTTATTTTAAAAACTTTGTTCAGAAATGTAAGTTCTTTGAATTTTTTTTTAAAAATGCTGGTATGTCTAAAGGTGATGGAGGTCATATTAAAAGGAGGGGAAAATTAGAGGTAATTTTTTTTCATCCTCCTTTTGCTCAAATAAAGTCATCAGATGAACAAAAAAAATGAAACAGTACTGTATTGGGGAAAATATACTCTTCTGAGTCCTTACAAGTTACTGGTTTTTTGTTTTTTATAGAGAGATTTATATACTGGTGTATCATTACATAAACATATGCTTCCCTCCCCAAAACCCATCACAGAAAGAAAGAATGTAAGTTACTATTAAGGGGGGGGGATAAGCCAACAGAAATATTAAGCATAATAGTATTCTCTTCACATCACCTTTAAAAGTTGCATATTTGCGTTTCCCCAACCTATCCATGCATAACAAAACATTTTGCCATTTCATAAAAATCTCCCCCCCCCCACATTTTTCTTTAACATTTTTAAAACAGGTAAAAAACAGCATGACACACAAATTTTGGAAAATAAGTTACGTGGGGTTACAAGGGTGGTTCAAAAAGTCAGTGATTGTTAAATACCAGGGAAACTTTCCACGGGTCCGTTTCCCCCAAATCAAAAAGTGCACAATTTTAAATCTCAGCGAGTTTGTTGGTCCATATTTCTAATATTTCATATGGATTCTTTTTGTTGTTGTTTTACTTTTTTTTCTTTTCTCTTTCCCTTCCTTTTATTTCTTTTTCTAGTTTCAATACCTACTTGCATAGATAGAGATAGAATATATTTTTCATCTGTTTGCCCGTTTTATTGCTTTTTCAAGTCTCACTGCATTGAAAGTTTGATTTAAAGTTTGCAAATATTTTAACAGCTTAATTTGTGCAAGCTGATACATATTTACACTGAAGTAAGCCCCATTAAGCTTAATAAGACTAACTCCCAGATAAATATGTAAAGGATTGCAGATGGCATAGATACCTTTTTCGGGGATTTTTTGAGTCAGCTACTGGGAGGATGGAAACCTTCCTCCCATCACCTGCCTTTTATAAACTGTTTTGTTCTAAAGCCATATTGAACTTTAGGAAAATTTCTGGCTATAAGGCATAATTTAGCATAGACAATCCATTAGGATGGGGTGAAACTTTGATACTCTCCTCCTCTTTAATTTTGAAAAATGTGGTTGCCTCTCCTAATAATGTGGATCTAAAACTTTGTTTTCGGATGGGCAAAATCTCAACTAAACAGTCTATTAGCTATAGAGTCCTTTCGTTTGTTTTTAAATATAAAATAATGCTAGCATATATATTGCACCAGATTTTTTTTTCATAGTACTTAGTGGGGGGCAGGGAAGTCGCAGATTCTGTTTATAATCTGATTCCCAATCGGAATTGGAGTCCCGCGGAAACCAAGGCGCGAAAAAACTTCACCGACTTTCCATTTAAATCGAAGCCAGCGATTGAAAACCAAAGCGACCCGACCCGTTGAATTCAACGGGATTGGGAAGGATTGAAACCCGCTGCCTCAGCTCAAAGAGGCTGTTGGATCAGGTTCCCCACCCCGCCCCCCCAGCTCCAAAACAAGAACGTTCGGCTCAATTAGTTCACGAATAGGAATGATTATTATTTTATCCTCCCGCCCTTCCGATTTTTTGTTAATATGTTACGAGAAAAGTGGTTCACAGTTGAATTTAAAAAAAAAAAAATTGCAGCCCTCGGGACGAAGTACAGGGGAATATCAAAGAAGGCCGAGGATCTATTTATTTCTCTCTCTTCCCCCCTCCTCTCCCATTCTCTCTCTTTCTGTTTAGTTTATATTACCCAAATAACCCCCCCCTTCCCAGTCCAGTACACTGGAAATCTACAAGTGGTCACGGTTACTCGTGAAACCGATAGGAGAACGCGACTCCCAAGGCGCCTCTGGGAACAAGGGGAAAGGCGCTAGTTATGGAAAAAAGCATTGAGCTCCTCGTACATCGGACCTCGGTCATGATGGAGGTGCATCTCGTAAGGCAAAACATTCTCAGAGTGGACGCCACTGCGCATTCCCGAAGATCCGAACACTAAATTGTGCCCGGAAGGGCGAGAACTGGGGAGGGCGGAGTAGTGCATAGAATAATGGTAATTTTTCTCGTGGTCGGGGGAAGAATCCTGCTTGAGGGAAAAATTCCCGTTCACGCACAAAGGAGGGCTCAGGGGCCCATCGTATTCCGAGCTATTGTAATCTGGCGAGGCGTTCCCATAGAGGGACTCGTAGGTGGCACAATAAGCGTGCGTCCGCAAGGCGTGGGAGCTAGCCATGGTGCTGGAAGCGCACTGAGCACTGGAGATCCGCGAGCACTGGTAGGTGTAGGGATGCATGGCAAAGGTGGAGTTGGGCCCGTGGTATCTCCCGGCCTCCTGGCCTTGCTCAGTAAGGAAATTCCTTGAGTTGAGCTGGAGGCAGCCGGCCACTAAGTTAGTGGTCGGCTGGGACAAACCTTTGCACAAAGTCTGCACATAGGAGACCAAGTCCGGCCTCTTACCCGAGCGCAGGATTTCCGACAGGGCCCAGATGTAATTCTTGGCCAGCCGCAAGGTTTCGATCTTGGACAATTTCTGCGTTTTGGAGTAACAAGGCACGACCTTGCGGAGATTGTCCAAGGCAGCGTTAAGGTCGTGCATCCGGTTGCGTTCCCGGGCGTTGGCCTTTTGGCGTCGCATCTTGGAGCGCTCTAGCCTGGCCTTGGTCATTTTCCTTTTTTTGGGGCCCCGTTTCTTAGGTCGATCGCCTTCCGCTTCCTCGATGCCTTCCTCCTCCTCCTCCTCCTCCTCTTCATCAGCGCCCAGGTCGTTCTCCTCTTTTATCTCCGAGTCGTTCGGGTCCTCCTGAAGAGGGCAGCTTTTACTTTTCTGCTCCTCTTTGTCGCTCGAATCATCCTCTTCACAGTCGTCCGCCCAGCTGGAGAATTTCTGAACTTCTGGGATCAAGCTGGGTTCGCTGAAGAGGCGCGTCAACATGGTGGCTGGAGGGGTGACGGGGGCGGGGAAGAAGGAGGGAGGAGAAAGGCGCACGGAATGAGCGGGCCAGAAAGAAGGGAAGAATGGCAACGAGAAATAGTCACACAAGTTGGTCTTAACATCCACCACTTAACACCCACCAATCAATTACCCTGGACCCCTGGAAGATTATCCCAACCCGCGGATAGTTTAGTCGCTCAGCCTTTTCCAGCCAATTGCTGGGAAAGCTGACAGTTCCACTCCTAAACAGATTTCAATCTTCCTGGCCAAGATATAAAGGGTCCTCCCTTCTTCCAAAGAAGATCTTTGCTGCCAGCCTGGTCACCAGATCCTTAGGGTGATTTGGAAGGAGAGAGAGAGAGAGTGAGTGAGAGAGAAAAAAGGCTGTCTTCAGATATCCACCTCTTGTCCAAAACTCAACCTGTTTTCAGCGGAAATGGAATTATGATATTATTACGGTCTGATTTTAAACTATAAATCGATTATCATTACCCTTCCTTAACTATGAGGAGGATCTACCAAGGAGGATCTACCTACTTCTTACCATTGCAAAATAGACCCAAATCCAATTGGACCTGAATGCTTACGCTATGCTTTCATTGACAACAAATGAAGATCTAGAATGCATAGACCAGCTTTTTTGAGAAAGAGGAAGGGAGGAAAGGGGAGGGGGGGAGGGAGGGAGGGAGGGAGGGAGGGAGAGAGAGGGAGTGGGAGACTGAGAGACTGAGAGAGACACAGATTGATTCCTTAATAAACCGCAGCTTTTTCTGCCAAAGCTTGGTGCCTAATGTCTTCCTTGTTATCCAGGTCTCTCGCCTAACACGTGTTTGTGTGTGTGTGTGTGTGTGTGTGTGTGTGTGTGTGAAAATCCCACCCTTCAAACCACAGGATAGAACTGTTCTAAAGCTTGTCTTAAACCTCTTTAGTGAACTGCCTCCTAAACCTGTTTATCCCCCCCCCCCGCCGACTGACACGAACAGCATTGCATTTGTATGATGGCAGCCAGCCTTACTTACTCCCTCTTCGTTTCATTTTTTAAAAAAAAACGTTATACATATGCACAATACTTTATATACACATATACTTCACACACACACACACACACAAAGAGGGAACTTGGGGGAGGGGGGACAGGAAGATTTGTTTAGAACTTGCCTGAAATTGGCTTTCCCCCATTCTTTCCCTGAAAACAATTGATTCATTTTTTAAAAAAAAGTGTGTTTATTATTAATTGGTGCCTACATTGCTTTCCCGCTTAATTAGTGCAAAGCTGAGCTTGATATCTCTGATCCCTCTTCATTACAAATTACCTCCCTTTCCTTTTGTTGTATCGAAATACAATGGATTTTTCTCCATTTCTTACGGGGACTCAGAGCTGTATTTATTCAGCCTCGCTCCCCTCTTTTGATTAGTTTACCAGATTTAATGGAATTAAAAATCATTAAATCTATCTCATTTGCATCCCGGCATGTTAGAGCATAAGATTGCTGCTCTCGCTAGCACAGCTTTGAGGCGGGGATCTCGGGAATGCCCAGATAAACCTGGAACTTTTCTCTCCAATTCCTGCCCCCCTTCTCCGCTTAGAAAACCGGATCTTCTGCCTTAGCTTTTCCTAGGTCCTTTCCTTTCCAAGAAGAATTAAAACGAGCATTACATTTCTGAAGGTAGACACTTCGCAGCGCTGAAATCCCACCGACCCCGCAATCTTCACGCCGCGTCCCTCCCTTGCTTGCCAAAATCCTGATAACTTCTCCGTCGGGCCCCGTTTTTTGTTTCCCCCCCCCGCTGGTTTTCCCGTTCGAGGGTTCTTTCCATGCTCTCTAGGAGGAGGAGAAAGGATTGGAATGTTCCTCTATGGCACCATCCCCATCCTCATCCTCCTTCTCAGGGCGACCCTCGAGACTGACATCTCGGCAGTTTCTCCCTTCCCGATCCGCCTTCCTCCTCCTCCTCCTCCTCCTCCTCCTCCTCCCCCCCCCCCTCCCCCTCCTCCTCCTCCTCCTCCTCCTCCTCCTCCTCTTGCTTGCTCCTCTCCCTGTCCTTCTCCCCCCCCGCCTCCATCCCCCCCTCAATCACCCGCACATCCAGACCTGAGACCATCTTCTTGGGAGAAGATTGAGCTGCCGAAAGAACTGATGGGTCCATGTGCCAGTTTTGTGCGCGAGTGTTTGCAGTCATTTTATGTTGCCTTTGAAGCGGGGAA
>QLTV01000232.1:1378385-1392357 GCA_003457575.1 Thermophis baileyi
GAGAGAGAGAGAGAGAGAGAGAGAGAGAGAGAGAGAGAGAGAGAGAGACCCCTCCACGAACCGAACCCCGGCGCAGATAAACCCCGAGGCTAGAATAAATCGCTTGCGAGATGAGATTAGAAAAGATAGAGAGCCTTTCGCACCCGTAATTGCTGGAGATCTGATTTCGAAGGCCACGGTAGGTAGGTATGTACAAGTGTGTGTGTGTGTGTGTGTGTGTGTGTGTGTGTGTGTGTGTGTGTATTTCTCCCCCACATATTTTAAAATACACAATTTTATTACCAAATTGTTTGATTTTGCTTTTCCCCTCCCAAGTGGTTTTGTATGGGTAGATAGATAAGCTTCCTTCTTATACAAAACCGGCCTTTGCTACATCAGAGGTTTTGTATCTATACATACATCTTGCATAGAGATAGCTTTCCTACCTCTTACTCCCACCCCACTCCCACCCTGCACTTCATTCATTCCTCTTCAAAGATACAAATCGATTGGGATGTGTAAAAGTCGGCGGGGTGGGGGAGAAAAGAGAAAGATAAGAACTCGAGGGGGGATTTAGAAAGTGGCCAGGGGTGGGGTAAGATGAGACAAGTTGCAACCCAGTGTTTAAGTTTCTGTCCCCCCCCTCCTTACATAACTTACCTCCAAAGCTCAGTTGAGGAGTCCTCAAGTCCTCGGACCCTGCATCTTTTGGGAGTAAGGAGGAAAAAAATGGGGGGAGGAAAGGGGGGAAGACTCCTTGAGGTCCACCCCGTCTCCTTCACTGTCTTATCCAAAAGGAGGAGGGAAGTGGCACGCTTCGAGCAGGCAGAGGGGTACCAACTCTGATGCCAGACCATATGGCTGGCACGTCATCCACTGGAGTTATCACATGAGCTGCGGAGATTGACATGCGCTCGCGTGTAGGGAGATCTCGCTCTCTGGGGAAAGCGAGACCACCATCTGTCACTCCCTACTCTTGAGAAAGAAAGAAAGAAAGAAAGAAAGAAAGAAAGAAAGAAAGAAAGAAAGAAAGAAAGAAAGAAAGAAAGAAAGAAAGAAAGAAAGAAAGACCTAACCCAGTCACCACAATGACTGGATCTGTAGATCTACAACAAGATGAAAGAGAATAGGGGAAAAGAAAATAGCAAAGAGAGGTGGGAACAATAGAATTTGCAGACATGGGGGTGGGGGCAGGGGTTAGAAAAATACTAGATAGCGGGATGTATCTTGATGTGACTGGTTGTGATATTCCTTGAAAGAATGGATGAAAGACATTATGTTTTTTTTTAATTAACCCCCCCCCCCAAGCCTATCATATGCTCTGGTCACAGCTCACCTATGGTAGAACAGAACCTACCCTCTTCCACTTAGAGTAACCTTCCTTCCTATTTGGTACTAAAAAAAATATATCATTGATTGGTTTTTGTTTTGTTTTGTTTTTGAAAAGAACTGGGATTTGCCCACTGCGGGTGATGTGTACTGTGCTCCTCTCTTGTAGCAAAGACGACAAGTTCTGTCCCACCAATCATTACTAGTTAATATGAGCATATTCTCCCACATCCTGAGAAAATATTTTGCAGGGTCTTAATTGAACTGAATTGAAATGTGTTGCTTCCATTCCAATCAAGTTCACCTGGATTTGTACAAGTGAACATTCCCATCATTTTGTACTTCGTGGATCAGAACTTTCAGATCTCCTACAGATCTTCTAATCTTTCCTACTCCAAAATCTGCCATCCCAGAAATGGAATGGGAAACAAATAAATACAGTTGTTAGCTGTTCCTGTTCAGATCCCATTCACTGCCATAGAGAAGTTCTTAATGGAGTGGTGCCCCTTGGATCTGAATTGCCCACTAGAATTGTCCAATTCTACGGACCTAGAGGGTGATGGATCACCATGAAAAAACTGTCTTCTAAACCATTATCAGCAATGGGAAAATAAGACCCACACTTTGAACTCTTCAAGATGGCTACACTCAACCATCCCAAAGGACCAACTTACCTTATCTGACAGCAAGGGCTCCTTCTAAGTGGATTCTTTTTTCCTGAATTCAAGACAATATTTCTCCCAGGGTAGCCTCTATATCAGGAATATATTAGATAAAAAGGAAAATTATAAGATTGTGATGGAAGTGAAAAGAAGCAAAAAAAAATGTATAGTATTTTACTATTAGGTAGCAGAATTGCCAAATTTCTTGCTCAATTTTTTTCTCGTATATCTCACAAAATAATTACATTTGGAATGCTGTATTTCAAACAATGTATTCATAGCACCTTCCCCAATCTGGTGTCTTCCAGATGTGTTAGAATCCACTCCACCAACCCTAACATTGCCACAGTCAGCAGCCACTGAAATTCAAAGTAAATAGTGCAACCACATTTGGGAAATTTGATAGTTATTCCTAAAAAAAAAGTATGTTATAGGGCTGAGAACCCAAAATGGTGATAGTATTAGAGTAATTTACTAAAAAGAAAAGCTTAAAAGTTTTTTTTAAGGCAATTAAATATCAGAAATTGGATGAATTCCTCCATTTTTTTCCTAAACGATTAGAAGAAGAGAGTCTCTAAAATGGGGAGGCAATATACCCGAGGCAGATACAGTAAAACAGTTTCCCTGCCATTCATTTTCAGAATTTAGTTCTAAAGATCTAGCCATTGCTACTAACTGATATAAATCCAGGAAGATATTAGATTTATGTCTGGAGGGTAGATCTATCTTTAGCCAATGCAATGGCCATAACCATCCATTACATATAGACTAATGTAATTTCCATACTAGGTCATTAATTTAAATATTTTCTTAGAGCTGTACATGTAAGCTCAGTTGATAATGGCTCTTTTCCACTTTTGCCTTGCATATGGAGACAGCTTTAGAAATACATACATGTGCAGAAAGAGTATCTTCAATTAGCATGGAGTTATCTAGGGGTATTTCACTATTCAGAGTCCATTCCTTGAAGCCACATTGCAAATTCCAAAATATATCAGGACCTCCTTTTATTAGATTCATGGATACATGTCCACAGTAAATAGGAAAAATTATTAGAATGAGAAGTAACTTCAGTATTTGTTTTGTCTGTCATTATGGTTATACCTCATGGTAATGTTTATATCCTCCCCCCCCTTACACAGTATATGTGCATAGTGGGATATATTTCATAATCTTGAACATAAATTAAAAATAAATTTGAACTTAACATTGGTTTTGAATCAAAATGTCTTTATGACAATGTTATGTTTGGATACACATGCAGCACACTTGAGAGTTAGGTGTAGACCAAAGTCTATCTTGAATTTCAAGTTTTCACAAGTTTTTAAAGAATCTGACTATCATTGATATTTTGATCTCATTACCAGGAACACTGTATTGAAGGACATCCCTCCATTAATCTTCCTCCTGGTGATAACTAACCCAGTAACATCTAATGACACTGATTTTATTTCCCTAGAGCTATTGAACACTTTGGGTGGGTTCTTCCCTCAACATTGCAGGCTGATCTAAAATGGTTTTTATACAGTAGTTGTGGTTCAACCTGTTTTGGAGTGACACTCATTACTTCACCATGTTGAGTGAACCAATCAAATTAATCCATAATATTTGGGCGGGGAACGAAGAAAGGGCATAGCCTGTTACATGAACATAGCATTTGTGTTTTGTTAATCTGTATTTAATGTTTAACATGCTATTTTAACTTTTTGGTTTTTAGTGTTTTGCTCGATCAAAAGGTGTTCATTCTGATAAATTCTAAATTCTAAAAGGGCAATTTCCATATTATACATTGTTTCTCTTTTCCTTCCCCACCCCCTCACACACACAGAATCATCAATAAGCCATTCCACTCTCTGAATATGTCATTTTACTTCAACGAATACAATGTAGGTATATAAAAACAACACTGATTCTCTGTAACTGTGGTTTCCAAGAGGAAAAGGAAGGGTCAGATTCAGCCCTTATCTCACTGCCCCTTTTAGGCTCTCCCAGTTGGAATTCTCATCCAGCAAGGATGAGGAGGCAGCTGAAGAGTGGGAGAAAAGAGAGGGAGGGAAACGGCAGTGGCTTAGGACAGCGACAATACTAAGGATGCTAGCTGAGCTTGGGAAAGCTGGATTTCTGATGACTTCTGCAGAAGCAACAGCAGCAGCAAAAGGCATTCACAGCTAGATTTGCCACTCTCTCTTGTTGATGTCTACACATGTATCCTGTACCTTCCCTTCCTGACAGTCACCCTTTCTGTCATGCAGGTTCAAGTGCAATTATCAGATTGCTCTGTGCATTCACAGTATTCTCCTCCAAGGAGTCAGCCAATCAGGGTTAATGAGGAGGATCTGTCCTGCTCCACAGAGTCTGAGGGGAGAAGTAGGACTCTAGCATGTGGCTTTTTTGGGCAAGAAAAGACTGGAGCAATATGGATATTGCAAGTGACTGGCCAGCAAAACAATTGGCAGCAGGCACCTTGTAGTCATGCTGTAAAACAGGAATTGGTTTTCCCGGGGCTTGGTCGTCTTAGGTAGAATGAAGCAGCTGCCCCAGGAGTGGATCTGGGCTATCATGAAAAGTTAGAACATGGCTTGATAGAAAATAGTTATTAATTCAGTTATTACTGGATTGTAACCGGCAGAGATTGTTTTTTCTGCATTCTAATTGAGTTGACTTTGGGCACTCTGCACCTTGACACAGGTGGCTTGAAGTTATTACTGGTTGTGCCTCAGGCCATTGGCCTGTAGTGTGGTTAGCAGTCTTGGCTCCCTTGAGATGCAGGTGCACCATTTAGATGAATCTAGCCCTTCATAATAAGGGGTCACTTGAGAACTATGTCTTTCAGTTCAAGGGATTATGAATTAAGAGGCAAACAAGTACCTAGGCCTGAAGTCCTTAGAGGAAGTGTGGGATAAACATAGTAAATAAAAGCATTCACATAGAAAGACTGTAGCTTGCACTCAAGAATGGGGGTAGAGTGACCAAATCTGTGGTTGCTCCAGTGGGAAATACCACAGAGTTTCAACCTCTACCCCCATGTCTATGTGGAATTTTTATGCATCATGTTCAACTCTAGATCATTACATCTTCAACTCTAGATCATGACTCCACACTAGGTCAACTTTGCTGTGCAAGTCTTCAGTTGGTGTCTAGAGATTAAGAGAATAGTAGGGAAGACAATATTAAACCCTACATGATGGATCTGCTATTTGCCTTTAAACATTTAAGCCAGGGGTGGGTTCTGACTTACCACGCTGCCGGTTCACTTCCTCACGTGCCGCTTGGGTGCGTGCGCCTTGCATGCTGCACATGTACAGTGCTAAAAACCAAGCTTCTGCGCATGTGCAGAAGCAAAAAACAAGATGGCGCTGCCTACGGAGCTGCTGAGAGAGCCAGTTCGGGGGCGTGTCCAGCCGGCCATTGCTGCCAGTTCGGCGAGCGGGGGGGGGAATTCCCGCTACCGGTTCTATAGAGCCGGTCCGAACCGGCAGGAACCCACCTCTGATTTAAGCTCACCAGATGGAGTTATGTTCCTCCTTGTGGGTTCTTCTGGACTTATATCTCCTGTTTGAAAGGTCCTATGACCAGAGGAAGCCTTTGCCTGTTGCATCTACAAGCCTACCTGACCCATGAAGCCTTGATGATAACTTCTGTTTTATCACCATGTCCCAGGATTACTGCAATGTGGTAAATAAGAATTGCCCTAGAAGACATCCTGAAAATTTCAACATACAGTACATAATACATTGCTCAAGTTGATAGCAATTGAAATATGATTTTGCAAAATACGTCTTTCTTTGGTCACTGCACTGAATGCCAGTAGGCTTCTAAGCTCAGTTCAAAAGTATTTACATGTAAAGCTCATTATGACATAGCATTAGATTACACAAAGAATAATTTATCTCATATGATTCTGCAATCCTGTGAGGTTATCTATAGGGAGTGCATGTTAATGTTCCACTTCCATGAAAGATTAAATGAATGTAGAGTAGAAGATAGGCCCTCTCTCTGGTTACCCCATATTATGGAAGATGCTGACCTCAAAAATGTGTTCTGTCTCTTTCGCTCTGCAAAATTCTGGAAAACAGAATGGTTTCCAAAGATCTGGACTCAATGCTCCTGTTCTTGCACTCTGATAACATTTTATTTTTAGCTGAAGCATTACATTGCTAAAGTTTTATTATTCATCACTTGGAATTTTTTGCAAGCAAGCAAGCTACTTGCAGAGAAGCACAATATATAAACAAAATGTTAAAAAAGTTATGAAATTTATGTAGTTACTTACCAAGCACATCTAAATTATATTAAAGTAACCAAAATATCTTTACAATCCTCAAGGCATGTTATAACTTTTGAGTACCCCTAATGTTTGGAAACTTGACACCCCCTAAATATTATATGGGATTGTACCTAATCATCTGAAATGTTTATGTCTAATATTTCTCCAAACATAAAAATATCAGAAAAATCCTACTGGATTTTCAGACCAAAGAGTCATCAAGTTCACAGATCATTCCCATTCCATTTGTCAAAAGTTTGATTTTAAAAGATCAGGCAGTTGATTTAACAATTATTAGTATTACATACATCCTTCAAAAATCCTACTGTGTATGAGAAGAGAGAATACTTCTTAAAGTGATGTCAGATTGTTGCTTCACCCAAAACAAAGTTTTAAGGTTCTATTTTTCTGTTTCAGCCAATGTTTATCCATGAACCTGTGTGGGAGCTCAGAAAGATGGCACAGAGGTAGCATCTTTTGTTAAGACTCCTTCTAAAGCCTCTTTTAATTTTTAACTAGCTCTTTTACTTTATTTTATTTAATTTTCATCTCTTTTTCTTCTGCTAGAGACATGTATTTTTACCATTTTTATAGGAGACCGGTGTTTCATCTTAGCCATGGGGAGCAGGAAAAAGAGGCAGCAATCATATTCTGCTTCTCAGACTTCACTCAAGCCTACTAAACAGCTTAAAGTTGATAGATACCTAAAAAGTAAACAGTCACTCACTGTAAGTAACCAAACTTCTCCTACTTTTCTTGGTAGGCTCTCAAACAGATATGACCCCCTAGAATTGGATCTACAAGCAGAGATAGAGCGCCCCCAACTTTTAGGTCTTTCTGCCTCTCTCCTCTTTTCAGATTGCAGCTAGTTGTCCAGGTGCTGAAAGGCTTATGCAATAAGAGGACTTAAACAACAAAAATATTACTGACTTCATAACCAGACAATGCCTATTGATGGCACAAACAGTATTGTCAATTTTTGAGCTTCTGGCCAGTTAACAATAAAGCAAACAGTCTAAAAGAAAGACTTTTATTAAACTTAAACACAGTCATCCAAGTACTACTGCAGTGTCAGTTAAAACAAGCTCATGCAGAGAAAACTGTAATTCAAAAGCAGATAATAGCTGTGGAAAGGTAGATCCTAATTTGGAACCTAGAAAGAGAGAGAGAATAAGCTAAAAGATCTAAGACTATATCCAGAGGAGTGTGCAAAGCAAGTTTCACCCTACCAGGAAGCATTGGATGAAAGACAAGTAAATCATAATTGCTATTTACGGCCAGACCTGATGACTTTACAAATTCAAAATAGTAGAGTAAATAGAGCAAAATGGGAATCCAGAAGTACAGTCATTCTCTCCCTTCATCTGCTTCTAACTGTGAAAGGGAGTTGGTTAATTTGCAAAAAGTTGAATGGTTCCCATACAGGAGAAAGTCTAAATAATCCTTCTTTCATTCAAACACCTTATTATTGCCAGGATGTTATGGTGAAACCTAGCTGGAGCAAATTGGACATCTTCCCATTATGTGTGTTCTCCATAGAAGCAGTAAGCCCATTAATTACCCATCTGGCAATAAGAGTGTTTATGCTTAAAGTTGAATTGCAGCAACAAAAAAGTTGGTAGCCCCAAAGACTTCTATCACCAATGTCCTTGAGAAGAGAGAGTTTGAATAAACAACCTGTATTTCTCACAGCAAATCAGTTTTCTGAAGATCCCTTAAAAATAAATTTTATTAACTCTTTCACTACCCTGTCAGATACTTAAAAAATGGGTATTATAAAAAGGCTTGATGATCTGAGGGAATTGTTAGCAACAATATGTAAAGCTGTTAAACCTCTAAAAGAGATGGTCAAGAAAATAATGCCTATTTTGAAAAACTATTTGCTGGTTCATCCCCTATTTCATTATGTAATATGGACATGGAAGAGAACAACAAAGAGTTTTGGGGAGTAGTTTCCCCCTCACTTCCCCTACTCCCTGATTTAAAAAAATGACACCATACACAGAAATGTAAGTAACAGATATAAAATAAAGTTTGACAAGGGGAAGTAAGATGCAGCCCAAATCTTGGTGACCCTTACTAGGTGAGGATGGTCTTGGGGCAGGACTGAGTTATAAGGAACTCACCCTTAGGTCAATACTTCCAAAAATAGATATAAACCCAAAATCACTAGCTAGGGCTACAACTTATGAAGCAGTTCAAAATGGCCTAAGGAAAGTATTTGAATAAAAAAAAAATCATCCTTACCTAGAAATAAGCTATCTTTTCTGGACTTTGATACTATTCTGAGAACTTGCAAAAGTATACCAGTCAAATTGCTGCTCACATCAAAACTTGCTGGAGCTTATATAACAGCCAAGGCAGTGGTGAAGGTAGACAAATTTTAAACCACTGTGTGTGTGGGAGGGGGATTGGTGGTGGTGGTGGGAAATAACTCTGCTTCCATTGAATTACTAAAAAAGTTCATGGGTTTCAACCAGCGGTGGGTTGCTCCCGGTTCAGCCCGGTTCTTAGAACCGGTGGCGGCGGTGGCGGCGGGAAGCTCCTCCCACCTGCCCGGGATGCTCCACCCACCCACCCGGGATGCTCCACCCACCCGCCCGGAATGCTCCATCCACCCAGTGGTGAAATCCAATTTTTTTTCCTACCGGTTCTGTGGGCGTGGCTTGGTGGGCATGCTGTGGCTTGGTGGGCGTGGCTTGGTGGGCATGGCAGGGGAAGGATACTGCAAAATCTCCATTCCCACCCCACTCCAGGGGAAGGATACTGCAAAATCCCCATTCCCTCCCCACTCCTGGGGGAAGGATAATCTCCATTCCCACCCCACTCTGGGGCCAGCCAGAGGTGGTATTTGCCGGTTCTCTGAACTACTCAAAATTTCCGCTACCAGTTCTCCAGAAATCCAGAACCTGCTGGATTTCACCCCTGCATCCACCTATCCAGGATGCTCTGCCCACCCGCCCAGGACACTTCTGTGCATGCACAGAAGCATCGCGCGCACACTCGTGTGCACACGAACCAGTAGTAAAGGGTTTTAGAATCCACTACTGGTTTCAACCCAAATTTCCAATACCTTCTCAATCATCCCCACTAATATTAAGTTCAAGAGCTCTATCCAGTTACTGACTTAGGACATAACTGGCTGGAAAAACAGTAATGGATGAGGACCTGGTGCAGTTCCTCTCTAAATTTGACTTCGTAGCATTCCAAGGGACCTGGTTGTCTACAGACGAAGTAAAGATTCATTTACCAGGTCTTAGATCTTGGACTATTCCTGCAAGGAAATATAAAACTAAAGGATGGGCATTGGGAAGACTAACTACACTTGCCAAGGCAAAGCTGGAGTGGCAGGGACAGGAATTGGCCCTCAGATATGATTCTCCCCATTATTTAGCTGTAGAATTTTCATGTAAATTCTTGGAAATAGTTCTACTGAACATATATCTATCACCGCACACATCTGTGCTCCACAATAGATAATTGTTTTATTTTATACCATCTCATAACAAAACAACTAATGTCAAGAAGCTGTTTACTGCCTTCATAGATCTCTGTGTGGCTTTTGACTCTATAAACCAGCGGTTCTCAACCTGTGGGTCGCGACCCCTTTGGGGGTTGAATGACCATTTCACAGGGGTCGCCACGCGCGTTAGCCCGCCATCTTGTGCCACCGTCACTGCAGGGGTGAAATGCTCCCGGTTCGGCCGTGCCTGCGGGTCGCTGGATAGCCGGTAGCGACAGAAGCGGGAGACTTCGCCCATCCCCCGGATGCCGCCATTTGGGTTCTTTTACCCTCTGCGCATGCGCAGAATGCTTTGCACATGCGCAGAGGGTAAAAGAACCCAAATGGCGGTGTCTGGGCGAAGTCTCCCTCTTCCGTTGCTATCAGCTGTTCGGTTACCAGCTGTCTGGCGACCCGCAGGCAAGCCCAAACCGGGAGCATTTCACCCCTGGTGCCACGCCCCCTTTATCACCTCATCCTGCGTGGGGAGAGGGTAGGGAGGGGGTCGCGGTGGTAGTGGGGGGGTGTCACGGGGGGGTCGCGGCATTAGAAAGGTTGAGAACCACTGCTATAAACAGAAACATCTTATGGAAGAAGTTAGCCAACTTAAATATGGAACCCAAAACCTTACTCTTGGTTAAGATCCTCTATTCAAACACTCATTTGAAAGTCCATATTTCAAGTGTTCCCTCCCATAAAAGCATTAGATAGGGTTGTATCCTAGCCCCAATGCTTTTTAACTTCTGTGTCAGTGATATTCCAGGTTTTCTATATGCTTCAGACACTCATATGACAAAGATCCATGATAATTTAATTCATATCTATCTATATGTTGCTGACGTGTTTCTAGTGGCACACTCTCAAAAAGGCCCAAGAAGGCTGTTGCAAAAGCTAATTACCTACTGTGCTCTTAATTTATTAAACATCAATAAAATCAAATCTAAAGTGATGGTATTTAGCAGAAAAGCATGAAATATAATTGGCAGGTAAATGAGGAGCCTATTGAATAAGTGAATTCTTTGTGGTTTTAGCAATGCAGGGTCATGGGTAAATCATTTTAAAAGAAGCTCAGAAAGGGTCAAAGCAAATACTAATATATATATATATATATAAATAATATTTATCCATTATCTATATCAATTATCTAATTATAGCTACCCAGGTACCTTGTCCAGATAATAAAAGTATTCAGGGCAAAAATAACCCAATGCTGTGGTTATGGTGTGGAATTGTGGAGTCTTACAAAAGCCACCTCACTTTAACATAGACCCAATTTTTAAGATGCATACTAAGAATGGATAAGAACACGTTAGCCCCTGCAGTCAGAGCAGAAATAAGTAACCATTCCATATATACCCAATTAATAATTGAAGTATTCACATGCTGCCAGAGGATCCATTCAATAGACCCTGATAGGCTACCCAAAATATATTTAGTGGAATGAATACATATTGCTCACCCCAATTCCTGAGTAAGTTGACTTAACAAAATTATTTTGTAGCATGTGTTTTCTATCCAGTATTTACTATCAACTGCATCCTAGGCAAGGGAAATTTTAAGTCTTAGTTATCAATGCTCACACTTACATGGGGTTATTGGTAACAAAGATATCTTTTAAGTTGGTTGGCCAAAAACAAAACTATTTCTCAATTTGAAAAATATCTGTCAATGAGTTTGATTGAATTCTTAAGAAGGGCCTATACTATTCCATGGCCCAATATGGGCATTTCCACCACCTGCCATAACATGAGAGGACATGTATATGTGGTGTCCCAGCCATTGAAGATATTTTCATGTTTTGTTTGATGGTCAACTCTATGATGCTCTTAGGCTTAGATACTTAACATCCATACTTGAAGGAAGATCCCATTGGGATCTGAATCACAGATAGTCCTTTTTCCTCCTGGGTTCTAATCTATACATTATGAGACGAACTTCTAAGTTTATAGCCAAGGCAGTTGACCAAAAGACCAGTTATTGCAAACAGATTGAGGTACCCTGTAAAGGCGATTTATTTATCTATTTTATCCTAGACTTATATCCTGTATTTTATTTTTATTTTATATTTTTAATATGGCCATAAGACTAATCAATAAACTAACATAAACCTGTTCTAAAGTAATCAATTCTTTGACATTCATGAGAATTGTTTAAGATTAATTTTACTGATTAAGGGTGTTAAAAACAACAGATTTTCAACTGTGTGATGAAATTAGTAAAAATTTGGCATGCCGGTCCCCACGGAGAATGTTTGGTCAGTTGATTGTAAATATAGTCATTATTATTATTAATAATTAAATAAATAAATCATTTATGCCATCTTAATCCCCAGAGAAGATAGTGGAATACCTAACAAGCATATCTATCCAAATAATTTCTATAATGCTAGTTAGAAATAATGCTAGAAAACTCTGGAGAAAAAACAAATATACACAAACAGACAAATAAATGAATGCACACATATACAAGAATGTACTACCTTTATTTCCGGACTCAGAATCAAATTCTGTAGAACAGAATTTCTTATGATAATGCACAGAGGAACACATTTGTGCACACAGAAATGAAAGTATAAAGTACAAACAATGGCATTCTCCAATCAGATGCCCATCAGAATCGTTAATAGGATGGGAGATGTAGTCATAAAAAAAAAACGTTGTTAAGACTAGCATGGCTGAAAACAGATATATAAATGGGGGAAAAGCTCCACTGAGATCACAAATAAGTAATGTTTTTTATTTGTAATTCATACTGATCTTTAATGGAAGAGCTTCCACTTTAGCTTTTAATGGTGTTATATAAACTGCTAACTTGAAGTAGGAAAGCCATCAAATAAAGAAGCAGTTGATCTCTGCTTGATTATTTATTTCATTCTCTGATTCCTGATATGCCTATCACAAATAATATGAAAACTGAAGACTCCTTATTACACTTGCACTTGCTAGAGAAAGGGGGGAATTCGTGAATTCCCCTGGTGCTTCAGAATATTATGTAATAAATTCAGTGGCTACACACCTTCTTGGCTTTCCTCCACTGCTTTGGATTAAACTGAATGTGTGGCTTTGTGGGGTAGCTAGCAGAAATAGCAGTACCAGTGAAAACAGAAATGGGGAGAGGTTAGGGTTAAGAAAAGGAGAAAATCCAAAAAGATTCATAATTGGAAAGCTTCTGGAGGAGATAAAATAGATAATGATTGAGAACATTTTTTAAAAAACATCCATTAAAGTTCAGTAATTCAATTTTTTCCAAGGTACTGCCCTTCATTCTTCATCAAATCCACTGAGATTATGATCTATTGTAATAAAAACGTACCTGCAATGCATCTGGTTACATTTCATCAGTTACAAATACCTTCACACGGAACTAAGGAGGAAAGAGGGTGAGCATATCCTCACATCAATTTCATCATTTGTTCTGGATAATGATGTAATAGGAAATGTACCCTGCAGAACACCATTTTCTTCCTATTATTGTGGCTTTCAATAGGTTCCTTCCCAACAGTCACTCTTATGGAACTGAATTACAGGATCCAGAAGGTTTACTTACAGCACTTAGCACTAGCAATAGCACTTAGACTTATATACCGCTTCATCAGGGGTGGGTTCCAAATTTTTTTACTACCACTCTGTGGGCGTGGCTTAATTTTGTGGGAGTGGCTTGACAGCCATGTGACCGGGTGGGAGTGGCTTGACGGCCATGTGACTGGGTGGGAGTGGCTTGACAGCCATGTGACTGGGTGGGAGTGGCTTGATGGCCATGTGACCGGGTGGGAGTGGCCAACTTGTAAAATGTGGTGAAAAAGTGACTTATGACCATTTTTCACACTTAACGACCGTCGGTTGTTAAGTGTGAAAAATGGTCATAAGTCACTTTTTCACCACATTTTACAAGTTGGCCACTCCCACCCAGTCACATGGCCATGAGGCCACTCCCACCCAGTCACATGGCCATAAAGCCACTCCCACCCGGTCACATGGCCGTCAAGCCACTCCCACAAAATTAAGCCACGCCCACAGAATGGTAGTAACAAAAATTGGAACCCACCCCTGCACTGGGCCATCATGGCTTTCTTGTTTTTTAGCTTGGTTTTTATTAAAGATAATTCCAAAGTTGAGTACAATCAGACAGCCCAATAAAAATATGTGAAATTCAAAACTTAGACTCATTGAAAGTTACAAGCATCTTTCTCCTGTTAGCAAAATCTTGCCTTCATTTACTTGTTATAGTTCCATG
>QLTV01000232.1:1392709-1406799 GCA_003457575.1 Thermophis baileyi
CAGTGCCGGAAGTCGGCTTCTGCGCATGCTCAGAAGGAAAAAAAAATTCAAAAAAAAATGGCAGCCCCCACAGACCGGCACCAACTGATCTGGTTCTGTGACATCATTGTGATATCACCAGCAGGCCGCTACCAGTGCGGGAGAACCGGTCCGAACCGGTAGGAACCCACCCCTGCGCTTCATAGTGCTTTACAGCCCTCTCTAAGCAGTTTTACAGAGTCAGCATATTGCCCCAAACAATCTGGGTTCTCGTTTTACAGACCTTGTAAGGATGGAAGGCTGAGTCAACCTTGAGCCTGGTGAGATTCGATCTGCCAAACTGCTGGCAGCTGGCGATCAGCAGAAGTAGCCTGCAGTACTGCACTCTAACCACTGCGCCACCACGGCTCACTTATGGTTTCTCTAGTGCAGAGGTCTTCAAACTTGGCAACTTTAAGACTTGTGGATTGCTGGCTGGAGAATTCTGGGAGTTGAAGTCCACAAGTCTTAAAGTTGCCAAGTTTGGGGACCCCTGCTCTAGTGCAATGTTCAATATATACTGTTTGCAGATCTCTATAAAATTACCGGTAATACATATTTCCATTTTTACTTCCTTATTGGTGTAAAAATTTGTCTTTTTTATATAAAATTATTTTTCTCTGCTAAACAAGTCAATAAAGGAAAAATACTAATAGAGCAACTGTTTTAAAGGATTTATTTATTTTATTTAATTTATTTTATAAAATTTATATGCCGCCCAACTCCCGAAGGACTCTGGGCGGCTTACATCATAAAAAAATAAAACATATTTTTATGTGTCAACACAACACAGAGCAAATAGGCAAAGCGAATAACAGAAAAGGAAAATGGCCCCTAGAAATTATATTAAAAACTTTAGAGCTACTCCAAAAACTTTAACCACATTTGCTTGAAATTATTCTTCCTTGCCACTATGTTTCCTTCCCTCAACAAATAGACAAACAAATAAATAAAAACACCCACACAACCCAATCTTTTTTAAATTAATGCAAGGACTTCTGTTAAAAATCTATTATTACTAGCTTAATCATCCTGTATAAATCTAGTCTGAACTTAGTATACTTTAATTGGAAGAATATTCTGCAATCTTACTTATCAGCATCTATATTTATCAGAAAATGTTTATATCTAGTAGACGTATTAGAATCTTGGCTTACTTGGGATGTCTGCCTCCTTACAACTTAGAGGCAGGGTTGAATTTCAAAAGTTTCACTAAAAGCCTCTAATGAAAATAGATTGCAAAACCTAGTATACTTTTTTTATACAAAACAACTAGAAACTATGAAAGAAGCAAATTAGAAACCTGATGTTATGATAAATGGATAACTTGGCCTGGTGTTTAAAAAATCCATCTCATTTTCTGCAGAAGAATTGGTACTATATTGTTTAGAGTAAAATTCAAAAGCTGTTGATTAATGAGTCTGGAAACTGTATAGACATTATGATCTGTATCCTGAATAGTTAACATAATAGCACCTTGCTTATTTTGTATAACTAGAGGCCAGTAGCCAATATCTAGATTTTTCTCAGTACCGTTCTTGTTCAGTGTGATAAATATCCAGTTTCATAAGTATAAAGCTTCTTAAATTTTTATTTAACAGAGAGAAAACATTTATATCTGTCCAAGAATGGATGTGCTATATTAAGCAATAATTATTTAAATTTGTTATCCAGTCCTTTAGAGGAAAACTAAATAATTTGTTGGCTGAAGCTTATTATTGCTACAATTAAAAAAATATTATTCAGGTGACTAACTTCTACATTCTCTCTCTCACCTACACTTGTGCCAGAATCACTTTAGCAATTAATATAATTATTTTAAGATATGGTTTGGCAGCTGACATATTTAGCAATCATTCACAGTTATAATGGTGATGCAAAAGTAACTTTGTGACCAGTCTTTGCATTTAAAACCTTCACAGGTTTGTAAAGCAAAGGGAAGCTGAAATAAGACCATAAGCACAGTCACCATTTCAGTTAGTGACACCTTCACTTATCAACCAAGTTGCCAGTCCCAGTTGGGGTTGCCAGACAAGGATTATCTGAATGCTTTTTGTGGGCTAGAGTTCATTTTATCAGACCCACAAAATAAACGTGTTAGTTTTTCAGATAATACCAGTCTCTTTCTTGCTTCAGGTAGGGACACAAGTTTAAATTACCCACTGTATAATTATAGAAAAATGAAGAGATGTTCAAGTGAAATATATGGTCATAGAGATCAATTTATAAGAATATACAAGAGAGAAAAAATGCCTTGCATTTACTGATTCCTGAAAAACCTTCCCAACATTCTAAACACTTTTTCAAATTTTTAGAAATTATCATGTGAATGCTTATTTATTTCACATATAGCAGAAGGCAAAATTGCATGGTTTTTTTTACTTCCTTTCGTTTTCTATTTTTCTTTCTTTTTTGTTTGCTTTGCATATTGTTACTATAGTGAAAAATTATTATATGTGTGTGTATATACACATATGCATGCATGCATGCATGTATGTATGTATGCACAGCAGCCCCACAAAGAGTGCACTGCAGTAGTCCAACTGGACCAAGTAACCATGAACATGGCCTCCGAGTCCAGGAGTGGGCACAACTGATAGTGTAGAAAAGGAGTATTTGTGCAAGACTCCCCTATTCACATCAGCCACCTGCTCCTCCAGCAAGAGCCACAAGTCCAGACGAACTCCAAATTGCACACTAGCTCTGTCTGGGGAAGTGCTACCCCACAGAGAGCCAGAGATAACACATCACCAGACTCCAGGCTGTGGAGGGTGAAAACCCAGAGCTTCTCTCTCTGCCTTATAAGAGTTGAGTCAGAGCCTGTTTTTTCTTCAACCAAATCTTTACAGAATGCTGTTGTTATGGTATGACTAGCAATCTCACTGGGAAAAATATTCAAAGCCAAATAATTGGGTAACTTGAATCCATTTAATATTCAGATCAAGAAAAGATGTACTGGTAGTTCCCGGAACACAGTAATTTTCTGTGATACTCATGGAGAGAAGTGTGGCTGATCTGAATGAACTTAGAATGCATAGCTGAGCCAAAATTTCTCATATTTCTATAAAATACTGAGAATCTTATTTTCAACCTTTCCCTCTTCTCCAGAAAAACATCCTTTTTGCAGAATAGTCTGAATATTCTCTTCCCTTATTGACTGATTAGGATGGGCATCACTGTGGTCTGTGGATACAATACATTGGCCAAGTTGCTGATATAAAAATGCTGTTAGTACCATTTGCTTTTAAAGCAGCAACAATAACTAACTTAGGACAAAAGGAGAAGGAAATGTTCTCCCGTGATTGCTAATGGCAAGCCTCACTCTGAGAATTTGGTGGAGCAAATAATTCCCTCCCCCGTTTCTCTACTGGCAAATAAAGTAGGCAGTATTGAGAGGCCATGTCTGCACAGTTCAGCTTGCAACCACTGTGTTAATAAAACAAAAAAAAATTCACAATGCAAGACAATAAAGGCTGTATACCTCCCAAGAAGGTATGGTGTCAATGTATGCGCTGTGCAAATCTGTTGGAAATCACATTGTACAAACCCACTTAAGGAGAGCTCATCCTGCTCCTCAGCCATGCTTCATACCTCACTTCTAAAGCAGAGCTGCAATTCCAGGCCAAGGGCTCAACTTGTGTTTGAGATACATACTGAAGGCTTTTCTTCTCAAAGTGGGCTTGGCTTAAACAAAACCCAGAATAGAGCCAGAGCCAAACTAAATCTGATTTGAACTTAATTAAGTCCTGCCACTCACTCCCCCCCCCCAAGATTTAGTTTTTTTCCCCCTTCTTTATAATGAAAAATGACAGGCAGCAGTTATGTTTGGAGGGATTCTTGATGGAGGCAACCAAACTTTTGGAGGGAACATACAATGTTGGGGCCTCATATTATTGAAAAAATAAAAACTCCTTTGAGTCATGGCCAATTCCTGATGATGTCCAAGACACTGTGAAAGGGATCTAGGAGTGCTAGTAGACCACCACTCACGTATGAGCCAGCAGTGTGTTGCAGCTGCCAAAAAGGCTAATGTAGTCTAAGGTTGCATCATTAGAGGGATAGTTTTAAGATTACATGAAGTGTTAGTACCATTTTATATTGCACTGGTGAGACCACAGTTGGAATACTGTGTCAAATTCTGGTCACCACGGTACAAAAAAGATGTTGAGAAAGCATGCAGAATAGAATAGAATAGAATAGAATAGAATAGAATAGAATAGAATAGAATAGAATAGAATAGAATAGAATAGAATAGAATAGAATAGAATAGAATAGAATAGAATTCTTTATTGGCCAAGTGTGATTGGACACACAAAGAATTTGTCTTTGGTGCATATGCTCTCAGTGTACATAAATAAAAATAAAATACATTCATCAAGAATCATAAGATACAACACTTAGTGATAGTCATAGGTTACTAATAAGCAATCAAATTGTACTAGGAAACAAATAAAACAATATAAATTGTAAGGTCAGTACAATTTATATTGTCAGTACAATCAGAAGAGAGAGGTCAGTAGAAATCCAGTCTATCCTATTTCCTGTACAAGGAAGACAGTACAGAGAGTTTCAGTACATTGTTGTACTATAATGTTTGTTTAGAATCCATATACCTTTGTGCTTAACTCACCCAAAGAAATCAATTAAGAGTTAATGATGAGGCTCAAATTATCATATTTAAGATGCATTATGCAAAGATCAAACTCTCTAGAGAATTCTATATTGCTGGGAATTTGGAAGGAAAAATAAGACAACTAGCAGCAGAGAAGTGGTTTTTAATTTCAGTGATGATGGATACCTGTCAGAATACCTGAAGTACAAAGACAGGGCCAGATCATTCTGCAGAATCTATCTACATGGTCACTAATAGTCAATTCTGACTTGAGGCCATCTAATTAATTAAATCAACATAAAAAAATAAAACATATAAAAACAATTTAAAAAAAAAACCATCTATATTTAAAATAAAACAATCACACAACCATGCATGGGCCAATCAGAACAACTACTGGCCCCAGGCCTGCCGGAAAAGCCAGGTCTTAACGGCTTTACGGAAGGCCAGTAAGGTGGGGGTAGTACAGAACTCGGGGGGAAGTTGGTTCCACAAAGTCGGAGTGGCTACAGAGAAGCCCTTCCCCCGCGGTCCCGCCAGCCGGCACTGTCTGGCCGACGGGACCTGAAGAAGGCCAACCCTGTGCGACCTCACTGGTCGATGGGAGGAATGTGGCATAAGGCGGTCACGCAGATAAACTGGTCCTGAGCCATGTAGAGCTTTAAAGGTAACAACCAACACCTTGAATTGTGACCGGAGCGCAATCGGCAACCAGCGCAGCTCGCGAAGGATGGCACTTGTGTGGGTGTACCTTGGCTGTGTCTGTGTCTGTCTTGTTTGGTTGCAGAGCCTAACCGACAGTTATAGAGGTGCAGATGACAGACTCAATAATTCCTCTGTAGAACTGAATCAGCAGCTCCTTGGGCAGTTTGAGCTTTCTGAGTTGGCGCAGAAAGAACATTCTTTGTTGTGCTTTTTTGATGATGTTTTTGATGTTAGGTGTCCATTTTAAGTCTTGAGATATGATAGAACATAGAAACTTGAAGATCTCTACTGTTGATACTGTGTTGTCTAGTATTGTAAGAGGTGGTAGTATAGGAGGGTTTCTCCTAAAATCTACCACCATTTCTACAGCTTTGAATGTATTTAGTTCAAGGTTGATTCATCGTTGTCTTGAATGAGACCAATCACTGTTGTATCATCTGCAAACTTCAGTATTTTAAGAGGGATCTTTTGAGATGCAGTCCTTGGTGTATAGAGAGAAGAGAAGTGGAGAGAGCACACAGCCCTGGGGGGCTCCTGTGCTAATTGTACGGGTATCTGATGTGATTTTGCCTAGCTTCACCTGCTGCTTCCTGTCTGTTAGGAAGCTTATGATCCATTTACAAGTGTGGTCAGGTACAGCTAGCTGATTTAGTTTAGTTAGAAGAATATCTGGAATGATGGTATTGAATGCTGAGCTGAAGTCTACAAAGAGGACCCTTGCATAGGTCTTTGGAGATTCAAGATGTTGTAGGATGTAGTGCAGAGTCATATTAATAGCATCATCTGTCGATCTATTTGCTCAGTAGGAAAATTGCAAGGGATCTAACAGCGGATCCGTGATGGTTTTCAGGTTTCCAGTACTAGCCTTTCAAAGGTCTTCATAACTACAGATGTTAGAGCAACCGGTCTGAAGTCATTCAGTTCCTTGATGGAGGATTTATTCGGCACTGGGATGATAGTAGAGCATTTGAAGCAAGAAGGAACATAGCACATCTCTAGAGATTTATTAAAGATGTGGGCCAGTTGGTCAACACAAGCTTTTAAGCAAGAAGGAGTTATCTTGTCTGGGCCTGGTGCTTTTCCTGGCTTTTGTCTGTGAAATAGACCTTGCACCTTATTTTCTGTAATCACCAGAGATGGTAGGCCCAATGGGATGGGGTAGGTTGTAGGAGGCTTAGCTGTTGTTGGGCAACAAAGATGATAAGGGGTCGGGAAGTTAAACCAAATGATGGATGATTGAGGAAACTAAGTATGTCTATTTAACAAAGAGAAGGACTAGGGGTGATATAATATCAGTCTTCAACATCTAAGAGGCTGTCATAAAGAAGAGGGAGTCTACCTATTCTCCAAAGCACCTGAGGGCAGGGCAAGAAGTAACAAGTAGAAGATCATTAAAGAGAGATCCAACTTAGAATTAAGGAGAAATTTCCTGTGAGCACAATTAATCTGTGGAACAACTTACCTCCAGAAGTTGTGGATGCTCCATCACTGGAGGTTTTCAGGAAGAGACTGGACAGCTATTTGTTTTGAATGGTATAGGGTCTCTTGTTTGAGCAGGGGGTTGGACTAGAAGATCTCCAAGATATCTTAACTCTGTTATTTTATGTTCTACACACATCTGTACTCTTCTTGGCAACATTGTAGAAGTCCCTTATCACAAACTCCTTCTAATCTACAGATTAGAATATTATTGCAAAATCTAGTTTTTCATCTTTGTAGTAAGCAGGTCTGCCTCTTGTAAGCCTTTTTAGAAATTGGGCTCTAAATCTTAGTTGTGAAACTAGTCAGTCCCAATGTCTATATACAGTAACTAAAAAGGTGAAAGAAGAAGAAGAAGAAGATAGAAATCCTGGGAAGTGTAACTAAATATATAGGAATCTTATTAGTGAATTATCTAAATATAGGTCAGTTTTAAGCGGAAACTAGAAAGGGAGATCTTAATAACTGATATTTGAGACTACATAATTGCTAACCAAACAAACCACACAGCTTTCCCAGAAACCCTTTAGGATATGTATTGCAAACTAGGATCCAATAGATACAAAAATATGCTTAATTAATTAAATGGGTACAGAGTGATTGATAGTAATAGGAATAGAAAACCTATTTTATATTCATAAGCATAATTACAAATAATGTGTTATGTACATATATTTATAATTAAAAAAGCTTTTTGCTGCTTTGTACATGTATGGTTCTGTAACTATATTATGATTATCAATCCAAATCAATCAAGGTTTCTTCATTAAAAATTATAACTTTCCCAAGGCTGTGAGAGAATGATTGATCAGAGGAATCCAGCTGGCTTCCATGCCTCACAGAGGACTAGAACCTGGATTGACTCACTCCTAGTCAAGGACCTTAACAACCAGACCACACTGGCTCTCTCCATGTCTATTTCAGAGTGTCTGCCTCTCTCCCTCTCCCTCTCCCTCTCCCTCATCCTCCCCCTCTCCCTCCCTCCCCCTCTCTCTCCCTCCCCCTCTCTCCCTCCCCCTGCCTCCCCCTCTCTCTCACATACACACAGAGAGATTAGTTTTCATAGTACATTATATCCATCAGTGTATGTATAGCAAAAAAAAATTAATAAAAATAAAATCTCAAATGTGTGGCAAATGCAAACATAAACTACACACAAACCAAAACCAACAAAAATATTAAATAAGGTTGTCTTGTTCCTACTTATACCTAACATCTTGCCATCATGTTGCCAAAACTGTGGTCTGGGAAACTAAAAATTTCACTCTACTGCTACAAATAAGCTCTTGAGACTTAATTTCATGGATTATGTTTTATAATATGTTATACCAGTTAACTGAGATAAATTAGCAGTCCAAATATTTTCCAATGAACAAAAGCCCTGCCACCAACAGAACCTACTCCAAAGCAAAATCCATTTATTTCTTTCAACTCTTTTTGTGCCTTCATACTTGAATGAGTCTACCAGCTTACAATAACATTTTCAAACTCAAGTATTAAAAACATTACATCTTTTAAAAAGCTGTTGCTGTCTGTGCTAAAGCTCATTCCACTCAAAGGCCAACAAGATAAATGCATCTACATATCTCTCTTTGTATAAATGTTGTCATGACCTTTAACTGGGTGAAATAGTGCATCAGAGGGAAACAAATTTTGAACAAGCTACCTCAATGGACCAATTTACAGAATTTGGGACCCATGACTCCCAAATGAAATTTGGGAAAGTTGTAGCTATTTTAATGCTACTGGCTGCTACTGTACTGTTACGTTGCTGCTGTATTCACATGATCTTCATTTTTAGCATTCCATGACAGTTTCCCAGTCTGTCTTGCAATCCTTTGCTCTCTTTACAACCCAGCAGCAGCTGCTTATCTGACTGCTGGGAAGGTAAGGTAAGGTAAGGTAAGGTAAGGTAAGGTAAGGTAAGGTAAGGTAAGGTAAGGTAAGGTAAGGTAAGGTAAGGTAAGGTAGGACAGGACAGGACAGGAAAATGATAACAGAGTAACAGAGTAACAGAGTAACAGAGTAACAGAAAGGAAGGAAGGAAGGAAGGAAGGAAGGAAGGAAGGAAGGAAGGAAGGAAGGAAGGAAGGAAGGAAGGAAGGAAGGAAGGAAGGAAGGAAGGAAGGAAGGAAGGAAGGAAGATTTTCAGTTTGTCTCAAGAAAACTCAATAGAGAAACTGGCAGAAAATTGGAAGTCATTCCTACTCCCACTATTTTTTTTTCTTTTTTTCTTTTTGCCCATCCTTGGTCATTCTGTTTCTCTGTTTAGATAAGGAAATATCTCTGACATAATGACCTAATGGACATGGATTGTTTTTTGTCTCTGTGTGTGTAAGAAATAGATGTACCATAAAAAAGAAAAGATTCCCAAAAATTGAACTCAATTACATACATACTTACAGTATATCTGACCATAGTGTGTAAGTGGGTTACCTTTGCCTTGTTATGGAATGTTCCAAACTTCCCAGGAACCAGGCTTAACCATGCTTAGCTTCTGAGCCCAGACAAGATGGGCCAGATGCTAAAGTCCATGTTTCATAATTCTTATAAAATACAATGCAGCTTGTGATTGGCTGCTCTCCCTTAGGTTTGGCTAAATTAGCAGTTTTGGCATGATAAGTTTTAGGCAAGCTTTCCAGAAGATTAGATCTCAGCCTGAATAAGTAAAACACTAATTCTAAAGTCAATACTAATATATCAGTAATAGTATGAATATGAGAATTAATTTGTATTAGTGATTAAGACATTAGGCTAGAAACCAGCAGACCATGAATTTTAGTGCCACCTTAGGCATAAAGTCAACTGGGTGACCTTGGGCCAGTCATTTTCTCTCAGAGGCAAATCACTTCTGAAATCTGCTGTGGCCTAGAGGTGGAGCTCTTGCCTCACAATCAGGAGGTTGTGAGTTCGATCCTAGGTAAAGGCAGATGTTAGGGTCTCCTGCTTGGACAGGGGATTGGACTAGATGACCTGCAAGGTCCCTTCCAACTCTGTTAATCTGTTCAATCTTGCCATGAAAACTTGCCATAAATAAATAAATAATAAATACATAATAAATAATAAACAAATAAATAATAAACAAATAAATAAACTAATAAATAAACTAATAAATAAACAAATAAAACAAACAAAATTCCATATCTAGGATGCAAAAATCCAGGTGATCACTATATGTCATCAAAGTTTTTGTTGGATCCAGTGGCTTCATGGGATTTTGCAGCCAGACATAGGATGCCTCAAAGTAGAAAAAAGGAGGACATTTGATCAATTATTTGAATAAGGTTGATCCTTTCATGTTGCTATAAGCATTTGTTGTAAGTCCATGTTGCCAACTGATTTAACTTCCTAATTCTGTTCCCACAGAATACAGCACATGTCCAATTGACATATGCCTACTTGCCTTCTTCTCCTTCTCCTTCTCCTTCTCCTTCTCCTTCTCCTTCTCCTTCTCCTTCTCCTTCTCCTTCTCCTTCTCCTTCTCCTTCTCCGTCTCCTTCTCCTTCTCCTTCTCCTTCTCCTTCTCCTTCTCCTGCCAGGGCCTGAGAGAAGTTTCAACACTCACATCTCTCTTCATGCTGAAGATACAACAGTGATTGTCTTAGCCAGGGGTGAAATTCAGCAGGTTCTGGAGAACCGGTAGCGGACATTTTGAGTAGTTCGGAAAACCGGCAAATACCACCTCTGGCTGGCCCCAGAGTGGGATGGGAATGGAGATTTTGCAATATCCTTCCCCCAGGAGGGGAGGGAATGGAGATTTTGCAATATCCTTCCCCCAGGAGTGGGGAGGGAATGGGGATTTTGCAGTATCCTTCCCCTGCCCCACCAGGCCATGCCCACAGAACCGGTAGGATTTTTTTTTGAATTTCACCCCTGGTCTTAGCAGGTTAGGATCCTCACCTCACCCCTCCATGGATCTCTAGAGGGTAGAAAGCAGGCATAGAAAGCAGAAAAAGAAAGATAGAGAGTGGTGCCATTTTTCAAGAATGAAAAATTCTTCTCTCAAGGGTAAAAGTTTTCAAGCAATTACTCCTGATCTGAATAGTTTAATATCCATTATTTTCAGCATCCCCAGTAATGAATCCTATTGGAGGTTTAGGTTACAAAGAAAAAAATAGAATGCATTTAGAAAAGGTCCAGCTACTTCGATAATGTAGTTCAGACACACCATCTTGACCTTTTCAGTAACTCCTTCTCATCTGCAGATGTCCCTGATCAGAGAAGGGTTTTAGGAAATGGTACCTCCTTGTTTCAGTTTAGTTCTAGATTTCAGACAAGGCAGAAGAGAGCAGAGAAGACTTCCCTGTTTTATTTATGGAAGGAAAGGGGGGCAGACTTGCTCATTTCTTTTTTGTGCAGACCTCTGCCCTTCTGCTTGGAGATGTAATACAATAGTTAGTATGCTATACTGTTCCATTGTAATCGTATTCTGAAATGTAGCCCCACCTTGATCTGCGGCAATCTTATTTTTTCTTATTGCAATTTCCAGAAAATATTGAGGGATGCTGAACAGTTTCCCTGTTTTTATTCCTTTTAATCGCCTCTCTGTCCCTGGGAAGTAGAAAAGGTGATTGCTCAGCACAACTTTGTTAATTTCCATTATCCCATTCTACAGAACCTAGTTAGTTGACAATCATGGATTACTGCCAGCCTCCTCACTAGCGCTATTTCTGCTCTATTTCCTCATATACTTTCTTTTTTCATACAGCATTATTATAACTTGGGACATGCCCAAATAGGTTGTAGGAGGAGGAGCTGTACAATCAGCTTAGGGAAGCTCAAGCAGAGTCATGAAATCGGACCCTACACATTGGTGCACCAACACATTGGTGCAACACATTGGTGCATTTTATAAGAATTACGAAACATGGACTTTAGCATGTGGTCCATCTTGTCTGGGGTCAGAAGCTAAGCATGGTTAAGCCTGGTTCCTGGGAAGTGACCCAACACATTGGTGCACCAACACATTGGTGCAACACATTGGTGCATTTTATAAGAATTATATGGACTTTAGCATGTGGTCCATCTTGTCTGGGCTCAGAAGCTAAGCATGGTTAAGCCTGGTTCCTGGGAAGTGACCCATTGCTGCTTCTCTTTCTCATTGGTTGAAAGGCGAGAACTGCGAAGTCAAAGGAGAGATCCAATCACCTTGCCTTTAGTGAAGGGCAGACTCACAAATCAGGACACTATCACTTGGCAGCTATTTGGAACACAAGCAACAGAGGCAGGATAAGGATTAGGAATGGTTTTTATGCTTGCATTGCTTTATGCAGACCCAAAGATGGATAGATAGCACTTTAACTCATTTGTGAGGAAAAAAGCCTGAAGTGATTGCAAAACAAACTAGTCGTGTGCCTAGTTCATAGTTCTGCCTCATGACCTCTACGCTACCAAAATATCATAAAAGACAAAAATTTATTGTCCACCCTTCCCATGCTATCGCTTAATTGCTATGTTTTACTACTTCTGAAAGTGGTTTGCTTTTTCACCAGAAATAAACCAGTTATAGCATTGTGAACTGCAAAGACGTCCCTGATTTTACCTCTGCCATTATCAAATAGAGCAGGGGTGTCAAATTCAAGGCCCGGGGGCCAGATCCGGCCCATGGGGTACTTAGATCTGGCCAACCTGGAAACAGCAAAGGATTGGCCCACGGTACTTCTGCCAGCAAAAACAGGCTCCCGAGCTCCATTTTTGGCTGCCACGGCCTCCTGCAACCCTCTGCCAGTGAAAATGGAGCTCGGGGCCATGGCAGCCAAAAATGGAGCTCGGAAGCCTGTTTTCACTGGCAGAGTGCTCAGGCCACCACAGGTGCCCCCAACAAGAGTGATGTTGAGCTGGCCACGCCCACCCTTGCCCCTCCACCCCGGTCCCCCGAGGTCAAACACAACCCTCAATGAAATCGAGTTTGACACTCCTGAAATAGAGTAACATTTAGATGTTATTTTCTCTCTCTGTGAAGCTCTCTCCTTCATTCACACATGTTTTCAGTGATGGCAGCCACTCTGACATGTTGTCCCTCTAGCTAGCAGGGATACTTGTGTGAATAATGCAACAATATGAGCCATTCCAATAGTAAAGAATACATGAGCTGTGTGAGCAACATTAATAGTGTGAATCCCTTTCGGTCATTAACAACTTCTTGCCTGACAGCAGATCACAATTGCTCCTGGCCATATGGTTGAGTTCTCCCAAGTGTTGGATGACACCAGGGTGGAATAAGCATGTGAATTCTTCTCTATTGCATAGGTGTAATGATACCCATCTTCTTCATAGGACTATTGTAACAATAACTGAGATTGTGTATATAGAAATGTTCTGAATATTTTGAAAAAAATTCTTATGGGTGTCCATTAGTGAATTTTACCAAAAAGTGACATAAGGTATCTTGACAAGCCTGTTTTTATAACCATTGCAGAGCCATATACTAGTCCAACTATGGTGTCAGTAGGACAGCTTTAAGTATCCAGCAACATTCTTTTTCTGTCTCTCGCAAATTCTCTCTCGCAAATTCTCTCTCTCTCTCTCTCTCTCTCTCTCACTCTCACTCTCTCTCTCTCTCTCTCTCTCTCTCTCTCTCTCTCTCCCTCTCTCTCCCTCGTAGTCTCAGAAAAGGAATTGTATGAATTCTTGACCATTGCAACCTGGCACTTGGAACTATAAATCTCTGCAGTAAAAATTTCGATAATTACACTCCCTGTGTATCTGAAGCAGAAAAGCTAAGAGAGGCAGTCACAGCACCTTTGGGATATCTTTTGTATGACAAACCATGACCTCTGGGCACTGATAGAATGCTTTAACATTTAAGAGCCGTATACTGTATAATTGGTGGGAATCTGAGATTTGAAGATAGGGGTGTCAGCTGAGACGTACCTAAGTTTCACGGACATAAATGAACTCCTCCCTCCCTTCTGCTAGCTCCATGTCCTCAGTGAAATTTGTTGGATAGTGGGTAGAGATGACAGGAGACAGACTTCCAAAGCAGCTCTTTATTTCAGCTCTTGTGTAAGCAACCAGCAAAGAGCAGTCTGACAGCTTGCCCTTTTATAGGGAGCTGTCAGACAGACCAGCCAATAGCGTTTGAGCTTTTTCCCGCTCAAACGCTGGACCTGGTTGGAACCATGCAACATAGTTTAAACAGTTAGAACATAACACCCCTCCCCTCCTGGATGGAGCTGTCCAGCATACGTAATCACGCAGGTAGGCGGGGCGTTATGAAGCCCTACTAGACCTGCGCAATTCAGATGGCGGTGAGGCAGCGGACTGTGCGGCCAGG
>QLTV01000232.1:1407863-1429394 GCA_003457575.1 Thermophis baileyi
CCCGATTTGCTGTCGGACATTACTCCGGACGCCCCGGTCCTCCTTATCGACCTGGCGGACTCGGGTCTGGTCACCTCTGCCGAGGTTGCCAGGCACACGGCCAGGGATCCCACCCTCGTCGCCACTGTTGGATAGTGGGTAGAGATGACAGGAGACAGACTTCCAAAGCAGCTCTTTATTTCAGCTCTTGTGTAAGCAACCAGCAAAGAGCAGTCTGACAGCTTGCCCTTTTATAGGGAGCTGTCAGACAGACCAGCCAATAGCGTTTGAGCTTTTTCCCGCTCAAACGCTGGACCTGGTTGGAACCATGCAACATAGTTTAAACAGTTAGAACATAACAAAATTCCTTGCTTTGTGGCAGAGCAAGGGATGCTAGGGGAAGTCTCCAGCTCGTGAAAGTGTGAGAGGGGGAAACATGACGGTGGGGCCAGATGGAACAAGCTGCTGTATTTCTCAGAAGTGAATATGTGAGAGAGATCACAGTGACAAAGTGTGTAATGGGCTCATTACAAGGATGTAGAATAAGAAGAGATGTACAGTGAAGAGCACCCCAATTTTGTGCAACAGCCCCATCACACACACACCCCATGTACGCATTTACACTCATGTATAGATTCATCCAATGAACACAGGGGTTTCATATTTAGGCATCCCTGCAGGGTAGCAATTCATTTATATCTCTACTGTCCCCCATCCACATTCCCCCACCGATGCAGATGTTTCTAATGGGACACAGGCGTATTAATAAGCCACCATTCCCACTCTATCACCCCAGAGCATCTCAGCGATAGACAGCAGGGCTACGGATGGAAATCTGGATACCAGCCAAACTGGCAAGCTTCTAGGTGGGGGGGAGGGATTTATGGTTGTGTCAAAGCACTGATGGTCTGTCAATGGGGGTTGGGGGAGATTCGACAGGGAACTGCAGCAGCTGGGTTCTGTTTCCAGCAGTATGGCTAGTGTCTGGTCAGCCATTTCTTTTACTTATGTTGGGTCTGTCAAGTTTTCTTTTTCTTCCAAATAAACCATAATAGAACCTCTACTGCAGACTGTGCATCTGACCTTGAGTACATTATGATCTTTTTGTGACACCATTTCCCATTCCTTATTATTTGGAGATTTTGATGTACAAGTAACCCTCTCTCTGATGCACACTCATAGATACAAAGGATCCCTTGGTAAGTTGATCCATTGTAGCTTTCTGCCAAATCTTAAGAAAAAATTTGCCCTGCTGAGAAATTCAGATTTTTCACCCGAGGGCTCAATTTTAATTCTGTGGTCCTCCACCTCTTGCTGCAGTATGACTGATATTACTAAACTAAGTTGCCTTCTATGTCTTTCAGAGAAAAAGGTGGGACTTTATTGCAACCACTCCCATCAATTACAAAATGCATACATGTACATGTAAAAATATAACTCCTAGCAGCCCCAGCTAATATGGGCAATGATGACAGATAGTGGGGCATGAAATGTAGCAACATCTGGGAAGCCACAAATTTCCCACCCAAGTTCTATGGACCTTTATAGACTCCTTGATCCTTTCACAGGGTGATTAGGAAGGGAGGAAGCAAAGAAAGCTTATGTCGCCACTGATTGCTGAGCTCTCTGATGGGCAGTGGGTTCAAGGATTGCATGTGGGCCTCGTTTTAGTTTCATATAGCTCTTGGCCCATCTTCAGACTCTTCCAACTTGGCTGTGACTTAATTCATATCTTACATCGACTATACTTCAATTGGGAGGTAATCCTCTAATTGGATTTGTCTCAAGTAAATGAATGTTCTTGACTAAGAAGATTTTCCACTATTCCCCTAGAATGTAAAAAGTTGCTCGCAGGGAAATTTATGTATTTATTTAATTTATCTCTATATTTGTTGTTGTTGTGTTGCGAAGTCATGTCCGACCCATCGCGACCCCATGGACAACATTCCTCCAGGCCTTCCTGTCCTCTACCATCCTCTGGAGTCCATTTAAGCTCACGCCTACTGCTTCAGTGACTCCATCCAGCCACCTCATTCTCTGTTGTCCCCTTCTTCTTTTGCCCTCAATCTTTCCCAGCATTAGGCTCTTCTCCAGTGAGTCCTTCCTTCTCATTAGGTGGCCAAAATATTTGAGTTTCATCTTCAGGACCTGGCCTTCTAAAGAGCAGAGAGTTGATCTCCTCTAGGACTGACCGGTTTGATCGCCTTACAGCTTAATGCAGTCCAAGGGACTCGCAGGAGTCTTCTCCAGCACCATAGTTCAAAGGCCTCAATTATTTGGCGCTTAGCCTTTCTTATGGTCCAACTTTCACAGCCATACATTGCAACTGGGAAAACCATAGCCTTGACCATACGCACTTTTGTTGGCAGGGTGATGTCTATGCTTTTTAGTATGCTGTCTAGATTTGCCATGGCTTTCCTCCCCAGGAGCAAGCGTGTTTTAATTTCTTGGCTGCAGTCCCCCTGCGGTGATCTTGGAGCCCAGGAAAATAAAATCTGTCACTACCTCCATTTCTTCCCCATCTATTTGCCAGGAATTGAGAGGGCTGGATGCCATGATCTTAGTTTTCTTAATGTTGAGTTTCAAGCCAACTTTTGCGCTCTCTTCACCCGCATCAAGAGGCTCTTTAGTTCCTCTTCACTTTCTGCCATTAGAGTGGTATCATCTGCATATATTATCTCTATATATGACTGCCCATCTCAAGGCACTATGATGGGCAGCTAACTTCACACATGAGGGCTGTCAAAAAAGTCAAGATGGCAGCTGCAACCATGCAATTGAGACCTTTCCTTCCTCTTTTCTTACTTGGCTTGTCGAATTATAGGCATGTAGTGATAAATTATGGTGCTCTTGCACATTTACTGATCTTTTCAAACAGTTGCATGCAGAAATATTTTCCAATAGATTTTCCTTTTTGTGGACCAGAACAAACTCACCTTTGGCCACATGTAATAGTACTCAAATCTTGGGCCTGAGACTGAACGCCAATTTATATCTGAGAATGAGACCTTCATTTTTGAACTACAGAAGACATTTAGAGCTAAATATTGAGGTTGGCTTAACAAGCCGCTGGAATTGCATTGATTTAATTAACTGCCTGATTTAAAACAACTAAAAACTTTTAATCAGTTGATTAATATAAGACTTAAGAGATAGCGTTTTTCCCCCCTGTCTTTTGAAACACATCTTGACAGACTGAGAAATGTGGTAGTTCCACATTTTATATTTTACATGGCAGTCACAGCTGCTGGGGTGAGAATGCTATGCCTAGATTGCACTGATGTGTTAACAGCAAATGCATCAAGGGTGGCTGGCTTATCCTTATCTGTAAACAGCAAACATGAGTTGAGAAGCCCTAGTTAAATGAGGATCCCTAAGTGTGCATACCACCAAAACTTAAAAAAGATACAGGGTATATCATACACATTTGAGAGCATTGCCAAACCTGTATAATAGTACTGTCCTCTAATGACTATATCCAATAGAATAGAATAGAATAGAATAGAATAGAATAGAATAGAATAGAATAGAATAGAATAGAATAGAATAGAATAGAATAGAATAGAATAGAATTTTTTTTATTGGCCAAGTGTGATTGGACCCACAAGGAATTTGTCTTTGGTGCATATGTTCTCAGTGTACATAAAAGAAAAGATAAGTTCGTCAAGAATCATAAGGTATATGCAAAGCTTGGATCAGCTCCAGGTCTAGTTGTCCTTTGTTTTAGTCATTATGATGGATTCTGATATTCTTTTAGGTTTGTGAGAATTCCCTAATTCTATTCATGTTAGTAGAGGTAGGAAATGGATTGGAGTCCACTTTGTGTTTCTATTGTTTCCCAATGAAGGTGATTGGGAAGGCTTGTGGCTGTTGGGCTGCATCTCTCTTGGCCTTTCCTCCTCGGTTTGCTTCTTGTTAATTTTGTCTGTCTAAATTTTGCTGCTGTCATTCTCCACTTTGATCTCTATTTCCTTGACATACACCATAGCCAACTTCATTCAACCTTTTTCATCCCTGCTGTCAGCTGTGCCAACTCAATACAGCTGTTGGATCCCTGTCCATCTCCTAACACCTTATTCCCCTTTGACACTGTATCCAATTTGGCTTCTCTCTCTCCATATATCCTCTCTTTCCCCTCCCCCCCGCAATATAAGTATTAGATCATAGATAAGAGACCATTCTGGAGGATTGCCTAGGAAGGACACGGGAGGCCAAGAACAGCCAAGTTTCCCAACCAATAATATCTCTGTGATCAAGCGACCTTTCAGCCTGTCAGCCAATCAAGTGGTTCCCTGGGGAACATAAGGATGACAGTATTAATGCCTCTTTTGGTTAAGCCATGCTATTCACTGCCAGGCAGGCTAGAATTTAGCAGGTTTCTTCGTTTAAACTCTCACATTCTATCAATAAAGCAATGAAGATGCAGTCTGGAATCTATGCATAGATGCAAAGGATAAACAAATGTTATTTAAAATATGCATTGTTGTCCAGGCCATATAATAAAAGAAATAATCACATCCTTAGAGTGATTTCATTTTCTGGGCAAATGAAATACAGCCAGGCCTTTTCATCAAATCTGAATAGAAGTAGAAGTAGAGTCCAGGTAGAAGAAGAAGAAGAAGCTGTGAGATGCAAATTCCTTGAATGAATGATCTTGGTTTACCAACTATGGTAAACTATGACTATTCACAAGCTTGATGTCATTTATCTATGTTTTAATAATCGCACAGCTGGAGACTTGCAGTGCATTTCAAGCTATCAGGTCAGAAGTTGAAGACAATACATAGCTACCCGGTTGTTAAGAGATATGGCTAACCACACAAACCCACTCTTAAAGTATCATCTCTGAGATATCCCAAATTTGAAAGGTTGATATTTGTGTATATCTCTATCTGACTGTATAAGTGCAAGTATAAATTAAGGTTGGTCAGGGTGACATAACTTAAGAAGTATTCATTTACTTTATTTATTTAATTTATGTGTCACTTAAATCTAATAAACTTTAATAGAGTATTTTCAATGACAAGCATTCTAGCTGTAGAATTCTCCCTGTGAAGTGCAGCTGGCCCCCATGCTGTCTAGTTTCAAACAAGTACAAACAAATTTGGGTGTGTGTGATCTGAGCATGGGAGTTTACTTTTGAGAGCCATCTGCTTATTGTGTTTTGTGTTTTCTTTCTACCTCTCTCACTGGATTTTTAAACATGCTACTGTGATGTAGCATGGCCATATTTTTACTTTGCTATGCATCATCTTCAACCGCTTTGAAAAGAACAGTGATTTACAAGTAAAATGATAATATTAATGAAGATGGTGGAGAAAGATTGTAATGAAAAGTTCTTTTCATATGGGAATTGTTTTCTAAATTGTTTTCTAAATTGATAAATCATAGAATCATAGAAAAGAGCCCTAAAATCTTTTAATCCAGAAACAGATATGCTAAAAATTAAGAAACTGGATAGTGAGAACACACTTTCAGAATTAGAATGTAAATAAACCCACTCCCATTTTAATCCAAAATATGCATACACAGAGATAAGAGAGAGATAAGACAACATTTAAATTCTTTAAAAAGAGGAATTTGACACATAGCGTGGTTTGTTTGTATGAATTATCTGTGCTGAAGAATCTGGAATGACCAATTTCCATTGTTCTGGTAAACTACCAATACACAGTTCTAAAACTGCCATGCTTTGGGATTTATTCATCAAATCTTTCAAAACTTGGAACCATCTGGACACTTCTCAGATGACCTCAGAAGTAGTTAGTTCTAATCAAGTACTTCGAAGTAAAATTAAAAGGCTTGAGAAACACCAATTCAAAAACCTGAATATTGAATCCTTAATATTATGCTTTGTGATAATAATAGTGTAGGAAAATCAATCTACTAATTTCCCTACATTTTCTACTTAAGGCAGAACCTTTTTTTTTTCCTAGTTCATCTATAGCAGGGATCTCCAAACCTGGCAACTTTAATACTTATGGACTTCAGGTCCCAGAATTCCCCATCCAGCCTTGGAGACCCCTGATCTATAGGATGCTTTCAAATAGGACTTTCTTCATTGGGGTTTTTGGTTCCCGGTCTCTCCATCTGCCATACCTGCTTACAGGACACTTTTCATGCTTCATCCAGTTCTTCCTTCTGAGGCTTCCTTCTGGGTATTTTTTTTGGGGGGGGGAATTCAGCTGAGGAGTATGAAGCCAACAAGGCTGCCGAATCTCAAATGAAAAGTATTCAGGCAAAAATAGAAATACATATTTTAAACTTCCCATAAACGAACCCTAACTTTGAGAGTTTCATTGAGACATCTTTCTAGGGCAAGAAAGAAATACGTAATTTCTTCTTGTACCAACTGAATGAGAATAATAAGCAGAATAATTTTTCAGCCCAGCACTCATTTAAATGGAAGTCCTGGTCTCATCACCTCCCTGTGGTATTATTAAATGCATGCACACACAAATATACACACACACGAAGTAGCTTGTGAAGCATTCCAGCTAGCAGCTTCTTAACAGATTTTCAGCTTTACTTTGTACCTACTGCAATATACTGTATGTGCAGACTGCAACACAAGTGCACCCAAAATATATGAAAATATAGGTGTGGGATGCATGCTAACTATTTACTCTCCTGTGTGAAATGGTGGGAGGCTAGATTTTGTTACTCCAGGAGTTAATTCAGGGGACAGGAAAGACATTGGCTGCTGCTTTTTCCTTCACCTGCCTCCTTGCAGGTGAAGACAACTGAAAATCAGATTTAAACCTGCTGTGAGGTTTAAATCTATTTGATGAAATTCTTCTGGTGTGGCATGGAAGTCGCCTGGTCTTACTTCTCAGGCATTTGGTGCCTGGGACATAACAATGATCTTGTGAAAGGCACTGCCTTCCTGATGCCACAGGGATTTTATTAAAAACATTTCCCCAAGCAGCAACCTCATTTCCCCTGCTTTTGAATCTGAGAGAAGCTTCATAAGCTGGAGAAAGCAAGCTAAACCCCTTACTCTCTTTAGGCACAAAGATACTTCGCCTGAAGTTGCTATTTCTAGGGTCCTTTGCAGGTCTATTGTAAGTAAGTTTCTTACTTGAAGAGTGCCCAAAAAATAAAGTTGTGGGACCAATTACACATTTCATTTGTTTAACCTTCAAGTCATTCTTGAATTCTGGCAACTGCCTGGACTTGCCCCTGCAGTTTTCTTGGCAAGATTTTCAGAAGTAGTTTGCCATTGCTTCCTTCTTGGGCAGAGAAAAAAGGTGGGTACTTTATTAGACTGCATAGCATGCATTAAGTGTGTGTTTGTGTTTAGTATTTGCTTAGAAAGGATATATATACTACACATACACATATAAGTATACATACATACATACATACATACATACATACATACATACATACATACGGTACATACATACATACAGTATATCCTTACATGAATGAAGGCAGATAGATAGATAGATAGATAGATAGATAGATAGATAGATAGATAGATAGATAGATAGATAGATAGATAGATAGATAGATAGATGATGGATGGATGGATGAGTGAATGGGTGAGATGGATGGTTGGTGGATGGGTGGATGGATGGATGGATGGATGGATGGATGGATGGATGGATGGATGGATGGATGATAGGTAGATATCCTTTCTAAGCAATATTTCCAAGCAAATACTTTTAGAATGTATAGGTATTCAGACAAACTCCTGCTGAAACAAAAGGGGACTTAATTTGTCTGAATACTTACTCATTCTAAAGAAAACTTGCTTAACAAGGAATTCTCTATTGCCTCATTGATTTCAAAGATTCTTTGGAAAATTTAGTCTGAATGCTACTCCATAGTAAGTAACAATAACAATTTTGAAGTATAGCCGTAGAAGAAAGTAGCAGAGCTGAATGTCCATAGAACAGGGGTATCAAACTCATGACGTCACGTTATTGTCCTGTGATGTATCGCGACTTTTCCCCCCTTCACTAAATCGGGCATGGGTGTGGCCAGTGCGTGACGCATCTGGCCCGAGGGCCGCGAGTTTGACACCCCTGCTATAAAGGCTCAAATAATTTAAACCAATGGCAGCTTACAATAGAGCTAGTTGTTTGTTATTATAGATCATCTTCACCAAAGTCCAGAACCAACCAGACTCTTTTCTTTATTAACTTAATAATGGAATTAATGGCTAAAATTGAAATATCGTGTTCATCTGCAATTTCTGAAATTAATTCTAAATATATTTTTCAACCCCCTAAATCAGGGCTGTCAAACTCGTGGCCCACGGGCTGGATACATCACACGCTGGCCATGCCCACACCCAATTTAGCGAAGGGGGGGAAAGTCACAATATGTCACGTGACACCGCCGTAACAATGCGAGTTTGACATCCCTGCCCTAAATATTTGAAAAGCATATATTTAAGGAAATACAGAATAGCTTTTTCAAAAGCTATATTAAATGAATTGCTATCAAACATGCTACATGGTAGATTACAAAAATTTCCCATCTCTCAAAGATTTTGTCCCTATAATGGTACTTATTTTGAAACAGTGGCTCATATTTTATTGTATTGTGAATTTTATAAGAGTCCTTGGCAGGAAATTATCTGGCCTATTTCAAATCTAAATTAGGACATACTTCTGGGTATGTAAATATTTTACTTGTAGATGAAAATCCAAGATTACAGTGGTAAGAGCCAGCTTTTTAACTATGGCTATTAAAACAAGGCTTTTAGTAACAAATCAATGACTATTATGAATTATTTATTCAATATTTTACTTATTAAACTGTTTTATCTAGTGCCAAGGTTAGATTATATTTGTAAGCTGCTTTTGCACCATTTGTCTGAAAATAAAAATTGATCTGATTTGATATTAATTTAAAAAAAGATTTTTTAATCCAAAATAAAGACCAGTTCCTTAAAATACAGAGCAGGTGAAAGTTGCAGGCCATTTCTAACAGTTCCAACATGAAGCCAACTGGATTGGCATTTTATTGGCTGAGGAAAAAAATGGCTAATGTCTGCCCTCCCTGATCCAAGGAAGATTGCAGCACAGCCAGCAGTCAGCATATTTTTGCACCTGAGGCAAAAACAGCACAAGGATTTTGCCTCTTCTTTACCTTTTGGTAGTAATAAATAAATGAATAACAATTTACTGTCCTTTTGGGATACACAGAATCCTCTGTCTGAGGAAGTGGGGCTTATTCTGTTTCTGAATGGGGCCATCTCTATATTAGAAGCTGAGTACCTTGCGTTTTCTGAGGAAGCCGTCCAGAAATGCTATTGGTCACTTTCCCCTTAGAGCCTTCCAATTATAAGCCAAACCTGGTTGACATAGTTTCCTGCCCCAATTTTGTGACTCCAGGTGTGCAGGATTGCAATTCTCACCATAATACGCACATTTCAGGAGAATGGGAGTTGCAATCCAATACACCGGGAAGGTGTCCAGTGTGTGTGTGTGTGTGTGTGTGTACAAGGGTGAGTGAGGGTAAGAGATTGCTCTACAAAATGCAACGTCCTACCCTACTTCATTCCACATTAATAGTGGTCTCCAACACAAAACAGGAATGCCAACACCGGGATCCTAAACTCTTGGGTTGCAGTTGCCAATGAAAATAATTTAAAGCACAGAGTTGCACACAGTTGCATACTTTATGCAGTTGCATACTTTAAGGCACACAGAGGAGGGTGCATGAGAAATTAATCCCAGTAGTAAGCAGTAACATAATTTACTTGGCATGGTTGTAAGTAGAACACTTCTGTTCTTTTTCTGAGTCACTACAAAACCCCTTACCAGCCACAGGGCCAGCTGAAATATTAGGCAGAGCGAGGCATCAGGCAACAGAGGTTTGGAAATGGCAAATGGTGAGAAATTGGAGAGCAGTGGATCGTGTGGCTGCCCTCCTCACTCTAAGATATCCTGCTACCTTTACAAGTGATGGTGGTGTGTGTGTGTGTGTGTGTGTGTGTGTGTGTCAGGGGTGGGTTCCTCCCGGTTCAGACCGGTTCTCCCGAACCGGTAGTGGCCCGCTGGTGACGTCATGATGACGTCACCGAACCGGATCGGTCGGTGCCAGTCCGTGGGGGCCGCCATCTTTTTTTTTTTTTAATTTTTTCCGATTTTTTAAAATTTTATTTTGAATTTTTTTTTATTTTTTTTCCTTCTGAGCATGCGCAGAAGCTGACTTCCGGCACTGTGCATGCAGTCGCCATCTTTTTTTTGGTTTTGTTTGGTTTTTTTCCAGATTTTTTGTTACTGTGCATGCGCATGATGAGGCGCACCCACGCGGTGCGGGGGGCAGCGAACCAGCAGCGAGGTAAGTTGGAACCCACCTTTGGTGTGTGTGTGTGTCCCATCACCAATGCTGAAGATAGATAGCACTCAACCTACTTAGCTTTGGGGAATAGGAGAGGAGAGCGAGCGAGTACCATTTTGTTCAAGCAGCCTGTATCTTGGGCAAGCCCTTTTTCAGCAAGTGACACCTGTACCTCTTGCCTGGATGTCCCAGTTCCAGATCTGGATTCAGGGACAGCCTCCACTGCTCTGCTCTGGCCTTGGAGCCCCTTCCATCCTTTTTTCTTTCTCAGAGGGCCAGGCGAGAGCCATCTAATTCTGGCAATCACAACAAAAAAGAAGGGAAAAGAAGAGAGAGAGAGAGAGAGAGAGAGAGAGAGAGAGAGAGAGAGAGAAAGGAAGAGAAAGGGAGAGGGAGAGGGAGGGAGGGAGAGGGAGAGAGAGAGAGAGAGAGAGAGAGAGAGAGAGAGAGAGAGAGAGAGAGAGAAACCCTCATCTTCTCACAACCCAGAATGAAAGCTGCATCTTTTAATCATGTTATGCAAATCTCCCTGGTTTACATAATTAATTCTGATTGCAAGAAATAGATGCTGCAGGGGTGGGTTTGAGGGCACAAGCAGGAGGGCAAGGGCAGTGAGTGCAGGATTTTTGCCTTGGCCCATTAGGACAAATGGATGGACCCATGCCGAGAACGCTGGAAAGGAAGAGTGTGATAGTCAGATTGGGAAAAGGGTAGATTTCGCAGCCCAAATGCATGCTTGGCACCCAAACTGCCACAGTATGTCATGGATTAACAAGAGCTCTTTTGGCACTTGCCAGAGCCAGTCTGCAGGGAGAGAGAACAAGTGCTAAAAAAACCCACCTACCCCCTCCCCTTGCCCAGATGGTGTCGGCTTAGTCCCATTTCGGAGGACGTTGTGCAAGCGAGCTTGGTTGGCACTGCCAGTTTCAGAAAATGCAGAAACTGAGGAAAGCGCTCTCTCTCTCTCTCTCTCTCTCTCTCTCTCTCTCTCTCTCTCTCTCTCTCTCTCTCTCTCTCTCTCTCTGTGTGTGTGTGTGTGTGTGTGGTGACCCCATTTTCTATGGCAGCATTGCCAGATCGGTGATGGTCTCTTTTCCCTCAGCTACCCCCATGGGATGGGCAATAACCCTTCTCTTCTTTGTGCCACTTGCTCCAGGCCCTCACAATCCACACCTCCTTTTTCTTTCTCGTTTGCTAAATCCAAGCTGCAGCAGTCGTGGCGTATGGAATATTACAGGGTTGGCTGCCTGCCACAACATTTTACACAGAGTGAATATCTGCCTGTCCGTCTGCAAATCTGTCTATCTATCATCTATCTTCTTATCTGATTTATTTTGCTCAGTATAATTTGGGTGTTCCATCTTTGTTTTCAGTTTGAACAGTCTTTGCTATTTTCTGAAGCCCATCTTTCACTCTATACTATATACCTTCACTGTATACCTTTTTTTTATTTATGAATACATACATATATACATACATACATACATGCATACATACTTACAGATAGATATAGATAGAGATGACATATAGATATTGTTTCAATTGAAAGATTCTAAGCAGGGCAAGAGCAACAAAGCCAATGCAACAATAAAATAATATATAATAAAACCTAGTATATTAAAATCACTTACTAATCAGCATACATAATTACTGTTCCTGGTCCAGGAAATTCCAAAACAGTCCAGTCCCAAAAGCCTTCTGAAACAGCCAGGCTTTTACAAGCTTCAAGAAGCCCATGAGAGTGGGGGGGGGGGCTCCTTTGCTCTGAGGGCAAACTCTTTCAGAGAAGGGGAGCACCCACAGAAAACCTGGGGTTCCCTCTTACGGCATCTGCTGGGGACCTTCAGGAAGCGTTCTCTTTCTGAACAGGCCACCTTGAAGATGCCCAAGCCATGAGCAATTTAAGGTTTTATAGGAGATCATCAATCCCTTGAATTGCGTGGTATCACAACTGCCCACTGAACATGTGCCACTTTGCACCAATCGAGATGCTCAGAGACTTTCTGGGGCAGCATCACCTAAAGCAACTTACAGAAATCCCTAACAGATAGGACAAAGGTGTGAATAAGGCTAGTGTAGTATTGTATGGGAAAGTAGATCAGGATTTACTAGCAGATCACTGAGTGATCTGCAGCAGAAACACAATGGTATCTGGTTTCCAATTATTCAACAGTAACAGATACAATATGAGTTCCCCAAACTATGAAAGAGTTTCAGAGGAAAGATATTGGAAGTTTTATTCAGACTCAGTTTAGAGAGGAAAACACACAGAGAGAATTCCAGAAAATTCGTCCAATTCTAGTTGTCCACAGGAGCTAATGGATAGGATATGTACCTGAAGTTTTAGTGAAGAAAATATAGAGTCTGCCAACTTCAGACTCTATGGGTATGGCAGTGTGTCTCAACCTTGAACAACACTATTCTATGCATGAGAATTTACGTATTTCATGCTTTTCAGTTAACTGAGCTACAATTCTTCTCATAGCCATTGCTCATGTTGCTTAGGAATAAGAGGAATTGTAATCAAACATTCTTGGAGAATGCCAAATCATGAAATACTCCTAGAACATTTACTGTATACTTAAAGGTCTTCTGAGTGATTGCCTGAGCCTCCAAATCTTTAGAAAGAATATCCTATTTCAGATAATGGTTGATTTCAAAGTGTCATGAAGATTTCCTCAACGAGTTAATGGTTTGATTTAAAGCAGGGACTGTTTTTATAACTAGTATTCTACTCTAACATTACATCTGGTCCATAGAGTACTACTGGTATTTCTCAACCTTGGCAACATTGAGATGTGTGGACTTCAACTCCCAGAATTCACCAGCCATCCTTCGGGTTGAAGTATACATTCTTAAAATTGCCAAAGTTGACAAACATCAATATAGAAGATACTGCCAATCAGATCTTCATTAAACTGGGGACTATGATCCACTAGATAGGAAAATTTACCAAAATGCAAATTGATTAGATTTATTATTTGGAGAAAACATATAAAGGCTTTTAAAAAAACAGTATACTTTAACAAGTCTGTTTAAATTTTGCAAGATATTTTTGACTTCATAAATGTTTACCAGCAATGAGCCCTTGTTCTGAAGTCAGGATTATATGAAATTAAATAAATATGTCCCAAACAATGTGTTCTATACTGTATATTCAGCATCATTATATGTATCTTAATGGGGCAATACTATGTATGTTGTAAAAAAAAAAACAACCCTCGCCTCTGGAAATGTAGCACAAAGAAGTTAGAGGTTTTAACACCTAGATTTTCATATGCAAGGACTGATTGCCTGATAAAGATAAATCTCCAATTTCCAATGAAACATGATATTCTTGCCTGCTCTTGAAATGATACAGTTCAGATGAAGAAAGTATATCATATGATGGAAGCTGCAAGGAAAAAAATCTCTTAAGCAAACCTGTCAGAGATCATTGTGTTGGGCTTGAAATACTATAACACAACGTTTATTCTTCATTTATACATAAGGTTGTAGAGAAAGGAGAATAAAGAGAAAAGGGATGCATGGCTCTATCTCAGAATAACCTTTTGGCAATTAAAGTTTGTAAAAACATCACTGCTGCCGTACAAGATCATCCCATTCTTTGAGGTTCTATGTGAAACTCAGGCTGGCTTATAACACTGACATCAATTATATAATACACAATGTTTTATAAAAAGATCATTCTCTTGTCCCTATCAGCAAAGATTCCATCATGATCAAAGCACAGAGAAGAACCTTAGGATGAAGATACTTTGGCAAGAGAGATAGCAACAAGAAATCTGGGTTTGCATATAAATGGACACCTGAATGAGAGCTCTAACTAATTCTGGTTCTGACACTTACAAAATATCCATATGCTAAACTGAATGACACCATACTTCATCAAAAAAATACTTCAAGGAGAATCTTTAGCATGAATGAGAATTTAGCAAATTTGATTCCATTAAGTTCAAATTAGGATTGGCAATGGACAGTTTGTTTCAGATTCCAGTTTTCATGTGCATCATCAGAGATTATTTGGAGATTTATTTTTTTTAAATGGGAGAGTTCCAAATGACATAATTTTTTTAAAATGCACAATGTCACTTGGGAACAGTAGCTCCAAAGAAGAAAATGAAAGATTCCAGCATGAGCTATAACAAATTGCCATTTACAAATTTAACATGCCAAAGAAAAACAGTTGCAAGTGAAATAGAACTACAGATGTAGACCTACATAATATTTGCAAGAAACAAAAATATACGAAGTGATTTCACCAAACAAGAGAGTGCAAGAGAAAGTTGTTACAATTTCATTGTTCATGGCATCATTGAATTTAACCAGGAATAAGGGGTATTATGAATTATGCTAAGTCTGTTTGCATGTCAGAAGGGTAAAGCTTCACATAGTCCACCACAGCAGATGAAAAGTCATCAAGAGCAGGAATTTAACATTAAATGACTTTTGTATATAGAGATGGCCAATATGTTCTTCTGTTCAGGGCAGAGGTGGGTTCTTACTGGTTCTATCCAGTTCTTTAGAACCGTTAATAACTCAGCAATGACGTCATGGAGCCGGTTATGTCGGTGTCTCTGTGGGTGCCGTCATCTTGGATTTTGCTTCTGTGCATGCGCAGAAGCTAATTTTTGCTTCTGCACATGTGCAGAAGCTATTTTTTGATTGCTGCGCGCGGCGCGACCCTGAGCAAACCGGCAGCAACAGGATCCACAACCCACCCCTGGTTCAGGGTTGTATTATCTTCAAATTACCCTCCTGGGAGACTTCATGGGGTTGAAGCAAACAGTGGATGGGACCTCAATATACTTCTTTTTATTATTATGCACCCTTTCTCTTCTTTTATTCTTCCTAACATTCTTTTCTTCTTTAACCCTAGAAGAAAGGGACATATTATATGTGAGAGGTCATGAGTGATATCTTGGAGAGAACTTCCAGAAATCAAGTCAAGGTTGTTCACTGTTGACCTATAGTAACTAGCCACTTTATTCTGCATGAAAGCTTTTAGCACATACTTTTAAAAATGGCATATTATGTTTATAACCAATCCCCTACCTCCCAAAACAAAAACTCTTGATGAAAAAGCTCCCACTCAGTTCAGAATACAATATAACCTTCCAGTGAGTGGGACAAATTCAGATTCCAAATCAAGTAACTGTGAAATTCATTAGAAGATCATGATTTATTTTCTCTGATTACATACTGTATATCAAATTAACTTAAGATAGACAGGAAGATACTGCCAAAGATGACAAATGTACTGTTGTAGTTCCAGAAATGTTTTAGATTTCTTGGGCTTATTTTCAAGTTTTTTTTTTGTCCTCTACTTTTTGTCACTCTACCAGTGTGTGTGTGTGTGTGTGTGTGTGTGTGTGTGTGTGTGTGTGTGTGTTTATATATATATATCTATATAAACTGTGAATAGCTCTAGATCTAGATAAATGTTCCACTATGGAATTGTAAGTATTTAAACTGCCTTAAGAGGTTTAATGGTTATTTTGCTACAACAGACTAGTCCCCATTATCCATTTAGAATGCATATGTTACATATTGTATATTCCTTAATATTCTTGATATCTTAAAACCATTTTCACTATCATCCAAAATGTTCAAATTCCAGATTCCAGAATTTCCAAGGCTAAGATTTTGGGGGGAAACTGATGTAACAGGAAAGGGAAGATAATCTACATCTGGCTGCACCATTGGACAGACCCGTTGCATTTATCAATTGGTGGCCTTAAGAGGGTACTAGGAAGCAGCTAAACACAGTTCGCTAAAGAAGCTTGCTCATGGCTGCCTGCTGTCTCTTGGCCACAAGATGGAGCCTTAATAAGAACACCAGCCTTAATAAGAATACCATGGATATATAGCCTCAGAAGTCACCATGGAGATGGGCCTTGATGGAGACAGGCAATGTAGAGATGATGGCACACATCAACAGCCATTGCCATAGCAACAATACATAATGATGGTGGTTGCCACAGAGACAGCACATGGCAATAAATAAATAAAATAATAGGATGGATAGAATATAGCATGGTCCATCAATGAAGGTGGGTAGTATCTATAGAAATTGAGTCTGAAGTTAATTTTAGTGAGTAACTCATTGAGTAACTCATTATGGCAGATAGCAGGACTTTTGGAGCCACAATAGTAGATGAATAGAGACTTTCAGGGACCAAGGTTGCATGTTGCTATTTGCCTACTGGGCCTGATGAGGGCTCTGAGACCCAAATACACATACACTAAAATAGTTCCTTGGATGGAGACACTGCTACTTTGAGGAATTTACTTATTAAAGCTAAATGCAACTCTTAAAGCAGTAGCATCTTTTCCACAGGTTTTCCCAGAAACTGAAATAAGTTGGGCCACTTTAATGAATAGCACGTAATTGCTGCATTCATGCAAAGTCCAAATCACTTTTTCTAAATTATTTTCAAAGCATGCACACAACCCTAATCTGCAGTATGTGGGTGTGTGAACTGCATCACAAAATTTGGAAAAATATAGATATTACATTCTGGTTTGCATATATTTAAGAAGTGTGAATGTGACACATTCTCATTAAAATATAACAAGTGATTTCTTCCCTATTCTTAATTTGGAAGCTGGTAATAAAATAGAATGGAATGGAATGGAACGGAACGGAACGGAACGGAACGGAATGGAACGGAACGGAATGGAACGGAACGGAACGGAACAGAACTGAATAGAATACTTTATTTGGCCAGGTGTGGTTACACACATAAGGAATTTGTCTCTGGTACAAGCATTCAGTGTACTAAGATTATCTTAGGTGACCTAAAGGTGGTACCATTGAAAATGTTTAAGGGCCTGTTCAGATGAGACTTTACAGAATGTGAATCAGAGGTGGGTTCCTCCCGGTTCGGACCAGTTCGCCCGAACCGGTAGCAACCTGCTGGTGACGTCATGGTGACATCACGGATCCGGTTCGGTCAGTGCCGGTCCATGGGCGCTGTCATGTTTTTTTTTTGGGAATTTTTTTAAAAAAAATTTCTTCTGCACATGCGCAGAAGCCGAGTTTCCGCAACTGCACATGCATCACCATCTTATTTTTGGCTTTTAAATTTTTTTAAAAAAATTTTCGGCACTGCGCATGCGTGCGCGTGTGAAGCGCGTGTGTGCCCACGAGGCGTGGCCACGTGGCGCAGGAGGAAGTGAACCGGTAGCAAGGTAAGGTAGAACCCACCCCTGATGTGAATGGGTGCTGAAGAGAGATGGCCAGCAAATACAGAAGTGAGAATAACTGGAGAAATCCCAGTTTTTTATCACATACTGTATTTATTTATTGCATGGAGGATTTTAATCTCAGCTACCCACTTGACTGATACCAGACAGCTCATATGCTTCTTGTGCTGTGACACATATAAAAGTAGAAAAATGATGTTGGAGGGGAGGCAAAAAGTAGCCGAGTAACAGACAGAACTAATCCATGAACATGCTTGGTACCAGGCAGGCTACCAATTATTGACATGTTTGATAACATTCCTGCTGTAAAAAAATAGAGTCTGAGCAGATGTGTATTCATGGTCTCCTACTTATCCTGGCCAAACAGGGAACTTATTGGCATGATGGTGTTCATTGCACATGTATTTTACATATATTGCACATAAGCTTTTACACACACACACACACACACACACACACACACAGCCTTCAATCCAGTGATGATTCCATGTGTGAATACTGGATGATTTGACAGGGAGTGTAGCTATAAAACATGTCCCTGTTTTTCTTACAGTGTTTGCTGTGCACCTGGAGAAAAAGATCTGAAAGACATTCTGTGTCATTAAGATCAAACAAACAAAAGAACTACAACCCAAAGCTTTAGAATGTTGTGAAATAAACATCTCTGAAATAAACATCTCAAAGTCTGGGAGTGTCAATTACTGAGCAGTGCTAGTGTTCAAATAAGACTTTCGAGAATGAGATGGATGCCAAGCTAGATTGGTAAAGGTTGAACCTGCCATTGGACATTCTGAAACAATAGATAGTAGTAGCAGCCATTTCTTTTAGCAACAGCAGCCAACCTGTATCCTACATACAGTTTTCCCCATGAATCTGCTATGTTCTTGCTTCTTGGGAACAGGAGGAAGAACTGGAAAGACAGATGGCCTTCTGAATACAATTGGGAATGTCTAAACAATGGGCAAAGGGTTCCTTCCAGCACCAAACTCTGCCAGAGCTAATAAGCATTCAAAAGTATTACAAAACGGAATTACATAATTATTAGCCATACTAGCTAAACGAACCTCCATAGTTTATGTTCAGATGTAAACTGTAGAGAGATAGCAGCACCTAGTCACCCTAGCTGATTTTAAAAAGCTAAGCAAGGTTAGAGCTGATTAGTACTGGAATGAAAAATCATCAGGAAATGCCAGGGTTGTAAACTAGAATGCAATGGAAGACGACTCTTGCAAATCATTACCGTCATGTTACCATCACTACCTTTTACACAGACATGTCAACAAAGTCAGTACTGTTTATGAGTTTCTTAAAGGTCAAAACTGCCCAAACTTGTTCCCCCCCCCCAATGATGATCCCTGCCAACATGGGTGTTCATTATGAAGGGCACCAGGCTGGATTACAATCAATATTTGAATCTCTTATTATGTTGTCTCTAGGAGCCATTGTCCCTAATCACCTTAGCTGGGAATGATAAATAGAAGAAAGTCCTGTAGTTCAGAATATCATAGGACTAGGTGGATACTTGGACTGACAATGCAAGGATCTTCTTATATTTCTGCTATACAGCATGCATTATATGATATTTCATAAGGACTCCAAAACAAATAAAAACTATGTGATAGTTAACAAAATAGTTGGATAGGAGACCAGAATTTCAAATGTAAGAAATATTAGAAAAGTCAGAATATGGCTTCCCACTCTTAAGGAAAAATGTTTTTAGCTGTAAAGACAGAAAAGTACTACATTTTGTTACAGATAGGATAACATCTTCAGTGAGCACTGAAGATGTTATCTTATCTGTAACAAAATTTAGTGCTCACTGAAGATGTTACCTAATCTGATAACATAAGATTTGCAAAAAACAAACAAGATCAGAGAGCACTAAGGAATCTACAATTCAACCCTGAGATATTCTTTTCTGTTGGTATTAAAGCCACTGCCTAGAGAATAGAAGAGAAGAGAAGAGAAGAGAAGAGAAGAGAAGAGAAGAGAAGAGAAGAGAAGAGAAGAGAAGAGAAGAGAAGAGAAGAGAAGAGAACTGGAAGGGGCCTTGGAGGTCTTCTAGTCCAGCCCCCTGCTCAAGCAGGAGAACCTATACTATTTCAGATAAGTGGCTGTCTAGTCTCTTCTTAAAAATCTTCAGTGATGGAGCGCCCACAATTTTTGAAGGCAAGCTATTATAGTTTACTGATCATAAATCCATGATATCTGGAAAGAAATCCTGAAATATAAACAAGTCAAAGATTATGCTTTACCATCCATGAAACTTAAAGTACTAGTTGGTTTCTTAGATACTTATTTCAGGTTTAGAGAATCCAGAATCCAATAACCACCTTTGATACTACACTTCCTTTGTTCTTGAACATGGATGTCTGAGCATAGGTGTTTGCAAGATAATACATGAGCTTGCATATTGTATGCTATTTGCTAGCAGATTTTTAAAAAAGGATTCTGTGCACTGCACAATTATCTTGCTTCTAGCCACTGGAGAGAGTGATGAAAGTATTGAAATCCTGCCCATTGGCCACAGGAAATTGGTTTTCAAGAAGTTCTTCCTGCACTTTCATGTTTAATTTTGCAGCACTTAGACCTTTAAAAACAACAGCTACAGAAAGCTAATACTTACAGGCATTGAATTTTGTGCCTCATTCACATTTCAGCTCTAGGATGGCACGAGGAGCCCTGGAAACAAGAGAAAGAAGCAATGCCTATCACAACCGGATATGTGTGAATGCAATTTTAAGGCAACCACTCCTCCTGATAAACATAAGGGTCTTTTTTTTCATAAACATTCAGCATCATGGAAGCTAATGCCAGAGGTGGAGATATAGTGATAATTGTCTGCATATATGGGACTTATTTCCACCATCGAATAGCACAACTGTCAGCATAGCATACAAAGCATGCTTGCATGTTGCACATAGGTTTATGTGATTTTTCTATTAAACAAAAAACAAAATGAAATGAAATGAAATGTTAAAAAAAACAAACCAAACCATCCACAGTTAATTGTATAAGTTGGAAGATTTTGCAGTTTGCAAGTGAGGAAAATGGTAGATATTCCCAAAGAGATGTTGAAGAAGTAAGTACAAATATAGTCCGGCACCTTAAAGGTGTCACCACTACAATTCTAGACCCGGATTGGAAAACAGCTTGCACCATCCCATTACACATAGCTTAGCTAGTAAAGGAAAGCGCAATGCATGACAATAAGGTTGGATCTCGGCAAAATTGGAGCTGTGCCATAGAAAGAAATACATGAATAAAACGGACCTTTTTCTTTCTAGTAGAAAGTAGGGGGAAGAGTTTTTCTTTATAACATCGACAGCTTTGATGTAGCACATACCTAAGTTTGGAGAGCAGGAGAATAGTGCCAAGCATGTGTTCATGCAAAGTGTAAATGTGCCTCACCCTTCCTTGTATGCGCACACACACATACACATCCAAACACACACACAAAGAATCTAATCCTTTTCCTTCCTTTTTTTCTTCTGTTTTTCTCCTAATGAAGGTCTTCTTTCTATTTGTCTCCATGTGTGTGTGTGTGTGTGTGTGTGTGTGTGTGTGTGTGTGTGTCTCCTTTGCTTGGCGTGCGAGGCTGTTTAAAGTTCATTTGCACACCCCTTTCCAGTCCAGTTCACACCAACATCTGACAAGCCCAAGTTTCTCATTTTCAGAGTAATCACTCCACTGCGCTAATTGCACATGCAAATATGCAAATTCGTATTAATTAATTACTATACTAATTAGTTCTGTGGTATTTGCGAGTAATAAATCATTCGATGGGAGCGAGGAAGCTGGAGACTTGCCCCATTTACACTTCGCATAAAATTTTAATAGGCGCTTGGGCTGATCCAGGACAACGGCAGCATCTTAAAGGGACAGAGGCCTTCTTGAAGATGAGATATAGATAGATAGATAGATAGATAGATAGATAGATAGATAGATAGATAGATAGATAGATAGATAGATAGATAGATAGATAGATAGATAGATAGATAGATAGATAGATAGATGATAGATAGATAGATAGATAGATAG
>QLTV01000232.1:1436581-1453090 GCA_003457575.1 Thermophis baileyi
CTCCCCCACACCACCTGAGGGCAGGACAAGAAGCAACGAGTTGAAACTAATCAAGGAGAGAAGCAACTCAAAACTAAGGAGAAATTTCCTGATAGTTAGAACAATTAATCAGTGGAACAACTTGCCTCCAGAAGTTGTGAATGCTCCAACACTGGAAGTTTTTAAGAAGATGTTGGATAACCATTTGTCTGAAGTGGTGTAGGGTTTCCTGCCTAAGCAGGGGGTTGGACTAGAAGACCTCCAAGGTCCCTTCCAACTCTGTTATTCTATTCTATTCTATAAATAAAATATTTTTCATGAAAAGCCTTATATTTTAAACAAATAAAAAATAATACTAAGAGATTGGTTTAAATTTTGCAAATTCTCCAATATCTGGCAGCCTGGGTTTATGGAACCGAGGGGTCCTCAGACCATAGTTTAAGAAACCAGGCTCTAGAGAGATTTTTTGCATTGATCTCTCTCCCACCCCTGCTTTTTCTGCCTACAAATAGGGTGATGAATTGTGAGAGGCTATTTATACGCAGCTTTCTGGATGTAGTTCCACTATTCCTCAAAGTTCAGATATGGAGTGTGAGATTATGCTTTGAGATTTAGAAGCACTATTGGTGGCCCAAGTAACTTTCTCCTCTGATCACCCATTTAAGTATCCACAGATAATGTGTCCTAGAAACTAATTCAATGTGTTGTAAATGGGACTGTCCACTGTCTGGACATTAGTTAATGCAAAATGCAGCGGCACATTTGTTGACTTGGATTGGATACATCGAATATATATCTTGCCAATTTTTAATCAAGTGTATTGGTGCCAGCTTTCTGAGCATAATTCAAATGGTTGGTTTTAAAACTTTAAAGCCTTAAATAACTTGGGACTAGAGTCCCTGAAGAATTTCCTCCTGCTGTATGGATATTAAGATTAACCTCTGAGGCCCTCTGTTTTCATTTGAGGCATCCTACAGAACAGCACTTATTTGTATAGCACATGATTAGGCTGTGGCTGCACAATGTTTACAGAAGTAATTGCTGGTGTCACAATTCGGAAAATCAAATTGAACAAAGATAACCTAATTTAACTTAATGTCACCACCTACATAATATCTTCAGTGAGATTTTATGGAAAGAAAGTATGTGTCCTACTGATATCAAACCTACTTGAAACAGAGTACATTGCTTTCATTTGAAAAAGTCAACAACAAAAAAGGTTAGACTTTTAATGCTGAATCCCATTTCCTAGATCTATCTCTAATTTTCTACTTCAACTGCCCAACCTCCAGCATGTACACTGGTTGGTAGGCAGCTGCATTACATCAACCCAAAAAAGGGATGTAGCCAATTCTAGAATGACCATTATTCCAGATACCCATATGGCTCAAGATTCTCTAAGGCAAAAATGGGAATCTGTGGCTCTCCAGATTTTGCTGATGTATAAATCCCATCAGCCCACATCAACATGTACAGAACAAAGCATGTTGGAAATTGCTTCCCACTGTGTGGTTTTCAAAAAAGAAGTCACCTCATCATTGGCAAGGAGGAAAATGCTCATTCTTAAAGACCCCCATACAAAATGTAAATTAAAATCAGAAAAAGGCAAATATTATTTAAAGTCTGAGGTGCAATTCTAGTCTAGGGTCAAAAGGTTGCACAAATGGAGACAACTATTGTATAACCTAGAAAATTGCAGTTTCCACACTGGATTCTCCAGACCTGACTTAGAACAACGGCTCAATGAATAAATTAATGTATAGTATCTTGCTGTATATCCCTATATCTCTGCATTTATATAACTTTACTCTGGGCTAAGCAGATGTGGTAAAAATTTAGACCCAGTTCCTGGAGGCTATGCATCTGAAAGCAGAAAACTAAGCTTAAGTTGAATCCTGTTCTTAGTCCCTGTGGATTTGGAAATCATCTGAGCCCAGAAACGGTCTGTTTCATTCTAGATAGGGAATTAATTCTAGATAGCCCCGACTGAAGTGACCTGCAATATGGCGATCACCCTGGATCTCCAGCTCCTGTTTGAATAACAGGTAGAGGCTATGGCCAGAAGGGTTTTTTTTACAATTACATGATGTATGTCAGTTATAGTCTTTCCTCTATCAAAAGCTTTATTTGCAGTCATTCACGCCATTTAATTTTTAGATTAGATTACTGCGTTATTGTATTATCTTTAAACATCTAGATGACTCTGGACCTGGATATCTCTGACTAAGTTGGATCTATCAGTCTGGAGAAAGGGTTTGTTGAAGGTCTCACAATCAAAGGAGTGCTATCTTCAGCAACCTTGGGTTTCAGCCTTCTCAGTGATGGCCCCCTCTTTTGGAATGGCTTACTGCCAGATATCCAGATTACTTCCTTCTTGGTATATTTTTGGAAAACCATAGAAACATGACTCTTCAAAATGGCAACTTTTAGCTGACAACTTTGTCATCCAAAAGATAGAGGAGGGAACTAGAGGGAAAGTTATACTGCACCTAAATCTAAGAAGTGATAGAGGGAATTGAAGTTGCTGGAACTTTGGGTGAGAATGACCATGTCATATTGGAATTCAACATAATGCAAACACAAGCAATAGAATATAATCCAACCAGTGTCTTAAACTTTAAAAGAGCTAATTTTAACAAACTTTGAGAGAGACTAAGAAAAATTCCATGGATAAAAATCCTAAAGGGGAAAACAACTCAAAAAGCATGGGAAACAGAAAAATATGATCATAAAAGCCCAGTCCAACACAATGCCACTGAAAAAGAAAAACAAGAAACCCAAGAAGAAACCAATATGGCTGCATAAAGATCTCTCTGATAAACTGAAAGACAAAAAGGATAAGTACAAAAAATGGAAAGAGGAACACATAACTAAGGCAGAATATCAGCAGATAGCTGGAATCTGCAAAGATGAAGTCAGGAAAGCAAAGGCTCAGAATGAACAAAGACTTGCAACAAAAGTCAAAGATAATTTTAAAAAGTCCCTTTCAATATATAAATAGCAAGAAAAAAAGTCTAAAAAACAGTTGGTCCACTAAAGAGAGAATATGGCAAGGAAGTAACAGGCAGTAGAGAGAAAGCAGAGCTGCTTAACTCATTCTTTACATCAGTCTTCACACAAAAAGAAACTATAGCCCAACCTACCAAAAATATATGTAAAAGACAGATCAGAAATAAAAATAAAAATAATCAAGAAAATGGTAAGAGAACACCTGTCTGATCTTGATGAATATAAATCATCATGACCTGATAGATTACATTTCAGAGTTCTGAAGGAATTGGCAGATGTTATCTCAGAACCATTGTACCAAAGCTTTAAAAAAAATCCTGGAGCACTGGGGAACAACCAGAGGATTGGAAAAGAGATGATGTGGTTCCCATCTTCAAAAAAGGGGGGGGGAACACACCCAGGAAACTACAGACCAATCAGCCTAACATCAATACCTGGGAAGATACTTGAAAAAATAATTTTAAAAAGATCTGTGAATATCTAGAACAAATAAAGTTATAACTAGTAGCCAGCATAGGTTTGTTAAAAATAGATCATGCCAAACTAATCTTATTTTATTCTTTGACAGAGTGACTAAGTTAGTATACTTAGACTTCAGCAAGGCATTCGACAAAATGGACCACAACCTACTTCTTGGTAAACTAGAAAAATATGGGATAGACAGCATCACAATCAGATGGATTTTTAACTGACTGACAAACTGTACTCAGTGAGTAGTCCTTAATTATACTACATCTACATGGAAGACAGTAAGCAGTGGGGTACCACAATGTTCCATCTTAGGCCCAGTACTCTTCAATATCTTCATAAATGATTTAGATGAGGGAATAGAAAGGGAACTCATCAAATTTGCAGATGACACTAAGCTGGCAGGAATAGCTAACAACCCAGAAGTCAAGCTTAGGATCCAAAAAGAACTTGACAGACTTGAACAATGGGCCCTATCCAACAACTTGAAAGTTAATGTGGAGAAAAGCAAGGTTTTACACCTAGAAAAACCAAAGGTACAAGTACAGATTAGGTGAAACCTGGCTCAAAAACAGTAACAGTGAGAGGGACCTTGGAGTCCTACTGGACAATCACTTAAACATGAGCCAGTAGTGTGTGGCCTCTGCAGCAGCCAAAAAAGCTAATACAATACTTGGTTGTATAAACAGAGGCATAGAATCAAAATCATGTAAAGTATTAGTACCGCTTTATAAATCCTTAGTAAGACCACACCTGGAATACTGCATCCAGTTTTAGTCACTACATTACAAAAAGATGTTGAGGCTTTGGAAAAAGTGCAAAAAAGAGGAACTAAGATTATTAAGGGCATGGAGGCAAAAACATATGAAGAACGGTTGCAGGAATTGGGTATGGCTAGTCTAGAGAAAAGAAGGACTAGGGATGACATGATAGCAATATTCCAGTATTTTAGGGGCTGCCATAAAGAAAAGGGGGCCAACTTATTTTACAAAGCACCAGAAAGCAAGACAAGAAACAATGGATGGAAACTAATCAAGGAGAGAAGCAACCTGGAATTAAGGAGAAACTTCCTAACAGTGAGGAAATTAGCCAGTGAAATAGCTTGCCTTCAGAAGTTGTAGGTGGAGGTTTTTAAGAAAAGATGAACAACCACCTATCTGAAATGATCTCCTACTTGAGCAGAGGGTTGGACTAGAAGACCTCCAAAGTCCCTTCTAGCTCTATTCTGATTGGATTGGATTGGCATTTAGGGATGAAAAAATGCTGCTCACAAATTATGGTACATCAGACTGCTTGATTATGACTGTATTAAGTGATTTTTAAAATCTTCTTATATTAATACCATAAGCTGCTCAGGCTCCCAAAATGAAGCAAGTTATAAGTTATAAAAGCATGCAAATGTTCGTTGAAAATGTGGTTTCCCTAGAGTACTTTTGACACATTCACACATTCCATTTTACTTGCAAAAATGTTGCAACCTAGACAGATAAATATTGACCTTGAATCACATTCTGAGTATGACCTCTTAAATCAGACTTGTATATGCAGGATATGGTCAAGTAATTTGATTTATTTTTTCACAGTGACCAGGTTAAATTGGCAACACAGTAGATTAAGGTCACCCCCAGGAACCTACCACATGGATGGAAAACAATATCTTCAATCCTCCTGTGTTCTCATGTCGCATACAGTGTTCTCATGCCTTCAATCTGACAGAGGTGCATTGCTGGGAGAAAAGAATCCAGATGCACTGCAAATGTTGAAAATAAGCTCTTTGAACCCTGGTGGACCCCTACATTGGGAATAATGAATTTCTATAGTTGTATTCTGACCTTTATTGTTCAAGTTGGAAAGGCTGGCCCAGGGGTGAAATTCAAAAATTTTCCCTACCAGTTCTGTGGGCGTGGCTTGGTGGGCGTGGCAGGGAAAGGATACTGCAAAATCCCCATTCCCTCCCCACTCCAGGAGAAGGATACTGCAAAATCTCCATTCCCACCCCACTCCAGGGGAAGGATATTGCAAAATCTCCATTCCCACCCCACTCTGGGGCCAGTCTATTTTCCGGTTCTCCGAACTACTCAAAATTTCCGCTACCGGTTCTCCAGAACCTGTCAGAACCTGCTGAATTTCACCCCTGGGCTGGCCCTTATCTGGAAATTACTACTTACCAATCCACAGATTGCATCTGCAGCGGTGCGGAGGATCTGTGGTTCAGATTTGCTTCCTTTGGGGGGATAGATAAATTATGAATCCAATCAGCCGAACTGTAGTTGGGCTCCCACCGATTGTTTTACCATAGAAAGCCAGGCCCGGCTGTTCAGTGAATCATCTGCCTGAGGAAGGAGGTGCTACTGTGGGTCAGGGAGAAGGGCTCAGAAAATAAGGGCTCAGGATGCGACTCAGCCTTTATTGCTATCATAGACTGGCCTGCTAACCTGATCATAGGGACACTCCCTTGCTACCAGTATAAGAGAAAGGATCATCTTCCAATCCATTTGCTTTTTGTACTTGAAATTGGTGGGCAGCAATGCCATTTTGTCATTTGCCTTAGGTAGCAAATTATCATGGGGCAGCCCTAATACCAAATGGCTTTCCTCATGCATAATTAAACTGCGTGTTGTAATGAGAGAGTTGGTTCAGATGGCAAAGTTAAGAAGCCACAAAAGTGTGGAATATCATGTAAGCCATTCAGTAAGATGGTCGACTTTTTTCAATTGTAGAATTAGAGTTTGAAGTGGAAATCTGCAAAATGACACATTCCAATGTCTACATCCAGAAAGGTAGCATATCAGGGAGAAAGATGGACTTTCTCTGACCTGCAGGCTTTTGTCCTAATAGGCCTTTGACTTCAGCAGCTATTGATCCATTACAGCAGGGTTTTTCTTGGCACTATTAAGATGTTGGTGAGGAATTCTGGGAATTGAAGTCCATGCATCTTAAAGGTGCCAAGGTTGTTTCTGCACAAGCCCTTTCAAAGAAACAGGAACATTATATGATGTGTCCTAAATTCAACCTTAAGAAACATTTCAAATATGAATTATCTCAGAGTTGAAATACATGAGATGAACAATATTTGACTTATGATATCCAGTTTCCGTATAACAGTGCATTATAGTTTAGCCTGGTATACATAAGCTATGGTTCACTGGCCCTATATAGGTTCTGCGGGTAAACTGATGCATCGTTCAAGTTTCTTTGTCTCTAAATTATTTAATATGAAGTTAACTCTTTTTAACTGGTGAGGAATTACTATCAGCCCTCATTCATGCAGAGACTGGAAGTAAAGGTATTCAGAACAAAAAGTACATCCCGTAAAGGGTTAGAATCTTATTTCTTTAGCATTTCTATTTCGGAAAACCAACAGCATCAGCCATCAGATTAATGAACATCTTTTCATTTGTTATACTTCTATCCGTCTTGCTTACAAATCTTCAATTTCCTAAAGAAAGTTATTCAGTTCTGGGGGAATAATTCTAACCAGAGAATTGATGGGGAGGGGTGAAAGAAAGCCACATGTGTGCCCAAGAAAGAGCAGAGTTTTTAAAAAGGCAGCTCAATTAATCTGTTCCCATCCTAGTTCCCAGAGTGCCCTTCTTCTGAGCTAAGGGTAGTGGAATTGGCAGCTGTTCGCTATTTATTAACCAGTCATGGTTAAATTGGTTTATAAATTAACAGATGTTTTAACTTTAGTCTTTCTTTGGGGACTGGAAGCTGCAAACTGGTTGGTGATTGTAAGTCAAGTATCAGATTGGGACCAAGGGAGGAGAAGAAGCAGGCAGGGAAGCCTCTGCCCTGGCTCCTTTCCGCAAGCCCTTGCCCATCAAGAGAGCTGTCCGTGGACAGCAGGTCGGTCCTGTGGGGTGACTCTGCTTGGTGTAGGCAGGCTGGCCGTGATGCATCATTAACTTTCCTCCTTTTAGTGCTCACATCTTCATCAGCCAAACATGGAACAGGATAAGAAGCAGTGCTACATTTTTGGGGATGTGGGATGCCCAGTTGAGATTCTTGCAGGAATCAGAAAATATCACTGTCAGCCTTGTCACTCCTACAGAGAAATACAGTCAATATCATTATTATGGGCCTTGCAATAGATTTACTGAACTGGGTGATCATTCTAGGTTCTGGGAAACCCATATGTACATTTTGGAGAACAGTAATATTCATTAATAATGCTAAGCATGCCTTAGGTCTTTCCACAGCAATATCCCAAAGTTCCAGAATTTGTTTTGCTCTACAGTATATCAGCAATGGGTTTTGAATGGATTCTGGCTTGTTTTCTATACCAGTTTCCTCTTTAATTCTGTCTGCTTTCTAAGTCATTAGTGTCATGGTTTTTTTTAAAGAAATCAAGATCTTTTCATTGGCTTAATTGTCAACAAAGAGTCATTGGACTCCCTACAGTCCTTTTGAAGTAGCATGAAAAAAAAGGGGGGGGGACTCAAAAACTGTCCAGATTTCTAAAGTGGGATGGAAAACTAAAAAAAAAAAAAAAAGTTGCATGTCATTAATCCAAGTTGGGGAGTAGGTGGATAGAAATAGAGATCATACAGAAATAAAAAAGCACCCCTGAAAAGCATCTACAAGGCCTGTTTGATATAAATCTTTAGATAAGAGTAGGTCTTCTTTCAGTCTGTCCAATCTGTACCTAAAGAGCTTTGAAGGAGCAATGAAATAGTGAAAAATCACATTGAGTCATGGACAGTTTGGTGTTTCTCCATTATTTTGAATGACAGTTCTCATAGCTTCTTCATATGACACAATGACAGAATATTTGAAATCCAGGCTAACAAGAGGACATCAAAATGTTTCTCCCTGATATACGGGGAAAATCCTCCTCTGAGCTCTGTGGGGACAAGCTCATCCATGCTGCTATATCTTGGTACTATGGTACATGCGAGAACCGAAGACATGCAGAGATACAGAAGCATCAAATAATGTGTTAAATAATTAGAAGTGTTATGTTGTGGGTCCGGCCTAATTATGTGGTACTATGGAATAACTGTTAATTGAGCAACTTTCACTGAATATAATCTGTATTGTAATGTGCTGACTACTATGGGATTTTTTTATTTTATTTTTAGCAATTGTAACATCTTTAACACTATTTGATTGAGCTTCCCTAACAACATATAGGAATTGGACAGATACAAAGACCTTAGCAATGTCAATATATCCAGTACTTTCTATTTGAGGGGGCAACAACTAATACTATTGACTTATTCATGTTCCAGGCACTTGCCTCTGAAGTGAGACCCAGAATATACTCAGCATTCTGTAGGGTGTAGGAGTGGCAGAACCTGGAGTGAGAGTTAAAAGAGAAATCAGCCTGGAATCTCTAAGTAGCCACAAACAGACTAAGTCCAACCCCTCTTGAATTCTGTTGAGCCTTATCTAACTCCTAGCAAATGCTAATCATTAGTTGAGAATATGCCTGAGCATAGGCATGAGTACCGGTAGCAGTAAATCAGTTTAATTGGACCTTGATGTGTGGACCTGATCTTTCACACTTGACACACTCTCCCTTATTACAAGCAAAGAACAGTATTAGCAGCAGTCCTTCAAAGAAACATATTGGCCACTATTGTCTCTTTCCTCAGGAACAGGAGCTTCTGGGAAATTTCCAAGGAATCCTAGTGCTGTGATGGAGAATATGCAGTATCTTACCAAACTACAATCCCCACAATTCTTTGAGGGCAGCCATGGCAGAAGACTGCTAGAAAAGTTGCTCCTGAGGCTACTCAGTGTTTGCCCCTCCATCGAAGCACAACATGAGGCTGCATAGCCACGGCTGGCCTGTAAAAGCTTTGAGTGCAGCCCCTAGAGCCTTTCCAAGAGTTGCCATCATATGTAATTTTTAATGTAACAGAAGGGGGAGATGATTAAATACATGGAGAGTAATCATTTTAACTGTGTTTAATTTCATTTTAATTCACATTTAATTTAAATTAAATCAAGTTGGGTTTTGTCCTGGCCTGACCCATTTCTCTGTTCTGGCCCAAGCTGTCTTTGAAGTGCAGCCCACCGCCGTGCAAAAGTTGTGTGTCTAGTGCTGTATTGTATAAGCCGCATTTTAATTTATCTGACACACTCTCGGGAGCACACAGGTTTTTCTGTGTGCCCCATTCACAAAAGCTGAAGGAATGTAGCCGTAGCCAGGGAAGAGAATACTTACTTCTTTTGAGCTGTTATCTTTAAAAACAGGAATCACAGTATTTATTCCTGGCAGTTGTTTTTAATCTGTTATTGAAATTGCACTGTGATTGCCCAATATCTGTTCTGGATTGTAAGAAAGTTTTCTATAAAATATCTGTGGGGGGGTTTTTCCCCAGAACCCAACTTTTAGAACAGAGGCTTGTGACCGAAATAGTGGAGTGAGTGGGGCAGGAGATATATCCCATATGTATTGCTAAATTAATAACAACCAAGAGGGCTTTGGTTCTCATGCGGTGATGAGTTCATGTAGCATCTGTGTATGATCATACAATGCCTCTCCTCTACAATGTCATAAAGTGGTATTGAAATCACAACATTACTATAAGACTGACTGGCTCATCTGATCTACGTTAGATGCAATATGATTGCACATTACTTGGGGAGAAGGTCTGGACCGCAACGTGTCCTTTGTACCCAAAGTCTACAAAATGGGGGATCCATTAAATCTACACATTTTAGTGTGAATTATATTATCAATTAAACAATTAATAAGGTGGTAGGCATTCATAATGAATAACTAAATGGCAATAGGCAAATCTGTCACATGCATCATTGCACACTTTAAAACTGTACCTTTTGGTAAATTGGAAGACTTATATTGAACACTAATCACATGCTATGAAAATTGCATTGCACTACTGTTCTCTTCACCTCCTCCCCACCCAAAAGTCAGATTTTCCTCTTTTGAGGAAGAAAGAACAGAAAGCATAGAAGATGGCAAATAGATGTAATTTTCATATATGTTGTGTAAAAATGAATGGATAGATGGTTGAAGCACAAACTCCCCCCCCCACATGAAACACCTAGAATTGAAGCACCGGAAGTTAAGCTGGGATTTATTTATTTATTTAATGTACATAGGGTGGTGATCCAGTAAGCATCACCAACGTGTTTCCCTTTATAGGAGTTGAGCATTCTGGTAAATCTGACCTCCCCACTAAATGTGTAATGCCCATACCCACATTTACAAAAAAAAAAAAAATGGCTGATATTAGGGTTTTTTTTTTTTTTATTAAATGAATTAATATGAAAAAAAAAAAAAAAAAAAAAAAAAAAAAATGGCTGATATTAGGGTTTTTTTTTTGTTAACTACAGGAATTAAAAAAAAGTCTTATAAAAAATATAATGCAAAATTTCTCTTCACCTAGATTTTAGCCAATGTCTCGTTCTTATTTTGTTATTCTTTTGACTTTCATAAAAGTAATCCTTACTGATTTTAAAGAGGTTTATACCCAGGGCAATAAATACTGGATTACAATCTTTTTGGTACAAATAAGAACAAAAAATATAAGTTCATAGAGCTGGAAAGGACCTCAGAGGTCTTCCAGTCCAGCCCCCTCTCACAACAGGAGCAGGCAGAACTGCTTTCTCTGGAGGAACCTGCAGGGCTTTGAAAATAATAACCAAACTCTCCCTGATTAGAAAAAGTAGATGGGCAGGAAGTAGATCAAACTGATGAAGAGAGAAAAATGCAAGTAACACTTTTAAGTAAACACTAGAGAGATAGGAAAGATTTAATTAGCTCTCGGAGACCTTAGATGTGGTAGCAGCACTTTAAAAATCCTACTATGGACATTACTACAGAACATCTGATTATTTAATTTCTTATGCCAATCTCTTTCTTCTTTGTTAATGAACGCAGTTGCTTTTGTGTGAGGCTTGTCTTAACTCATTCAAGAACAATATATAAGCCCTCTTTTAAACTTCTTTCCCATAGCAATGATGATTTCTATCACTGTTACTGCCTTTGACCATCCTCTTATAATTATTTTTTAACTGCTCGTCTCAGCTTTTAAAGACATTTTACGAGATCAGCTTCCCTAACCTGGTTAGGAATAGTGGGATTATCCGTGTCAACATCCATGTGAGACAGGAGAATGAAGACTGCTGTATTACTTATACTGCTGTAATTTGACAAAACGTGAACATACTTTACTTTAGTTGAATTAAATCTTATTTACCGTGTTTCCCGAAATAAACGCTTGGCCTTATTTTCAGGGAGGTCTTATTATTTTGTGGCGTGTGGAGCAAGAAGGGGCTCCTCTTGCCATCTTACCTAATTTCCAGCTCTGCCTCCCTAACCCTAACCAGAGATGGGGGGGAGGGTTTATTTTTGGGGAGGGCTTATTTTCGGGGGAGGGCTTATTTTTGGGAAAACACGATAGTAACTTAGGAAGAGAGAGAAATGCTGTCTTGTTACAGTAATAAAAAAACAATGCAGATTCCAAATTCTGCTCTCCCTGCCCCCAGCACAAACACACAAACACACAAACACACACACACACACACACACACACACACACACACACACTGAAGCTGCTCAATCAGATTCCAGTGCAGTAGGGAGGTAAGTGAGCCTTAAAATGAGAGGGTCAGCCTCTCAAGCTGGTAGAGCTGGCAGCAACAGTCTACTTTTAAAAAAAAAGTCTGCCGTTTAGGCCTCCTTCCCCCCCTTTTTTGTAAGCAAGCTGCACACACACATGCACAAACCACACCCCTACACACATAAGCACTTGCTTTACATGCAGTGCTGTTGAGGGATTTGTGAAACCAACAGATGGGGCAAAAGCCCACTGGGGTGCCATTTAATTCCTTCCCCCCCCCTTGGCAAAAGCAGAGGATTTTCCTTCCCATGTCCCCTGTGCTCACCTTTAAATTCATCAGGAGTCAGAAAAGATCCACCGGGACCAGTCAACCCAAACCTTATTTTACAGTGCAGAGAAAGCAAAGAGGAATTGATGTGTTGGGCATTTGTTTTGTGTTGGATTTTTTTAAAAACTACGTCTCTGTGCCATATGTATTCCTGTTCTGTAATTCCATGACTGTAGGTTCCTATTTAGAATGAGATGGCAGGTATAGTAAAGATTTAGATTGCTGAAAAACTCACTTTCCTTAACCATAAATTAAGAAAAAACACAAATTTCTAGCCTTTATAGTTGCTTGCTCACTCTAGGACTGTATTCTGTATTCTCCCTTCTTTCCTAAAGATACAGTGTGAGATAAGCAGAGCTATTGATAATGAAGAAGAAGGAGGAGGAGGAGGAGGAGGAGGAGGAGGAGGAGGAGGAGGAGGAGGAGGAGGAGGAGGAGGAGGAGGAGGAGGAGGAGGAGAAGAAGAAGAAGAAGAAGAAGAAGAGGCTATAAAATTACCACAAAAAGATCACATCCCATTTAGTTTGGGCTAACAATTTCTGCCCTCGTATTCCTGCCTGGTTTGCAATATGCACTTACTGTCTGTCTTTAATAGATATAAAAAGGCCAATATTTGTGTAGCCAACAAGAACTTGAAGAATATAGACAATCTTTTTGAAACATGCAGAGCATAATTTGGGTTGGGTGGGTGGAACAACTGTACATTGTTTGGGATATGGCCCTCAAAAATCATCTTCCAAGCCCTTCTAGAAACTGCTTGGATCATAATTTGCAAATGTTGAGCAAGCTTCTAAAGAAGCCACCAACTTTCTCAATGGCAGGAGTTTATTTTATTTTTATGCAGTGAAAAAATACTTGTGCCTCTTTCTTGTTCACATGTACAAAATCATGCACCCATTGCAAATTCCATCAGGTTGATGTCTGAATCAAAGATGTGTTAGATTCATAACTCTCTTTGTGTGATCTCAACAGCTTCCTCCACCTCCTTTTCAAGTCAAAGAAAAGAAACCAGAATTTGATTCTAAAATGGCAGCCTGTATCCTAGAACCACATAGATTAACCCCATTTTGCATTCTTAAAACTGCCTCTGTCTATATACCAATTCCTATATGTGCTATTGTTAAAAACTGATGGCTTGGTTTCCTGCCATTTTTAGATAACTCAATACCAGATGTGAAGGCTCCCTAACAAACTTCACAAATGCATTTGAAATACAAAGGAAAACCTCAACATACCAAGGGGGAGGAGACACAGAATCTTACACATGTGGCACAAACTCACCTATTCCAAATGAACAGCAGCTTCCAAACCCCTCCAAGTATCCCACCCAATCATGGTATAGAGCAAACTGGTGAGGTTCAAGTATATTCAAGGTCTGTACATCAGCCCCAGCCAGGGTGGTCAATTGAGACTGGGTGAGTTCCAATCTAAAACATCTGGACTGGAAGATTGTAGCTTGAATAGAGCAACTTCTGTTCTATGTCCATATATCTCTTTCCTTCCTGGCTGGGGAGCAAAATCCAGACACCTAGCTATGGTTGGAGACTACACAGGAATCTTCTCCTCCCCCCATATCCTCTTCAATTAGGGCAGCAAATCTTCCATTCCCCCCCCCTCCCCGGTATGAATCCTGCTACTCTGAATATATTCTGACCACCTTGTATTCAAAGAAGGTAAGGATACAGAAATGGTAGAGGTGAAGAAAGGTTTGGAATCACCTTGCATTGCCATTTCTGACTGTTCCTTCAGGAGCAGCTTTGCGTTTAAAAGGGGGGCCTTTAAGTAACAATACATGCACCTCTATATAAGGTCTTTTTGACCTCTAGACAAGGGCTGGCTCATCTCGGAATCCTCGCTGCACTGGGATCGGCTTTGTCTGCAGTTCCAGGCCTCCCTCGCTCCTCTCCCAGTAGGTTCCTTTCTTTGAGCTGTGCAGAAAAGAGAGAGCTGTTTGTGCAGGGTGAAGAGAAGAGGTCAAAGCCGCAGCTGACTCCATCTTGGGTTCTTGGCTGCCGTTCAAACTTGTCTGGCAGTGGCACAGGGGACTTGGCATATGGGGTGGCAAAGCAGGTTGCTCCTGCAAGGAGGCGGTGGGCCTGGCGCCGTTGCCCCATGCCCATGACACGTGCCAGGTCTTTCCCTTGGCTCAGCTCCCAAGTCCTGTCTGCTACTGATGGACCCAAAATCGGCTGCAAGCAACTGGGGTGGAATTGTGTGTGTGCGCTCGTGCATCCTGCGGGGGGGGGGGGATTACAAAACACACAATTCTGCCATGCCAGGCTGTTTTTTGCAAATGCCTTGCAATGCCACAGCAATTTGTTTTTGAGTTTCATACCTTTGATTTTATTATTCAAAATTTCCCAAAAAGCTCCAGCTCCATTTAAACAGCATTGGAAACACATAATCCTGACACTGTGCCCAATGACATTTCTGAAGATTAAAAAACAAGCACCATCACAATGAAATGTTGCAAGTTTTAGCAGTTAGGTTTCATTGGAAAATGATTCCCTGCTTTCCCCTCCTCTGTGTTTTGAACATCTTTGCATATTTCCAAAGAATAGTACTATTTTCCACTATGTTTACAGCGTTTGAAAATGGTATCTTATACTGGTGATATAAAATTACAAAATTGGGATTGGGTTGAACCTAAAAATGATAACAGCTTGAAATTGCATTTTATTTTCAAACACATATACTCTATTTTTAAAGATCATTAAATGGTTTTTTTTTTTAAAAAGAATATCTACATAAAAGAACATCACTGGGGGGAGGGGGGCGGGAACATCACCCTAAGCAAGACAGTCCACTAGAGAAAACCTCTCTGTCCAAAGGATCACTAAACCAAAAGCAAGCTATTTTTAAAATACTGGCTCACGTAAAGGGTTTCCTTTGGCAGTAAGGATCACAAAGGAAAGGCTCTTTAAAATCCATTTTTCCTCAGCAGCTAACAAATCGGTAGATGCTGAGCAAAATATTCACACTAATTTATTGCCCCTTAACATATTTATTTTTAAAACCTCTTATTTTGGGATGGCTTAAAATGACTTCCAACATTTCAAACATGGGCAATATTTTGATAGCTCCTCCACCTCCCACGTTTCCCCCCAAAAAAGATTTATAGTTTATCTGTTAAGGCCAAGTGCCATTCCCATGATTAAAAGAAATCTGGAGGCATTCAGAAATTGTGCGTTAGAGGCCACATCTTTCAAAATCACTGATGTATTGACAGGACATTAGAAAGTATATCATTTTGTTCTTCATTTCCTTCAAATATTAAAAAAAAAAGATTTTCGGCAAGACTTTTTGATATTTGGGACATTTTAAAATCTTGGCAGTAATCCAAAGATCTGACTGAAGATAAATATTGGCTGTCATACATGAGATTATATATGCAGATGAATAAGGCAACCCATCGATTTAGGTTTCTTCTAATGCAGTACTGGATGTAGTAGTTTCTCCTCACACAAATATTCCTGGAATAACAACACTTCGGAGAAGAAAGATGCTTTTATAAATACATGAAAAAACAGGATCAGATTTTCTTATACTGATAATCCTATACTGATTCATTAATTCTGTTTTGAATTACTGCATGCTAAACCTACTGAAATGAATGTTTTGAAATGAGAACACCTTTTACATCTCTATCGACAAAGGAATTTTCCAGATAGATTATCCAGAAGGGTAGACAGTAAGACAAAGGGCGGCTTACTCCCACCCCCAAATTTCCAAACATATTTTGAAAATTCTATCCCGGAGAAGTTAATGTTTCCCATTTTGACCTCAAGACAAATTTGAAAGTGATTGTGTGCTTGGCTCTTGGAGTAATTGTGGACTTAGCTCTTTCTTAGGATAGTTAATGATATGATAGTATCCACTGATAATTATCAGGGGAAAGAATGTACAATTTAAGTCCTGCCAACTTTCTGGTCTGCCTTGCAAAGAATTCAGTGCACTTCGAAAGTTTGCATAAAGCTTGTAGTAGTCGTTCTGAGAACAGTAAGAAGAAATTGATGGAAATAATAATATATCTTGAATAATAATAATAGCAACAAGAGCAATAATATCTGTTGAGGAAAGACTAGAAGATTATTATGGAATTCCAGAACTAGAGGCGAAGGAAGGAAGGAAGGAAGGAAGGAAGGAAGGAAGGAAGGAAGGAAGGAAGGAAGGAAGGAAGGAAGGAAG
>QLTV01000232.1:1503675-1525001 GCA_003457575.1 Thermophis baileyi
CCCCACTTTATGACTGAATATGATATGTAACTCTACAGAAAGAAAGGAGAGTAGGATGGTAGAAGACGCTAGTGCTGTGAAATAAATCCAGGTATGATAATGTATCTGCACCCAATCAATAAAGACTGAGCATATATTGTCCCTCACTGGTAAATATATACACACAGGAACATAGGGGCAAGGATGCCAAATTTGTAAAGAATGGGGTAAAAAGACCACACAATGTCAAAATACTTTATTTTTTTATATTTGAAGGCCTGACAGTTTGATTTTTTTCTCTCTCTCTAGCTTTGGTGCATAGGCTGTTTAAGGTAAAGAGTCAGGAGATAGCTAAAATAGATTTAACATCTAGGCTGCTAAATGAGACTCAGTGCTCTGTTCAAAACGGCCTGGTAGTTGTATTCATGTCAATATGCTGAACTTGGTTACTAAATTAGCTTATTGTCCAGCTCACTGAACCATAAACTCACCAAGCAGGATGGTTTTGTAGAACATAGTAAACAGCACAATAAAAACCCAAATTCTAACTACACAAGCTTAAAAATAGTGGAGCTTAGTAGAGTGTATAAATTCCACCACTAGATGTGTATCTGACTTGTTTAAGTGAGTTTATTTATTCTTTATTTAATTTCTATATCCATCTATCTCAATCAGTGATTCTGGGCAGCTTACAATTCAAAAATATACTGTAATTAAAACAAAAACACATTATAATAAAACAATATACATAGCAGCTGAAATAATTTGTTGTGTGAATATGTAGGGGAATATTTGGTTCCAGGTTTACCAAGTGTTTTCAAAACAGACTCTGTCATTTAAATGAGCTTGAGGCCAGAACAACTGAAGTCTCTCACCCATCTCCTCTTTGATGCCTCCTAATCAAGCTTTGTCTTAAATCACTTTCTGGATAAGAAAGACTTTATGCCCCCTCACATTTCCAGGCAGCGGATTATAGCTGCTTGTTCAAGATAAACCTGAGAAGAGCACGAACAGGTAGACTGGTCTGGAAACACAGAGTACAGGCCTGCAGGGTAGGTATGTCTGGCAGGAGAAACTCAATAGTTGCCTCACGAATGCTTACAAGGACACAGGTCACTCATTCCCTCTTCAGAGTCCTAGCTACCAAAATATGGCATCAGTGTGAAATTCCCCAAATTTGATCTCCAACACCTTCCATTGAAAGAATTTGATGGTAATCTTTGATATTTAACATCCACCTGAAAACAGATTTTATTGGGATAAAATAAGATCAGGCAATTATTGGAGGTTTTGAAAACTTGTTAGGAACACTCTCATAAAATGGCTGCCACGAAAGCAATTTATCTATACACAGCCTATTTGTATTAGGAGGAATGGCCCATAATAACCATTTATATAAGACAGAGGTCTTCAAACTTGGCAACTTTAAGACTTGTGGACTTCAACTCCCAGAATTGCTGGCTGGAGAATTCTGGGAGTTGAAGTCCACAAGTCTTAAAGTTGCCAAGTTTGGGGACCCCTGATATAAGACAACTCTTTGCCACATATTCCAGCTCTCCATGATGCATCCTACCATCCATGGTTTACTTTTTGTTTGCATAAATGGGCACATTTAAAAATAAAGAACTGGACTGCACTGGGATTTTGTTTCAACATTGCATCTCTTTAGCTCTCTCTCTGATTCAGGAGAAAAGCGAGTCTGATAGTACTAAGGATGCATCAAGAACACAAAACAACTTTCAATTGTCTAGCCAGGCCTGAATACTCAGTGGCCTGCCTTGTATAAGCCACTTTGCTTTCCATTTGAATCTGTGGGTTGCATAAATTGTCTCATGAACTGTATGTGAGAAGGATCCTCAGCTCTCTTATCAGGCCCAAGACATATAGTACAGTACATTAATTTTACTATCATTGTTGATACTATAGATTTCCCCTCCTTGCAGCCTTCAAGGGGTGATGAATTACATATTTCCCTTACTCCCAGATACCAAAAGTGCAGGTGAATGGAATTAAAATTTACAAATCTGGAAAACCCTAGTTTGGAGAAGTTAGTCTGCGGAGTAATGTGGCTAAAGTCCATAGGCTGTCCCACCACCCTCCATATCCCTCCACATGTTTTCATAAGTGGAGTAGCATCAACAACAGAAAGATAGTAACAGTGGAGCTAGAAGTCTTTTTCTGATTCCCACGCTCCTTGTTTTCCTCCTCTCTGGACTGCTAATGAGATCAGCAAGTCAGATCCTCTGGCATAAAAGGCATACCCTTAATCCAACTATGCAGCTACTGGATGCTTCCCCCAATGCTGTAGGCTATGACTGTGTGTTCAAGGCATGAATATGGCACAAGGAGTTATAGCCATGGAATTTTGGCAATGGGAACCACGCACTCCTTTTTTCTTGTGATGGCTGATGTTCCTGGTGGAATGGAAAGGCACCCTGAAAGCAACATCTTAATTGTGCCCCACAAGTGGCAAGATCTTGGAACAATGCTGGGCAGTTGATTTCAGTACAGAAAAGTGTTACCAATCACAGATTCAAAACAATCTACACAGGCATCTGTTATTCATTTCTCCTGGAAAAACAATAGGGATGGAGAAGTCATAACTGTAGCCCCAAAATATGCATTGACTCTTTATTATTTATTTATTTATTTATTGTATTTCTATGCTGCCCAACTCCCAAAGGACTCTGGGCGGCTTACAACAAGGTATAGAAAATACATTTAAAAACATCATAAAATATTTAAAAAACCAGTTAACAATCACATACATACATATCATTCAAGGCCGGACCTCGCAAATTGTGAGATCAACGGCCCCAAGCTTGCCAGAAAAGCCAGGTCTTCAATGCTTTCCGGAAGGCCAATAGCGTGGGGGCAGTCCGGATCTCAGGGGGTAGCTGGTTCCAGAGAGTCGGGGCAGCCACAGAGAAGGCCCTTCCCCGTGGGCCCGCCAGCCGACACTGCTTAGCTGACGGGACCTGGAGGAGACCAACGCTGGGAACTATGAGGTAGAAGGCGGTCTCGAAGATAACCTGGCCCTGACTCTTCCTCCATATTTCTCCCCTCTCTAGTTGTGAGAAGCAAAACAAAACTTCTATTTGATTTCTCTTCTAGATCCGTCGTCGGAGACCAACCCCAGCTTTGCTTTTCCAGCTTTCAGAAACTTCCTCCCCCGGTGAGTCATGATTTTTTTTTTTTATCAAACCAGAAGAAAGGAACGGAGGGCTTGGGTGTGGGGAGTAAAGGTACAAGAATAAGCATTGATACAGTACCAGGTGCAGTACCAGGTTAGAATGTTAGCCCATCTAGCATACTGCTAGGGAATTCTAGGAGTTGAAATCCATGCATTTTAAAGTTGACAAGTTTGAAAAATATTGATCTAGAGTATTCTTGTCACTTCTGGATTGGCTTGCACCCAGAAGCTTATGCATGGGTTTTTCTTATCCAGCAATGACCCTGAAAGCTCTTTACCAGGAAATTCCAGGGGCAGAGCAGTGTTGAAAAGAAATGTCAAACTATTTTTTAAATCAAATGCTTATTTCCAGTATCTTCATGAGAGAAACTAAATTCAATTCTTTCAACTCTAAATTTTGATATTTTCTTCTGGGATTGTTTGATTATTGCATTTACAAAGAACATTTAAGACAGAGGTTCTCAACCTGTGGGTCGTGACCCCTTTGGGGGTCAAACGACCCTTTCACAGGGGTCGCCTAAGTGCGCGCTAGCCTGCCATGCCCCCTTTGTCACCTCATCGCGTGCGGAGAGGGGGCGGGGAGGGGGTCGCGTCGGCAGGGCGGGGGTCGCGGCATTAGGAAGGTTGAGAACCACTGATTTAAGAGCATCTTGTTTATCAGCAACACCTACAATTTCTATGTAAAATTAGTTAATGCTCTTAGTCCCATATGGAATAACGTTGTAGAAGGATTGGCAGTGTCAGGGGGAAGAGTAAAAAGAGGAATCAGGCTAGAATCCTTACATAGCCACAAACAAACTAAATCTAACCCTCCCTTGTGTGCTATTGACCCTTATCTAACTATAATCAAGTGCTGACCATTAGTTGAGAATATTCCTGTGCATAGGCTTTTAGCAAAAAAATCAATTAAATTGAACCTTCAGGCGTGGCCCTGGTTTTATCACCTGTCAAATGTGTCAAAAATGGAAACTGTACATTTCTGAAAATTATTTCATAGGTTGTAAATGTAAAGTGATTTGAGATTCCTCTCCTTTCACTAGTTCAGTAAGGGGCATATTTGCATGTGTGGCTTGTGAATAGGTACACAGAGCTTATTTAGCAAAGCCTAGCATGAAATTGAAACATGGGGGTTTGGCATTGTCTGCCTGAAATAAACAGGGAACAAAGCTGTGGCTCCATTTAGTTTTTAATGGCTTCATTCTCTGGCTTCTTCCAGGCAAGCAAAGCCAGAATCCTGCATTTGTGCAATGTGCTAACTTAGTTAACAGGCCATAGAGGAGCCAGCATGAACATAAGAAGAGCCCCCTTGGATCCGGCTATAGATCACCTTGTCCAGCACTATGTCAAATATTACAATTGCCCACTGGATTCATTTTGGAATGATTCTCCTAATGTTGCTTTGCAGCAACCAATATTTCAGGCATGCTAACTGTAATTCAGGATGTTGCAAATAGCCACCAGTATTACTGCTAGCGGCCATTAATCAGAAGGAGTCTGATAGCACCTTTTCAGACTAATACATTTTATTAAGAAGCAAAAGCATTTCTGAACCACAGCTCATTTAATCAGATCCATTGAGGGGCTAAACTGATATAGGATTTAAATTGGGATGTGTTGGAGGGCAATAAAAGGGGGAAGGCAAGTGGTTATGCATATGCAGGTTACATGCAGGACATATTATAAATACATTATCAAGTGTCAATCATAGAGCGTTACAAGTCCATTGTATTTCTTAAAATCTTCTGAGATGGCTTCAAATCCTTTGATGTATGTGAGTTCAACAATTTCTTGCTCAATTATCTTGGTGAAGTTTCCTTGCTCCAGAACAGCTACTTTGAACATCTACCGCTAGCCATTGGTAGCCTGAAAGTCCACAAAGCCACTTAGTTCCTATTCAAAAAACACCCAGATAGGTTGCCATTATCAAAGCTGCTAGCAGCTATTCCATAGCTTCATTATGTACAATATAAACATGCATTTCCTTTTCTTGATTCTGAATCTTCCAATATTTAGTGGGAGTGGATGATCTTGAGTTCCAAACTGATTGTGCAGAAGTACTTCTCTTTTCACATTATTTGCGGCATACATAGTTTTATATACTTCTCTCATGTCTCCAGTTATCCTTTTTTTTTCTAGGCTAAAAGAGCTCTCATTGCTGTGGTCTTTCAATATAGGAGAGTTGCTCCAGTCCCATAATCATTTTGACTGCCCTTTTTTCATCTGCAACTCTAAAGTATTCTACAGGTAGTCCTTGTCTTATAACCATTCACTTTGTGACCAAAATTACAAAGGCACTGAAAAAAGTGACTTATCACCAGTCCTCACACTTATAACCATTGCAGCATCCCCACATCACATGATCAAAATTCAGGCACTTGGCAACCTCCATATAATTACAATAGCCACAGCATCTTGGGGTTATGTGATTGCCATTTGTGACCTTCCCAACTGGCTTCCATCAAGCAAAGTCAGTGGGGAAACTGGATTCATTAATGACCACGTGAAGCTCTTAACAAGTGCAGTGATTTGCTTTAAAATGGTGGCAAAAAAGGCTGTAAAATCAGAAGCTTAACTCATTTAACGACCACCTTGCTTAGCAATGGAAATTCTGGTCCCAGTCATAGTCATAAGTTGAGGCCTACTTGTATTTGAGGGGAGATCAGAGTTTCGCACAGGGAGTTTACTATAGATTTCCCTCACAACATATGATATTAGCACCTCTATTTAAACTCCCTTTCTAATCATCCCAAGTATGGGATTTGCCCCTCTTTGTTTTAACATTCACACACAAATGACATTTTCATTTTGCTGTCCGCCATTCCTATAAGACTCCCTTCCTGATTATGCATTGCCAGCTCAGAACCTTTTGTGCCAGTGTGCATGATTTTATATTGGTTTAAGTGTCAGTTTGTCCCTTCACCAGTTTTATTGCTTAGCATGACAAGCAAGACGAGTCTTGGATTCATGTTGTTTATTTGAGTTTAGCTAAATGTGTTGTGCAAAACCAGCCATGACTTTGGCTTTAGCTCACTGTGACTCTAGTAACAGTGATTTCCTACTAGTAAGCCCTTTGGGAGTCAATGGGATTCACTTTGTGAATATGTTTCTGCTGCCAAACCTGGGCCAAAGAGATACCAATTCAGAAATAAAGCATTTCTATATTTGAAAAGAGAAAAATGAGAGAGAGAGATCTGCACACACTGCTCTCCTCCTACTCACTAAAACAACTTCTTCTCCTCCTTCTAGCAAAACGCATATTCTTTTTTCAGCAAAGCTTATCCCTGTAGGTTTTTATTTTCTTTCTTTCTTTTTTGTTCTGAAAGTTTAGCTCCAGGAACCAGGAAGGGTATCTTCTGTAGCCCTTCTCTGAACAATAGCCCTGCTGTTGTACACGGAAAGGCATGGTGTTCAGAACAGGCCTTACCTATTCCATAGCCTGCTTCCTCCCAGGGAGCATTCCTTAATGCTTTTTCCAGCAAAGTTTGTTTGGCTAAGAGATTTATACAAACACAGGAGTGAATAAACAGTTTATTTTCTAACTTGATTTCAGCTGAATTTGCTTGCAGTTGGCTATGTTTCATATTTAAGAGTTGGGTGTTAAAAGTGTGGCTTTTCACTCTGTGGGTGATACAGTGCTTTTCTTTCTTGTGAAGAGATTGGCAAACTACCACTTCAGGGCTACACAAGGAGGCATGGCCTCTAAACCCACCCACCCATTTTTTTTTGCACCTAAACAGTTATTTGATCACAAATGCCATATATTAGTGATAGAAATGCCCCCCAAAAAAGCCCTCAAACCACTCTGTGGATATACCTGAGGGGGAGGGGGGGAGAGAGAGGTATTTTTTTAATTTATTTAGCTGGATACTGACTTTAGTCCATTTACGGTTTAGTTCCTTAATGGATCACATTCTTAACAGCTAAACACAGGTGCTTCCATGCTGCAAGGAATGGATTTAACCAAGTGATTATTAAACAGAAATTAGCATTTAGCCTATCTAAGTAGTTGAATCTAATGGTGGGAGGAAAATTCTTTGCAGCAACCAAGTCACAAGTATAATTGGCTCCTCATGGAGCAGCTGAGACAATTCTACTCCTGGCTGTGAATGTCCACTGTATGGATATATACACACATATATAAATATTAGCAAAAGTAACTGCCTATGTGGAGGCGTTCACTCAAATAATTGGCATGTGGTGTCGCCTTGAAATAGTTACATTTGAAGAAACCATCAGCCCAGCTGCTTAGCTATGGAAATGAACTAAGCTATAATACCAGTGCGAGTTTGGTACACCAAGTTTGGTAAATCATTTGTTTAGCGAGCGTTCGAAGTTAAAGAAGCACTGAAAGTGGCTTATAACTGGTCCTTGCGCTTACGACTGTTGCAACATCCCCACGGTTATGTTAATCAAAATTTGAACCCTTGACACTTGTGTTTATGATGGTTGTAGCTGGCTTCCCAGCCATCTTCTCACAAATGCAATCAATGCTGGATGCCAGCTTCCCTTAACAATCATATGATTCACTTAATAACTGTGGTGATTCACTTAACTGTGGCAGAAAAGGTTGTAAAATCAGGCATGACTCACTTAACAACCGCTTTGCTTAGCAATGGAAATTATTGTTTCAATTGTGGTTGTAAGTCAAGGACTATCTGTATAACATAGTCAAGAGCCATCGTTTTTATCTTTTGGACCTATGGTGTCAAAGAAAAGTGTGCTTTACATTTCTTTCTTTCTTTTACTCATAATGTTCTCTTTTTCTTTTGCCCTCCCTATACTCTTCACACTGCTTGCTACAGAAGATGAAGCATCCCCATATCAGGTCAGTATTGTGGATTATTTAAGATGCTATAAGCTAAGCCTGCTGGACTTCACCATTCCCAAGCCTGAATGGTCAAGGCTCATGTTGTAGTGTAGGGTGTTGGACTGGAGTAAGGCCATCTTCAGCCATAGAAACTCATTGGATTTCTTCAGGACAGTTCCTACCTGTTATCCCAGTTTATTTCATAGGGTGATCATCATGAATATTAAATTGGGAAAGGGAGTACTATGTATACGACTCTGAGCTACTTGAAAGGAAAGTTGTGGTATAAATCTAAATGTATACTTAAATACCACTATATTTTCCTTTGCTATAGAGCTATCAACAGAATTACTACTAACTACCATTAAAACATCCTCATCCCTAAACTGGAGTAACTGGTCAAATTTAACTACAAATTAGCAATTTAGGCTTATATACCGTCCCATAGAGCTTTATAGCACATTCCGAGCTGTTTACAATGTAGCAGCATCAGAGGTGGGTTCCTGCTGGTTGGGACCGATTCTTTAGAACTGGTAGCAGGAATTTTCCCCCGCTCGCCGAACCGGCAGTGATGGCCAGCTGGACACGCCCCTGAACTGTCTCTCTCAGCGGCGCCATAGGCACCGCCATCTTGTTTTTTGCTTCTGTGCACGCACAGAAGCTGGATTTTCAGCACTGCGCATGTGTGCACGCGCGGCGCGGGAGGAAGCGAACTGGCAGCGAGGTAAGTTAGAACCCACCCCTGAGCAGCATTATTTGCATATTGTCCCCAACAATCTGGGTCCTCATTTTACTGACCTTGGATGGACAACTGCACCACCAGGGCACCTTAGAATAATAAATAGCACAAACAGAAGAGGGGGAGAAAACTGATTGGGCTGATAATGCTGCTTGCCTGCTGTTCCTTAGAATTCCTGAGACCCTACTGAGATATGTTGCTTTGGAAAGATCCTTTCTAACTTAATTCTTAGAGTTGAAGGCTCAGGTACCACTACAAGACATCATGATTCCAAGTAGCAGAGAGGGCATGCATGGGACTCCTTCCATCAAACAGTGCCATCGTGTTGAATCTGGGAATTGTACCTCCTCTGTGGACCAGCATTCCTGTTGAAATCCAAATGCCAGACCCTGTTAACCTTTTACAGGGCTCCTAATTCTGACTGGTCCCCTAAGCATTTGGATCAGGACAGAGATTAAGGGAACTCTGCTGGCAGTGCAGCTTTTATTATTTTGGTTTAATGTTTAATCCCAGGTGTCATAGGATAGGTGGTTGTTATTGTTTTTTACTTTGTATGTTCTCCAGAGATACTTTTGTGAGAGGAGTGGCATTATAAATAATATAAATAAATAGGACCCTCAGAGGCTATAGATAATAGCTTTTCTAATCAACAGATTGGTAGACAAAAGTCTCTCTAAGAGTTGGGGATGCAGAAACTATTCCCAATTGCAAAGATGCACATGTCAGACCTGTGCATGACTCACTGCTCTTGGTTTATCTCCTTCCAACCTGGAAGCCTACTCAAGTCCATGATTCATTCTGGAGAATAAGGGGTTGTGAAACCTCCAAAGGCATAGCCTTGCATATTCTCAGACTCTGTCATTTGGAGTGGAACAGTTGAAAGTTTCTCCTGTTTTAATTAACAGAAAATATAGATCCGTGAGTCACAATCAAAGAAGGATAAAGCCAGTTGTGAATATCGTGTATCAGCTAGCCTTCAGATTGTTTTGAATAACAGTGACGATGGGATGAGGTGATTTCTGTAGGACGAAGAGTGACAGAACCTGTGGACAGAGTTTAAAGGGGATCAGCCTAAAATCTCTACATAGCCAAAGTGAACGAAATCCAACTCCTCTTGAATGCCCATTGACCCTTGAGAAGATTAATGTCAGGTGTGAAAGATCAGGTCCACAGTGAAGAGTCCAGTTAAACTGATTTATTGCTAATCATGCCTATCCACAGGAATCTTCTTAACTAAAGTTTAGAACCTGCATGGTGTTAGATAAGTTCAACGGAATTCAGGGAGGGGGGAGGGGTTAGACTTAGGCCGCTTGCAGCTACATAGGGATTTTAGGCTGATCTCTCTTTTAACTCTCTCTCCCCAAGGTTCTGCCACTCCTTCTACAATTTCAGTCAAATAGAGGGAGGATTAAATCATCTCTCTAGCACCATACACCTAATTTCAGTTTAGATGTTTAAAAAACAGCTTCTTTCTTTTATATGTGTATAATCAGTGCCAACTAATGCATCTTGAAAATTATGGGATTTATAGTTCCACATTTGCAGAGGATATTAGACACAGGAAGATTGCCTAGTGACTATTTAGCTGCACATTGACTTCAGTCAACTTACAACCCTGTTCATTAATGGCCCAAATTTTAAATAGCTAAACATGAAGACAGCTGCTTCTTTGCTGTGCATAACAGATTTGACCAATCTATTGGTAGCAACCTATTTCATATATATTGTAGTATAAGCTGTCCAGAATCATTGAGGTGGGTGGCGATAGAAATTGAATAGATATTTATTTATTCAAGCACACTACTTGAATGCAATGGTGGGAGGCAAATTCCATGCAACAAACAAGTTGCAAGGCAAAAATTGGAGACAGTTGTCAGTTGGGCAAAGACTGCCTACCAGGCCTGCCTCCAGTCATTTGCTTTGAGATAAGCCATGTTTCACAATTGTGAGGGTTGACCATAGTTCATATTATTCATGTTTATTTAATAGAGAAAAGAGTTTTAGCAATCTTTTACAGCAAATCTTTTTTCATCATTTAAAAACAAATGGATCACATTGGCTGTATATGATCTTTCTTGCCACTAATCTCAGTTAAGGAAAAGTTTGCCTGTTTTTTTTTTTTTTTTGTGGTCACCTGCTGTAAAAGAGAACCAGTAAAATCACATTCCTGTACTAAAACATTACCATCCTTCTATGATAGTCAGTGTGGCCTAAACATCTTTCTGCAGATGTTTGCTGAGAGTAGGGTTATGTCCTCCTTTTTTCCTCTGTCCCACAGGATAGCCTTGAAATTAAATATTATCTAATTCAGGGGTCCCCAACCTTGGCAACTTTAAGACTTGTGGACTTCAACTCCCAGAATTCCTCAGCCAGCTGGCTGAAGAATTCTGGGAGTTGAAGTCCACAAGTCTTAAAGTTGCGATGGTTGGAAACCCCTGGTCTAGTTGCTTGAGAATCTTTTCCTGAGCACCTTTTCTCCATGGCAGGGAACATCTCTAATAAATGTTAACGTAAGTTATCAAGCTTTGCTGTGTGACTTTGATTAGTTACCTTCCCAGGCTTGGGCTGCTGCCTGAAATTGACAAGACCTTAATCTCCTAGCTGGTTCTAGCACATTCCTGTGATTGAAAAAACAGTCTATCTGAGGCTGGAAAAAATAATTTCATATTATATGCAGGGCTAAGTATTATTTTTTCAATTTTTTAATGTTTTGGATACCATGAAGGTTAAACATGTGTCCTCTTTTCCCCCATTTGTCCTCTTTTCCAATTGTTTTTGTCCTCTTTTGCCTGTTCAGATACCTGGTAACTCTGGTGAGAGAGAGAGAGAGAAGAGGGCAGGGATTACAAAATGGGAGTTGATCTAACTTAGAGATACTACACTAAAGCTATTGAGCTTTATAAACAATCCCTCGTATCTTAACAAGTTATATAAATCTGGTCAACTAGAAATAAATCAGAATTTGACATGGTATGCAACCCCACTAATTAAATCTTTAGCAGGGAGATGAAGGAACAAATGTTATTATAGCCAACTTCGAAAAGTAGCACCAGAACTAAAGGCTATGTAGTATGAATAGCAGCTTTTTTGTTTCTCAGTTTTCTGGTTATTCTATGGCCTCTTACCTTCAGTAACAGCAAGCAGGGGTGAGAGAAAGATGTCAAGGGCAATAGATGAGAATTTTGCAGCTCTGCATTTCCTTACTCAAACAAAAGGCTTTACAGGCTGCAGAATGGCTCTGCTACACTAAGAGACTTTGGAATTTACTAAAAAAAAATTTTTTTTTTGCTGTTAAAGCACAGCTTGCCAGCTTTGCTGCCCCCCCCACCTCCACCTGAGCCTCCCGCAGAGCAAATTTATTTTGGCCTGCATTTTTCCATGACTTTTCCTTCATCTTCAATCACATTAACATAGCCTTTAGTGAGTGTATGGTTTTTCTTAAGAGAACTCCCAGGTCTCTTTTTAGGGTTATTTTTGGGGAAGATTGTGTGGGAGGGGGAGGGAGAAACCAAACATGCAGCACACTACATAAAAGTCACATCTAAAACAAGTATTATGTATTAAAAGAAAAAGAACTGAACCAATAAAAGAAGTCAGTATGCAGATTTTCAAAACAAATGGAGTTCAGTTTATTGGTAGGACTGAAGAGAACCTGGCTTTTAAAAGCTGGTGTTTATTCTGTGATGCAGTCCATTCTACAGTCATGTTGCTGAATGATTCCTTTTTAATTCTCCAGTTGCGCTTCACCACAGCACAAACACTGGAATTTTTTTTTTCTGCTATGTCCTCATGACGGTGCCTTTATTATGTCTCCAGCCCATGGGTGAAACTCCTAGAATCATTTTTAGCATGTTAATACAACCTTTTCCTCTTGAGACAACAACATCAAGTTATGCCCAAGGTGCAAAAATCCTATTTTACCTTATCATTCTTTTTCTGAGAAGTTAGGTAATCAGCAGGGAATGGGATCGAGAGGCATTTGCTGGGCATTTCTGATGCAAGCACAACTTTGTTCCCCCACCCCATTAAATCAGTTTCATTTGCTATAATTCTGCTGTTCTTTTTTTTTTTTTTTTAAGAGCTGACACTGAAGAGTGGGAAAAATAAAGACAACTGCCTGGGCTTGAAATAGTCTAGCAGTGAAATGCAGTAACAGGTTGAAATAGCACATGACAGGACAGGATCCCCTACCTCCAGAATAAAATACAGAAGAATCTGGAAATCAGCATATTCTGCCCAAATAAAGCATAGAAAGGAAAGGGGGGATCTAAATAAAAGTGCTGTAGTGACTCACCTCCTTTGGGGATTATTTTTTTAAAAAAACCTGCATTCTATTTGAGTTGAACAGAATGGGGTGTAGGAGGATGGCTGGAGGAAGGAACTTAGATATAACGGAGTCCTGTAGCCAGACCCACCCAATTTCTGGATTATAGTTACTCATGCAATAGGTCTCCTCTTAATTGGACTATTGCAATGTACTTTTTATGGAGGGTGCTCTTGAAGATCAACAGAAAGCCAGAGTTGTTCTAGATAATGTGACAGCTTGAGTAGTTCTGGGGGGTCACTTGGATGACCCACATAACATTGCTTCTCGGAGAGTTGCAGAAGTTACCACTTGGTTCCTGACTGCAATTCAAGATACTGGTTGTCACCTTAAAGCCAGTGGTGAAATGTAAAAAATTTCATTACCGGTTCTGTGGGCGTGGCTTGTTGGTCATGTGACTGGGTTTCTTTCTTTCTTTCTTGTCTCTCTCTCTCCCTTCCTCTTTCTTTCTCTCTTATTCTCTTCTTCTCTTTCTTTCTTTCTTTTTTTCTTTCTTCTTTCTTTCTTCCTTCCTTCCTTCCTTCCTTCCTTTCTTTTTCTTTCTTTCTTTCTTGTCTCTCTCTCCCCCCCTTCCTCTTTCTCTCTCTCTCTCTCTCTCTCTCTCTCTCTCTCTCTCTCTCACACACACACACACACACACACACACACACACACACACACACACACCCCTGGTCTGGGCACATAGACGGAGTCCGGAAGTTATCCTGCGTGGCCATGCCTGGCAGCAGTGGTGGCGGCAGCCCCCCACTTGGGGAGAGGGCCAGGCCCAGCTGCGCCACCACGGAGCCCGCAGCGCTTTCCCTTCGGCCTGTAGTGGCGCGGCTGGCCGGAGCGAGACATAGCACTAGCACTTAGACTTATATACCGCTTCATAGTGCTTTACAGCCCTCTCTAAGCGGTTTACAGAGTTAGCATATTGCCCCCAACAATCTGGGTCCTCATTTTACCCACCTCAGAAGGATGGAAGGCTGAGTCAACCTTGAGCCGGTGAGATTTGAACCGCCGAACTGCAGCTAGCAGTCAGCTGAAGTAGCCTGCAGTGCTGCACTCTAACCACTGCGCCACCTCAGCTCCTTGCCTGCCTTCGCCTCCGTGTGCTGCGCCTGGAAGGGGCCGCTGCCGCCACTCTCCCTCCCCACCTGGCTGCACACATCCGCCTGCCCTCCCAAAGCAGCACATCGCAGAGCTGCGCGCCCACCACCTCTTCCTTCTCAGCAGACTCAGCTTCTCTTTCCTCCTGGCCAGATCCATCCCCTGGGCCAGGAGCAGAAGCCGAATGCCCGCCTGGGTCATTTGGAGAAGGAAAGTGTTTTCAGGAGGCAGCGCCGTGATCCCCTTCCCAATTCAAAAAATGGGACATGTGGAAAGAGAAGCTGAGTCTGCTGAGAAGGAAGAGGTGGAGGGTGGGCAGCTCTGCGATGTGCATCAGGAAAGCGGAAGAGGAAAACACTTTTAAATCTCCACTTCTTCCTTCTCAGCAGACTCAGGTTCTCTTTCCTCCTGGCCAGATCCATCCCCCCGGGCCAGGAGCAGAAGCTGACTGCCCACCTGGGTCATTTGGAGAAGGAAAGGAAAGTGTTTTCAGGAGGCAGCGCCGTGATCCCCTCCCCGATTCATAAAACGGGGTGTGTGACCAGCGCTGTGTGGAAAGAAATGCTGAGTCTGCTGAGAAGGAAGAGGTGGAGGTTTAAAAGTGTTTTCCTCTCCCACTTTCCTGATGCACATCGCAGAGCTGCGTGCCCTCCATCTCTTCCTTCTCAGTAAACTCAGCTTCTCTTTCCACACGCCCCGTTTTCTGAATCGGGGAGGGGATCACGGTGCTGCCTCCTGAAAACACTTTCCTTTCCTTCTCCAAACGGCCCAGGCGGGCGGGCGGCTTCTGCTCCTGGCCCGGGGGATGGATCTGGCCAGGAGGAAAGAGAAGCTGAGACTCAGCTTCTCTTTCCACACAGCGCAGTGCTCCATGAGGGCAGGCTGGCCGCGGACGTCACTTTTTTCCTTCTCCTGCCGCCAAACGAAAGTGAACGGGCGGGATTGCTGCGGGAGGGCAGGAGTATGTGTGCAGCCAGGCGGGGAGGGAGAGCGGCGGCAGCGGCCCCTTCTAGGCGCAGCACACAGAGGCGAAGGCAGGAAAGGCGGCCCCGGCGGGAGCTGCATCGGCCTCTCCGGCCATGCGCTGTTTGACCCTCTGCACATGCACAGAAGGCTTTATGCATGCGCAGAGGGTTAAAATGCTGAAAATGGCGGCGTCCAGGCGGGTGAGGTGCAACTAGAGTGGCGGCCGCTGCCGGTTCTCCGAAACAATGGCGGCCGTCGCTACCAGTATGCCCGAACCGGGGCGTACCGGGAACATTTCACCCCTGCTTAAAGCCCTATATGACTCAAGACATGGGTATCTATAGAAACACTTGTTCCCAGTGGCATTTGCCCATCTGATATCCTGGAAGGAAAGCCTTCTCTGGGTTCTTATTCCTGGGGAATGTTATCATCAAAGACTAGAGTAGGCCTTCTCAGTTGTTGCCCCATTTCTACGGAACAGCATTCCCCCTGGTATTACACCAGCTCCAACCTTGTGAAGGTTTTGAAAAGTTATAAATTTTGGCCTTTGGGGTAGACCTTCAGTTTTAATTGCTCTTGCAATAGGACCATTTGTTTCAGTTATTGGTCTGACTGCATCTATTGCTAAATAATATGACTGTTTATATTATTACACAGTATGTTATCATACTGTAAGCAATTCAGTGTCATGCATTTAGAATAGCACAGTGATGGCGAACGTATGGCACATGTGCCACAGGTGGCACGCAGAGTCATATCTGAGGGCACGCGAGGCGTTGCCCTATGTCAGCTCCAGCGCGCATGCGCGTGCTGGCCAGCTGATTTTCGGCTTTCTTTTTTGCCGTTTTCACTCTCCCCAGGGTTCAGGAAAGCCTCCTGAAGCCTGGGGATGGTGAAAAACGGCCCAACGGCCCAACCGGAAGTTCATTTCCAAACATCCGGTTGGCCTGTTTGGCCATTTTTCACTCTCCCCAGGCTTCAGGAGGCTTCCCTGAACCCTGGGGACTGCGAAAAATGGCCAAATGGGTGACGGGTGGGCGGAGCATTCTGGGTGGGTGGGCGGAGCATCCTGGGCGGGTGGGTGGAGCCTCCTGCCGCCGGCGCTACCGGTTCTTAGAACCGGGCCGAACCGGGAGCAACCCACCGCTGATATAAGCCCTAGTTAAAAAAAACATAAAAAGAAATAAAATTCCTGCTGCAATGCTGCAGCTGGCAGATGTGATTCCTAGAAGTTGATGGTGTACAGAAAAAAGAGAGAAAGGGCAGTCAGGCAAGCTGAAGGAATCAAATCCGAAAAGTGTCATTAGGCACTTAACGCAACAGGGGCAGGATAGAATTGACAATGGGGGGTCATAAATTTCACACGTGAGGATGATGGATAGATTCAGCAGTAAGGTAAAGGCTCTGTCTCTCTCATTTGTCCTTTTTATTCTATTTCCTTTAGATTTCTTCAAACTCTCTTCCTTTTTATTTTTGGTATAGGATTTTTTATTAAAACTTTTAAACAAGAAGATAAAAACTAGCACAAACTAATATAAATTAAGGAAGAAAAAAATCAAAGAAAGCAAAAAGTATCAGAAAAGAAAAAAGTGAAGAAAAATAGAAAAGAAAGAAAAATGTAAAGAAATGGCTTCCAATATTTTTCATAGCAGATATAAGTACAAATATATTTTAGCCTTTCTAAAGGCTTACTCTTCTTTCTATAATCTATCCTGTCTAATCATGGAAACCATAAATCCATTTTTTTAATTTTTATGCAAAGAGTCCACAAGAGGTTTCCAGCCACCATTAAATGTAGAGGATGCCTTTTCTCTAATCAAAGAGGTCATGTTATCAATTTCAGGAAAATCTATCAACTTTGCTAATCATTCCTCCATAGTGAGTAGTGTTGAATCTCTGTGCATTTAGTAAATTTGCTGCAGTAATCATATATTGAAATAATCTTCAATGGCTTTTGGCAAACTGTTTATCCATTAATCTTAACAGAAAAAATTCCGGATTCAATTGAATATTGATCTAAAATCCTCATATCAAAGTATGCTTTGAATCCATTCTTTTTTTACTTTTTTTTACATGTTCTCCAAGCAGGATAATATCTTCCTTCATTTCCAAAATGCATTTGACATGCCTTTATACAATCTACATAATTTCTCTGTTGTCTTCTACTTTAGAATTAAACACAACATAAATTTCAATACTTTTTACCATGTATTTTCCTAATGATCAATCTGTATATTATAACCAAAAATTTAGCCTACTTTATCATGCGTTATTCAACCTCTTCTTCCCATTTCAAATTTTAACAAAGTTACTACTTCGTTGTAATTTTAGCAATTACATACTTATCATTAGTACAAAAATGTATTTCAAATTCTGACTTACTTTGCTCCAACTGTCTCTCTTAGCAACAGAAATTTTGGGCTCAATTGTGATCATAAGTCGAGGATTACCTGTACTCTAGAATATCCAAATATTATTTCATAGTTGTCTTTTAGGTAAAAACCTTATCTTCACGAATAAAATCCAGTAAAATGACTTCAGCCTTTCAGCCAAAATCATGGTAATCAGTTTGTAATCAGTTTCTAAAAGTCAAATCTTGTCCTGGTTTTAGTTTTACTGTAATCTGTTTTATATTCCAGGTGATGATGGAACCTTTTTGTTTTCCTTCATCAAATAATCTTTTAAGTAGACCTATGTGCAATAAATAATTGATTCAGATAGTATTAACAGGTCCTTTATATCTTTCATACCAGATTTTATACATGGGAAGATTGGGAAGTTGATCCACAGCTTCACAGGTTTAGAACTCCACCTGCCACTTTCTATATTTTCTAATATGCCTAATGCTTTCAAAGTCACTTAAGAAAACATCCACTTGCATTATTTTAGCACAATTATAAAAATGAACTAAAAAGCTAATATAAATTCCATTGACACATCTGTTAAGATTCTGTGCTTCTCAATACATGTAACACAGTTCTGTCAAATTACTCTGATCACCCTGGGGATATAAGAAGTGGTACGTGAGTTAAAATGTCTTTAGTGGTAGGAACATTTAACATAACTTTAACACTTGTCTTAATACATTTATTTTCAAAATCTTGTCCTTGATCTGATGGAATGATAGCTGGCAGTTCTAATGTACTATCTTTACAGAATCTTATGACAGTTTTTCATTGTTGGGTTAATATATGAAATGATTAAGTACAGTTCAGATGTCATTGGCTCTAAAAGACAAGGAATATACTCACTAAATCCAACAGTCCTTTACTCACAACTTCTCACATGTCCTTCAATCTTCACAGTTTGATATAATACTTTCATTACTTCATTTAATATTTCAATCCACACAGCTGTCCTACTTCTATTATGGATATGCCAAAATACTTTTTCTAGTTGATACTGAAGTCTAAAAACATACAGGCATGGAGCTGCAAGCCATCTGTGTCCTATAGCATTTAGCATATAGCATTTAGTTTTCAAGTGCTTAACGTGGGTGGATTATTATCTTTAAACACAAAATTGGCTTCAAAGAGATAATCATGAAATGTGTCCACTTCAATATCCTGGTGTGCAGCATTTCTTTGCAGATGTAACAGACTTGTTATCCCCTAGGATATTCTTGATATGAAATAGCATTAAAGCCACTCCACTTCATTCTCAAAGCCATTTTTAGACTTCTGTGACTATTTTCATCTTTTTGCCTTTCAAAGGTAAAACATGTATGAGGCTAAGTTAAAATTACTTGAAATGATACTGGTACTGGATAGGGCTTCTTAAAAACATTTCAAATTCAAGTGGGAAACAGCATTTATAAGAGAGGAGAAGTGAAAGTGAATGAGATAGAGATTGCTGGAATCTGTTGTAGACATTTTTGGAGCTATAAATAGGAATAATCCCTGAAGGTAGTTGAAACAATCCACTCTTGGATCCATAGAAAATGGGACTCCTTTATTACAATCTATTAACAGCAACAAGGGGGAAAGCTTTCCCTCAGTTTAAGGGGATTAAGCAATTATTGAGATCATTAGTAAAAAAATAAAGACAAAAATGACAGAACTAAATCTGTGTGTAAAATCCTAAACCCGTTTCACAGAAATTGAATCATTCCAGAGCCAAGTTATGTCAATTCAATAATACATCATTCCGGTATCAGGCATGGTGTCCAACCAGAAAGAGCCAGAAAAATGAGAATTTGTCTTAGTATCCTTCCCTGGGAGCAAAAACGAAAGTTCAATTGCCGTCAAAACTCCTTTCCTATTACCTGCTCTTTTTCTAAATCTTTTCTGGATTTCATACTTTAAACATGGAATAATAGGGTTGGAAGAGACTTTGGAGGTCTCTTACTTCAACCCCTGTTCAAGCAGGAGACTCTACACCTATACCATTATGATCAAATAAAACAGTCTCTTCCTGAAAACCTCTAGTGATAGAACACTCAGAACTTCTGGAGGCAAGCTGTTCTACTGATTAATTGTTCTCACTGTCAGGAAATTTATCCTTGGTTCTAGGTTGGATCCAGGGGTGAAATGCTACCGGTTCGGACCGGTTCTCCCAAACTGGTAGTAAAAAATGCTACCGGTTCAGGAGAACCGGTATTTCCAACGATCAGCTGGGCGACGATCAGCTGTGACGCGCGATTTATATTAGCTAGAATCGTCAGATTTCCTGCTTTCTAGCTAATCTAAATCGTGTGGCACAGCGGATTCCCCCCCTCGCTGTTCTACTTACCTTTGCAGACTCGGAAGTTTTCAAAATGTTCCTTTTTTAGCGCTGCATGGGCGCGCCTCAGGCACACAAAGAGCACGCTCGGTAGCAGACTAACAGAACCGGTAGCAGACTTCAGAGGATTTCACCGCTGGTTGGATCTCTCTTTAATAGTCTTCCTTACTCTCACCCCCAGGTGCTTTGGAGAATAGGTCAACACCTTTTTCTCTGTGAGAGCCCCTCAGGTATTGGAAGATTGCTATCATATTACCCTTAGTCCTTCTCTTTATTAGACTAGACATTCCCAGTTCCTGCAACTATTCATCATACAGTTTAGTCTACAGAACCCTTATACCATCTTTGTGGCTCTTCTCTGCACTCTTTCTAGGGATATAGCTTTTTTGTATCGTGGTAACCAGAATTGGATGCAGTATTTCAAGTGCGATCTCACCAGTGCAATATAATATATTTTGTCTTGATTTTTTTGACTTCTCCTACCACTTTTTTAATTAACTTGTTATATTAAATTCCTGCTTTAACACAAGGCAAACTACTTTATTGTAATGAAATTATGGGGACAGAGTTGGGAGCCAGAAGCTTAGTGCCTTTGAAAAAGTCTGGCTGGTTTTCAAACTCACCCTATGACTTGCCTGCTGTTTTATCAGATTATCCGTCTAATTGTTCCCTTTGCTCAACCTCCCCGCCTATCACACAGTTTATTTTACAAAGCTAAAACCCTTAGCAGAGGTCAGATGGAAGGGGTCACTTTTTCACCTATTTCCCAATGGAGAGCAAAGGAACTGTGGACATTTTCCAAAACATCATTAAACATCAAACCATGGAGGTTTGCTAAGTAAGAGTTAGCAGCAAAATGAAGGCTGACTTAAATAGTTATCAGCCGTTGAACAGAATAATTAGTTCAATTAAAATCTTTCTTTTTTACCAAATGGCCAAATATCATGGCTTTTCAAGTTACTGAAATATCTGAGAGACAGGAAAGTATGAAAATGTATGATCTAAAGGCAGTTTTTAAAAAAATAAATAAAATCTATTTGTATTACAGTATCACAAGAACAAAAATAGACTCAAAAATTAAAGTGTGAATTTCATTCTCAGCTCTACTTTTTGAAGTTTTCAATCACCAATTAAACAACTAACACTTCAGTTGCTGAATTTACTTATTAAAGCTTGCAGCCTTACCAAGAGTGTTAAAAGAGCCTAATGATGTTGTTCTGTTGCCTTTGGCTACATCCAGATGCCCCTTTTCATAGGCCACTACATTGTTTCTTAGAATGTAGAATAAAAAAATAGGGGGAGAGGGGGTAAAGAGGAATAAAATATCAGGATGCCTCTTGAAATTATTGTAAGAAACAGTAATTTCAAAAGTCACTCTTTACCCTTTTTTCCATTAAAGATATAATCCATACAAGCAAAAAGAACAAGAACAGAGACCAGACCTGCAAGATGCATATATTCCCTGCCTTTCCTTTCCTTTCCTTTCCTTTCCTTTCCTTTCCTT
>QLTV01000232.1:1525185-1538247 GCA_003457575.1 Thermophis baileyi
AAAAATTGTTGTCTGCACAATATATTTCACACAACTGTATCTCTTTTATTAATTTCACACTCAGGCCAGAAATTTAAAATACCAAAATGCCATTTTTGATATAATTACTCCCCTAGTTCTATTTCTGTGTTTCCCTTATTCTTTCCCTGAAACATTGTTCAGCACAAGGCTTCTCAATCCATTTTTGGGTCTCCCTGAATGTGTTCTTCCTTCAGTTTGCTTTTCAAAGCAAAGGAGGGGGGGGGAAACCTGCACACTTCCTAATAAGCATCCATAGCAGTGCTATGGCAAAATCACTGCTCAGAGCAGCTAAGGACGATGAGAAAGACAATGTCTTGGAGGAAGAGAGGAACTCTCAAGAGCTGGGAGGCAGGAAAAAGCAGGAAATTCCACCACTAAGTAACTGTCCCTCTAGCAGCACCAACCAATTTTACAGTGTTTCTTTGGTGTAGGGATACTAGTTAATTAGATTAGCACCATGCTAACCCCATGTGACTTTAGATGGGGAAACAGCAATGAGAAGGAATTACAGGTAGTCTTTGACTTATAATAGCTCATTTAGTGACCATTTGAAGTTACAATGTCACTGAAAAATTGACTTATGATCATTTTTCATGACCATTGCAGCCTCCCTATGCTCACATGATCAAAATTCAGATGCTTGGCAACTGACTCACATTTATGACAATTGCAGTGTCCCCAGGTCATGTGATCACTGCCTAACAAGCAAAGTCAATGGGGACGCACTGATTTACTTATATGTGGTGAAAGGGTGCAAAACTCACTTAATAACTGTCTCACTTAGCAACAGAAATTTTGAACTACCTGTACAGGGTGGAATTGGTATACCACCACCAGTCCTGGCTAAAACCAGGGATTTGTTTGTTTATTTATTTGGTTGCCCAATTCACACATAGATAACTCTGGCTTACAAAATTCTAAAAAATTAAAAAGTATTCCACCATACAATCAGAGCCATTGATCCTATCCTCCCATACAACAATACATTCAAATCAGCCAGGATTGGCTCCATCTCATGAGCCGAGGTGGCGCAGTGGTTAGAGTGCAGCACTGCAGGCTACTTCAGCTGACTGCTAGCTGCAGTTCGGCGGTTCAAATCTCACCGGCTCAAGGTTGACTCAGCCTTCCATCCTTCTGAGATGGGTAAAATGAGGACCCAGATTGTTGGGGGCAATATGCTAACTCTGTAAACCGCTTAGAGAGGGCTGTAAAGCACTATGAAGCGGTATATAAGTCTAACTGCTATTGCTATATTGCTATCTCTATTTGTGGTCTCCAGGCCTGCTGACAAGCCATGTTTTTAGGGCCTTTTGGAAAAGCTGCAGGGTGGGGCCTGGGTACACCTCAAGGGGAATGATGTTCCATAAAGAAGGCCCTTTTTGGTGGTCCCACCAGTGCACAATCCTTAATCAATGGAACCTGTGATGTGTCCTGCCTTCCCATCCTGGTGGGCCAGGGGGATGTAATAGGAGAGAGGCAGTCTTTCAAATAACCTTTGATACTGATAGTGGTTCCATGTGTTGTGGTCACTATACCACCCTGTTAAGCCACCAGGTAGCTTATTGAGGGGAATACAGTAATTGTGTTTTCTTATACAGGGTTGGAGTTTAGCCTATTGTGCAAACCCGTAACTTGACTTGCATTACGTTAATGGGACTTTGTAAGACAACCAGGACAATTCTATCGCTTCTTCTGAAAGCTCTAACATTGAGAGCCTCCGAAGAACTGAAAGCATTTGTCATACCGACTACAAACAGGTATTTTTAAGGAAACTGTTTATTTTCTCTCTGGGGCTAATATGAGAGATATTATCTCTTGAACAGTTTGGGGACATTCACCAATTTGTTCTTCATTCCAAGATGGGGAGATAAGAAGTACAGCAAAATTCTGAAAGAGATATTGCAGTGAAAAGGTTTTAAGATGGCAATTCCTTCTTTGAGGATATAGCTTCTCAAACCTCTAAGTGGAAAACGCAACTAATTGTCTGGTTTGTGGAGCACCTGTCCGTATTTTACATTTCTTCCTGCAATTACACTTGCCTCCTGATTATAGAATGTAGAACTGCAGTATATGCATTCCAACTATATTCCTTCTGTAATACCCAGACATATTTCAAATGTTGTTTCAGCAAGATATGGAGAGTGTAAAGAATGTTTAGCCAAAACATGCATAAGCACAAGCACAAGCTAAACATATATTTAGGAAAAAGCTAACCTAGTTTCAAAGAAAATCTAAGGATAATGTTCTGTCTTCTCACTTCTTTTCTTATGAAATTGTGACAGAATGTTGTAAGGATCCTACTGAACCTATAAATGCACTCTTAGGCATCCTCAGGAATAGATTTCACTTATATTTATCCAATAAACAGTCATAGCATCAGGGGAGAAATTTCATCGTGATCATCTTCTGTTATTACTATTCAGAAAGTAACAAAATGAAGTGTTTTAGTTATTTAAATAAATGCATGCAATTTTTTAATATACTTGTAGCTACAGTTGTGGATTATTTTGCTTGGTTTGGTTTGGTTTTTGGTGCCTTCAAGTCAGTGTTGAATTCTGACGACTATCTGGACAAGTCCCTGAAGTATTCTTGGCAAGATTTTGGAAATGGTTTGCCCTTGCCTGCTTTCTAAGACCGAGGAAGAAAATGAGTGGCCCATGCATCATCCTGCTAGCTTCATGCCTAAGGCAGGACTAGAACTCATGGTCTCCTGGTTTCCTACCTGATGCCTTAACCGCTACTATACATCAAACTGGCTCTTATCTGGTGAAATATACCAATTAATTCTCCCTCCATATTGCATATAAGACGCATGAGACTTTTTTAAAAAATCACAGCTTGCTTAAGATAAACTATAACTTAATGGAAAGAGTAGTATTTGAATGGAGGATTAATAGTTTGCAACTCAGTTTCTTATGTAGTACGCTATAATTCTTTCATAAAAGGGCTATGTTCTCTTTATTATACACCTCCTTAATTCAACTCAGAACATTCATCTATACGTGACTCTAGGACATGGGAAACGTTTCAGACGTGCTGGGTCTATTTTGCCTTTGGTTGGAACTCTGAGATCACCCAGCCAGAAGCCGATGCCCATATAGATACGGGATGATAATGAACACAATCAGATTTTTGTTCTGAGTATCATAAGAAAAAGAAGCTTATAGTCTTTCACTGCTCAGGAGTGTAATTTGGATGGCGAAGAGTGGCTTTGTTACTGCTATTATCATTGCCTGTGGAGAGAGGTCAGTCTGTTTAGAGATATGCTGTAGTTTGCTTACAATTCCTTTTAGTAGCAATTGCTTTTATCCTGTATTTCCTTTGGGAGTTCAAGGGAACATTTTATTATTTTATTTATTATTTAATTCCCAACACAACAACTGTGAATGACTAAAAATGACTAGCCCAAGATGCCCAGTGAGTTGTAGTCAAATGAGACCTTGGCTCAAGGTCTCCCCTGTTCCAATTCCAGGACCTTAACTACTGTTCTATGTAATTAAGATTGCATTGTTGACAAATCAATGTTCTGAATATAAAATTGCTTAATTTGATTAATCAGAGCAACCAGGTTTTAACTGATCAAAGGATCATCATTGAATGAAATGGGCAGCAAGTAAAAGCAATGTCAAAATCACAGACACTGAAACTCTTTAGAAGAGTTTCATGCTTTTTTTCATGCGAGACCAATCTCCTAAGGCCGTGATGGCGAACCTATGACACGCGTGCCACAGGTGGCACGCAGAGCCCTCTCTGCAGGCACACCAGCCGTCGCCCCAGCTCAGCTCCACCGCGCATGCACGTGCGCCTCCCACCGGACAGCTGGTCTTCGGGTCTCTGCCGGGCATGTGCGGGGGGCAGGGCGCATGCGCAGGGGATGCATGCGCATGCACGAGGGGGCAGGGAACATGCGCGGGGGCACTCGCATTACATTTTGGGGTTTTGCACGTGCGCACGTGCATTCACACGCATGCTTTGGGCACCAAAAAGGTTAACCATCACTGTCCTAAGGTTATGAATGTATCAATTCATGATTAAGTCATTCTCCAATCTGCACAATTAGTTGAGATTTAAAAATAAATTTATAGTTGGTTTTTTTGTAGTCTACATGTTTCAGAACCCTGTTTTGTGGTTTTATGAAACAGTGATGGAAAACTATACTGTACACAATCTAACTGTATATACAGTCCTATATGTGCACAGAAAATGCTCCCTAGATCAAAGTGAATACAAAACTCTAATTTAGCCATTTGGTTAAAATTGTTGTTCTGTATTATTTCATAGGAATAATCTTTTTTTAAGAAAGGTTTTGCCTTCAAATCTCTTGTCTCTTTCTTCTTGCTTTCCCAGAGAACTCTGGGTGAAGGATACCACCTTAAAAACAAAAGGAATGCCCCCTGTGTCTACACCCCCCCTTCTCTTAAAGGTAAGATAGCTCTCTATTATTCGCTATTCACAATGTAAGACTTAATGCAGAAACACAGTTAAATTCTTCTCACTGCTACCATAAAATTTGCTGTACTGGTTTCTGGATTTCATAGCAGCAATAGCTACAGGGTAAGAACTGACACACCGGAAAAAATATTTGCAGTGCTTCCTGAGAATGGCATTATAGTCTTGCTTTATAGATAAATACATAGTAAGGGTTGGGTTAATGGTATTTGCAGGCACAAAAGTACCCTTAAACATTGCTTTTAGTGTCCCCAAACTCCTACTTCACATGCATTTTTTAAAATATTCTTCTAAGAAAAAGAAATTAAACATGAAGCTGGCAGGCTGCAAAGCTAGGCACCCCAGCCTCTAAACTTTATTTCTCTTTGGTAATGACTTTGGGCTCCAGAAAGACCCCACTGGAGTTGTAGAAAGCAGTGTGAAAGCCTAACTTGTCTTTTAAATGTATTCTTCTTATTGACCATTTATAGCAGCCATTGTGTGATTAAACAAGTCTCCCATTACAAAATTTTGGGATGTGCCATTCACAGGTTCTCCAAAATACAAAATAGACCTTTAGCCTCAAAAGATTGACTATTCAAAGTTTACAGTTTTATTTGAAGATGGTGGGAAATTACAAACTTGATAGTTGATGACTTATAGGTGTTAGATATTTCACTATATATATTATTTATTTTCATTTAAAAAATGTTTATAAGTAGAAAATCCCTCTGTCTTTCTCAAAATAAGAGAAAGACAGAGGGATTTTGGTTTATATACCAACTATACCAATTCATAAGTTGGTTTGCTTGGTTTATCTTAGCACACAGAATGTACATCTTGCTGTTGTAGCCTAGAAATCCTTATTTATGGTTTTAAACAGGTTATATGGACTAAGTCAAATATGATTTATTCAATATTCCATTATTTCACATAATACTTATTTTATACAGAAACAATATTTTGTTTTAGGAGAGCAGGACATTTTAAGAACTCTGGATTTGATTTTTTTGTCAAGATTTATCCTTTGTGCACCTCATTTTTTAAGAGAGGGTAAATAATTGTGTTTTAAATGGAAAAGCAGTGAAGGTGAGCTGAAAATATGCAGAAATCAATGGTTCTTTTATTTCACTCTGCTGCTCCTGCTATGGATTTGGAACCTGTGGGTGTTCCTTGGAGCACTGTTATTTTTACCGTTGTTTTATTGTAATGTTTCCATTAATTTGTAAGAGACTTGTTTAGATAAAAGCAGCATATAAGTAAACAAATACATATATAAATATTGAACTTTTAACATTAGTAACCTCAAAGAGTCTTGCCAGAGCTAGTCTGATGTCTCTTCCAGATTAGAGGATCTCATTGAGGTTACCGCATTTAAGATCCTTCCAGCCCTGTATCTCCAAATTTCTAATTTTTTTTAAAAAAAAATAGTGCTTTATAATCTCCATTTGAATTAATTGTTCCTCCCCTGTGCACTCACATATCCACATAAACACACTCAAATATACTAAATTAATACAGAAATGAAAAACTGATGCATCTCTTTAAAATGTTCTTAGTTAATGACAGAATAAGACTTGTGACACTGGAAATTTAGCTAATATTAACATTTGTGGATGGGACAGCTTAACTTCCAACTGAATGCAGTTCTTCTGAAAATGTTAACTGCAAATGCTCACATCTTCATCAACTGCTTTTTTCACACTTGCATAAAACTCCCTTACTGCTAATCTCTTTTCTAGGCTCCTGGAGAACTTGTAGTTTAAGGAAACAGACTCTTTTGCACTTAATTTGAATGTGATAGCTGACCCTTCTTGCACCAAACTTGAATTTTTATGTTTGATAAAAAGTTTAAACTCCATCTGTTTCAAAACTAACTATTTTGAAGAAATGAAGGTGACCTTAGGGGCATGGGAAAATGGTGGAGAAAACTAAATATGTGTGGGTGTTATACATGCATAAACTCTGTATTCGTTTGCATTAACTATATTAATTCTGAATAGAGAGACTCCTAGAGCGATGGGATGACTCATCTCTCTCTCTCTCTCTCTCTCTCTCTCTCTCTCTCTCTCTCTCTCTCTCTCTCTCCTATGCTTCCATTCAACCTGCCTAATTTTTAAATGGGATAGAACATTTAATACTGAGTTTCTTTCAACACTCTCAGTTAAGTACAGTTTGTTCAAAGCAACGTATTCACCTTGCAGATTTTAAGTGAATTAGTTTCATTCACTGATGAAAAACTTGAGCTAAAAATGAACTCAAAAATCTTCCTACTGAACTGAGATGAGCTTATAAGGATGTACAGTATGTTGATTCAAATCCTTATTCAAATTGCTGATTGCAAGCATTAGCTTTAGTTAATATTAGTTTAGAAGGGAACACTTCTTAAATGATACCTGCCCAGGGGTTGGTTCTACCTCGCTGCCGGTTCGCTTCCTCCTGCGCCGTGTGGCTGCACATGTATTGTGTGCCGTGTAGCTGTGCTGTGCGGGTGCGCGCACGCTTTGCACGCGTGCACGCATGCGCAGTGGTGAAAATTTGCAAAAAATCCCCCCCCAAAAAGCCAAAAACTAGATGGCGGTGCATGTGCAGCGCCGGGGACTCGGCTTCTGTGCATGCGCAGAAGAAAAAAAAATAGTAAAAAATTCCCCCCCCCAAAATTTTTCCCCCCAAAAAAAGATGGCGGCGTCCACGGACCAGCACCGACAGAACCAGATCCGTGACGTCACCAGCGGTTTGCTACCAGTTCTATAGAACCGGTGTGAACTGGGAGAAACCCACCTCTGAACCTGCCCAAATATCAATGATACCTGCATCAAACAAAAATGATACCTTCAGTCATGACTGAAGGCAGATTTGAATCTGAGTTTCCCAGATAAGTTCAATACCTAAACCCCTATTCTGTTCTAGTATTACAATTTCTTCTGATGCAACCATATCTTGGCTAAGTGCTATAGCCTGGCTCCCAGGTTGAACTTGCCCACTGAATCTTAATACCCCTCCCCCTTCATTTAGTTATCCAAGTTACATCTTCTAAGGAATGATTAGTGCATATTTTACTCATAGTTCACAATATATTTTGTTTTTGGTATCATAGGAGAAAAGAAAAATGTCCATATTTTTTTCTTCACATGGTCAAAACTATTTGAAAGCCTGGAATTGAAAGAGAATTGAATTTGATTCTGATATATATACTGGATTCCTTCTCTTTTTCTCTAATAGTATAGATTACGCAGAAATTACTGTAAACAATTCCACAAAGAGAAGTGTATGTTTCTTCATGCCAGAAAGCAAGAAACCAAATCCATTTCTTGTAAATCCAATTATTCCTACTTAATTAATGAGAATGTCATATTTTCTAACACCAGGCTAATATACAAGGGACATGATTTCATTTGTAGTATCTTGCTGTACAATCTTGGCCACAATCAATAGGCTAATTAGCAATTTTTTAATTAATCTCTGGCATAATACTCTTCTTTTCCCCCCTTTTAAAGCTTGCTAACCTGAAACATGCATTGATAAGCTAATATGTTACAAACATATATGTAAAACAAATTGAAATGATGAATTCTTTTTGTTGTTTTAATTTTAAAACATTTCTCTCTTTTCAAATGAAAAAGGGTTGTTGTTTTTTAGAGTGACACAGAATACCTTAAGTTTGACTGGTAAAGAACAGTCAGTAATTATTTCAAGTATTTTAATATTCATCTTTCAAAACTAATAAATAGGCTTGTCAATGAAATATGAAACTTGCTTTGTATTTGTTCCTTCATGAAGCATCGCCTTTAACTAAAAATGAAAATCTTGGAGACTGAGGAATAAATGTGATTAACAATACATCCAGCTCATGAATTGCCACTTGAGATTTGCTCAAAATGCCAACATAGATCTTCCAGAAATTGGTGTTTTTTTATGTCATCAAAATTATCCATGTCTCTTGGGAATCAGTTAAAAACAACTCTATAATAATTAACTTTAATGGAAAATATCTGAGTCCACTAAAATATTTTGTTGCCTTGAGGAAATAAGATGATGAGCTTCCTTACCATTTCATGAGCAAAAGACCACTGATCTGATAGTTGAATCTTTCTCCAAAATTTGTAAAGGAAGACCGTTCTCTGAGAGGAGAGGCAGAGGTGCTGTCTAATCCATATCCTGTAGCACGCAATCTCTCTTCCACTTCCCAGGATCGCTTGTCAAGATTATAAAAAAGCAAATGGTTGGGTCAGCCCTGGAAATACCACTGTCAAGGTTGTTCTTCATGCAAGAAAATTTTGAGCAAAATGATGAGATGAGAAGAGTAAAATCTATTAATATCAAATCATTAATTTCACTGTCTGATTTTTTTTTTAAAAAAAACTTGTTTGTCCTGTTAATCACAGTGTCCTTTCAACTCTGCAGGTGAACATCCTCTCTGCTTCCATTGGAAGCAGTGTGCATGTCTATCTCACAGTAGATTTTCCCAGTATTATAACTCCCCAGGACAACCAAGCTGAATCCAAAACTAGAAGAAGAATGGTTTGAGTGGTGCCTTGGGGAGGGGAGTAAAGAGAGGTTTATTCCATTTGGCATTCTCTGATTCAGTAGTGGGTGATTTCAAAAACTCATTTCAAAAATGATCATTTGAGACCTATTGGGAAGAGCGATTTTTCTTTGTATTAGCAACCTGCAAGGTAGATGAGTGGAAGAAAAATGAGATGATGAGTTTACATGTAATGCTAGCCAGGATAACATTAACCATGAGTTATTTACACAAAACTATATAAAAAAGATCTGAACAAAAAGTCATCCCAAACATTTAGTGAAAAGCAACCGTGTAACACTGAAGTTCTTCATTTGGAAAGAAACTAACACAGACATATCTAGGACTTGGAGAAAAAAATGGGATTTTAATGAACTCAGAACAATGATAGGTAAGCTTTAACGGCAGGACAAGAAAATTGGAAAAGAATCTAAAACTGTGTGGGAGTACCTAAAATTAGAGATCTTAAAAAGTTCATTTGCAGATAACTTCAGAAGAAGAAAAAAATGGAGAAGGAGAAGGCAATACAATCAAAATTGTATATGTTACTTTTGAAAAATACTGGAACTGTAAAATTGCCAGATGACCAAAGAAAAATGTCAGACTTTATGCCAGGCATGAAAATCAATAAATCTTGATTTTCCAGAAACATAATCCCACATCCATTCATTAACTAAGAGCAAAGCTTATAGATGTGATGTGGCCAGATAGGCTGTTTTACTGCAGACAAGAAATAAGTCATATATAGATGATTTGCAGAAATCAACTCCAAGAATTAAATCCTAGATCTCAACATTTTACATTAAAATATTTTTGGCCATTCTTCCTCCCCGCCCTCCCCTCCCCCAATTTGAGAATGGGGACATCTGTTCCATTTTTACATAATGATTCTGTCCACCTGACCTTCCAGCTTTAGCCCTTAGAGAAAGCAAGTGATGTCCCTATCTTCAAATTATGTGAACATGTGTGTGTGTGTGTGTGTGTGTGTGTGTGTGTGTGTATGTGTGTGTGTGTGTGAGTGAAGATTCTAAGAACCAAAGGCCAATCAGTCTGACATTAATACCTGAGAAAATTTTAGAAAGACCATAAAGAACTGTAGCTGTAAGCACATTGAAAACAATGTGATAATTAGCAGAAGTCAGCATGGATTTGTCAGCATGGATTTTTTTTATTGGGAATTTCATTAATAGATGTGGGAACATTGTAGACCTAATATATCTTAATTACTTGAGAAAATACTCCATGACATTCCGATTAGAAATGCATTGCATAACATGACAAGTGTTTACATAGTAGGCTCAAAAATTATATTCAGAATGTGCTCACTGATGGTTCCTTATTAAGCTGGAGTGATTGAAAGAAAGATACCTCAAGTTTTAAGACCTCTTCAACATTTTTATTAATGACCTTAGTAAAATGAGCTCACTTGTTAAGCCTACAAGTGACACAAAATTAAATTGAATAGCTAATACTCTGGAAAGCAGAAATGAAATTCAAAATAATTTTAATAGGTTGAATGTACTGTATACTACAATATTTTTCATTATGTTCCATCAAGTTGTTGGGACATAAGACATCAAGTTGCCTTAGGGACCATATAGATTTTCTCCATGAAACGTATGATTTACCAGTTCTTTGTATTGTGGCTTTTATATTGGAATTTGGTTTGCCACTCAGAATTGCTTTGGTGGGGATAAGGCTGGCTCAGGGGTGGGTTCCTCCCGGTTTGGACCGGTTCTCCCGAACTGGTAGCGGCCCGCTGGTGATGTCACGATGACGTGCCGGTCCGTGGGGGCCGCCTTCTTTTTTTTTAATTTTTTTTCAAAAAAAAAATTGATTATTTTTTTTTGAATTTTTTTGTTTTTTTTCCCTTCTGAGCATGTGCAGAAGCCGACTTCCGGCACTGTGCATGCTGTCACCATCTTTTTTTTTTTTGGCTTTTTAAAATTTTTATTTTATTTTATTTTATTTTTTGTTACTGCGCATGCGCGCACAAAGCACGCGCATGCCCACGAGGCGCGCCCACACGGCACGGGAGGGAGTGAACCGGCAGCGAGGTAAGTTGGAACCCACCCCTGGGCTGGCTATATAAATCTAAGTAAATAGATTTATATATAACAAATTTAACAGTGACAAAAGCAATGTTCTTCACTTAAGAAACAAAACTCAGATGCACAGTTACTGAATGGAGGGTGCTTGGTTTAACAGATGTACTTGTGAAAAAGATCTTGGAATAGTAATTGATTATCAACCAAATATGAATCAGCAATGTGATGTCCCTGCAAAAATAAAAAAAGAGCAAATGCAGTTTTAACCTGCAAAAACAGATGTATAGATTTCAAATCATGGGAAAGGATTTAAAGGCCCTCTCCTGGCTTTGGGTTGCCCCTGATGTCTGAAACTATGACCCACAGTGACATTACAAGAGAAAATGTATCTCATAGTTTTATCGTCCAAATGATACAATTAGGTATTTGTGTCGTCACGTCTGACCCAAATATGTGACTTATGTCATTTGCCCAGACACGTCATGCTGCATTAATTGTCATTTGCCCTCTAAGGTAGGACTAGAACAGCCGCCTGTTTTCTAGACTAGTTCCTTAACAACTAAACCAAACTGACTCTCCATTGCAGATAGGCCAGTAATGGTGGAAGGTATAGGGATTGTATGATGTTGGTGTTTTGAAGTGAATTGGAATGATGTGACTATCTCCATCTGTGCTGGAAACCTGATGGGTGGGTTCCAGCCCGGGGTGGGTTCCTCCCGGTTCGGACTGGATCGCCAGAACCGTTAGCGACCCGCTGGTGATGTCATGGATCCGGTTCGGTCGGTGCTGGTCCATGGGCGCCGCCATCTTTTTTGGGGAATTTTTAGTGAATTTCTTTACTGTTTGGAAGGTTTTTCCTGTTCTGCCGCTTGAAAAAGGGCCCTCCCGCCCGCCCCTGCATTTAAACTGACCTTTATTCCTTCTGCCAGAAGCACAGCTGATCAGCTCCTCAGCTGTGTTTTGGGCTGATTGAAGCTACTGAGCATGTGCGGAAGCCAAATTGCCCGAGGGAACCCGCGCGAGCGGAGGGAGCGCACGCCCGCAAAACATCGCGATGCGAACCGGTGAGGAAGGTAAGTGGAACCCACCCCTGGTTCCAGCTGACATGGAAGTGTTTGATCTCCCTAATGCACCAGGAAATGTGGATTTTCTCTCATTGCTTACCCTTTGCAATAGCATACCATTCATTTCTGGCCTCCTCCCACTGTGAAATTCAGATATGTGCAACCTCAGTGGCTTTCTATAAGACCTTGAAAACCTTGAGCATTGGGTCAAGGCATTGAACAAGCCCATCCTGTAATCCTTTGGGGATTTGGAATATGTTTGTGATTTGGCCTCAGTTATGCTGTGTTACATTGTGGCATTTTACTAGTGGTTACTTTATTTTATGTTTTAACCCTAAGTTAGCTACCCAGAGAAAATATTTCTGTGGTAGGCAACTATAAAACAGTTTCAATCAATGCACTGATCGATTAATGAATGAGCCAACAATAGGTGATGCTGAGCACAGGAATACAGCAAAAAGATAGTCAATCTTTCTTCTATCACAGATTTCACATGACTCTATGAAGAGGCTCATTGCAAAAATGGATGGGGCCGAAACAAACTGTGGGTGTGGCCAGAACCAAAAGTGGCTATGTTTGTTTATTATAAGAATTTATGTCACCTCTCCTTTTCACTTTCTTCTATCTCGTTTCTTTATGGTTTTATTTTTCTTTCTCTCACAAAGCAGATTGCCAGAAGGGGAACAAAAAAAATTCACACTAAGTTTGTTTTTTCTCATAAATGGAATCTTTATTTTTAGCTGTGGCTGTGACAGTAACAGATGGGAGGGGCTTGATCATGAATAGAACTGGAAGGTTCTATTCCAGTTGAAATCTGTTTTATGGGTCATACTGTAGTTTGCATGTATTTTATGCCTAAAGTGGCAAGAAGAGGAAGAGGAGGAGGAGGAGGAGGAGGAGGAAGGAGGAAGGAGGAGGAGGAGGAGGAGGAAAGAGGAGGAGGAAGGAGGAGGAGGAGGAGGAGGAGCTCTCTGAG
>QLTV01000232.1:1541343-1600245 GCA_003457575.1 Thermophis baileyi
TCCTCATCTATCTGTATTCACTTTGATTATGTTTATGTTTATACCTATACCTGCTATCTTGTACATGTTTGACAAACAAATAAATAAATAAAAATAAATAAATAAATAAAAGGAAAGATAAACAAAAATAATCAATACATTATACTGCACATAACGACAGCGGCTAGAATTATATACACCCAACATTGGAAAGCGGAAACAGCCCCTACAAGCACAATGATAATTAAAAAGATATTAGAATGTGCTGCTATGAATAAATTAACATTGGAAATACACGAGGAAACGGAATATTACAAAATATGGAACAAATGGTACAATTGGCTGGAACATAAAAGCAAAATTAATAGATAACGGTAGGACAATAATAAATCAAAACATGTATGGATATTTGTATTTATGTATATAGACGCTTGGAAATAAGGTGATAAGTGGATATAGCTAGACAAGATGTTAGACATTGAGAAGAAATGTATAGGTAAGATTTAGGAATTATATGAATAATATGTTAAAGAGTAAGAGGTATAAAAACAAAGTATGTACACCGATACGGTACGCTGTAAAATGAATTATATATGATATGTGGTGTTATGTTACGTTATGTTATGTCACGTTATGTTATGTCATGTTGTTTTTGTAAGTGTGGTTGTTTTTACTGTTGTTTTTAAAACTGTTTAATAAAAACTATTTTTTTAAAAAAGGAAAACTTCATAATTTGATTTCTGTGTGCACTCCTGTTGTAAGAAAGGTAGGCGTTTCTCTAAGTTGTGTCTTTCACCTGCTTTGTTAACCCTTTTACTTAAAACTAGAAATTACTTGTGAATAGACTTTGCTCAGAATATTGCAAGCATCTGCATCTCAAGAAGGAATCTGTAGGTTTAACTCTGTGTGAAGCAAGATCTTTTTTTAAGAAAAAGAAAGGAAAAAAGAATAAAACATAATTGAGTTTCACTATACTAGATCTTTTTTCTGCTAGTGTTCAGTTTTTCTTTCTAGTTGCATTTTGGAATGAGTGGTATCATGCCAACATTAGGCTTTTGAGGAAGATTCTTTAAAATTTGAAAGCTAGTTGAAACCCAGCTTTGGATAGTGATTCCCTTGATAGATTATTTATACCAAGAACTAATCAGGAGGAATGTGTCCTTGTTGGCTTTGGTACACCTCTCAATAATTTCATTTAAGATGTGTCCCAAACTCTCTGCTCCATGTCTCGTTATTACAGATTAGGTTGGTGGGAAAATGGGACAGAACCTTTTTACATAATAACTCCCCCCAACTATAACTTTTCTTCTTAGGGAAGTGGCATTATTTTAATACAATTTTTAAAAATCTGTATATTCAAACAATTCCACTTTCTGTTTCTAATTATTTGCTTTTTTCAGTTTATTACTGATATTGTTTAATTTGTAATTCACTTTGGAACTGACAAGTGGTGCCTAAAGTTTATACCTCAAAATAATACTAGTAATTCCTATATCTAAAAAATATCCAGAAATGTTAAAATGAACATTAAAATTCTACTTTATCCTATAAGCAAGCATTCTTTACAGCAGGGGTGTCAAATTTGATTTCATTGAGGGCTGCATCAGGGTTGTGTTTGACCTCGGGCGGGCAGATGGATGTGGCTGGGTGGGCATGGCCGGGGTGGCATGGCCAGCATCTGGGTGTCTGTGGTGGCCTGGGCGGAGCTTGGGGATCCATTGTCTCCAGTGGAGGAAGGCGAGACCAGGGAGAGGGACAAACCGTTGTCCTCTAGAGGAGCCTTGCCGTCCCTCTCAGGCCACGCAGAGGATCCCCAGATGGCAGTGCAGGCTGTCCAGAGCCCTAGGCAGCGGAGGGCAAGCACCCAGACCTGCCCTCGAGCTCCCAGGGCACCAGGACCCCACAGCCCAGCCCTGCTTCCCCAAGGGGGTGCCTGGCTGCGCTTACCTCCTCCTCAACGCTGTTGCTGCTGTGCTCACCATGAGGCTGCTCATGGTGTGTGTGGGATGGCAAAGTGTGTGGGTCAGAGGGAGGCCCACTCCCTCTCCATGTGAGGAGACCCAGCTTTGTAACCAAAGCATCCTCAGCAATAGGATGGGAGACCACCAGGAGAGGTCAGGAGGAGGAGACAAGGGGATGGTGAAAGGGCAGCAGGGCTACTGGTGGACAAGTGCTAAGGCAGGACTTCTCTCAGACCTTCCCTCCCTCTCATTATAATCTCCTTCCTTGCTTCCTTTTTCTCTTTTCTTCTTTTTCCTTCCCTCTTCATTTTCCTTTCTTTCTTCTTCCTTCCCCTCTTTCCTTTTTTTCCCTTCCTTGCTCTCTTCCCATCTTTCCTTCTTTTTCTTTGTCTTTCCTCTTTCCTTTTCTCCTTTCCTGTCACTTCTTGAATGCTCAAATGCAAAAGGGGAAACTGAGCCGAGGTGGCGCAGTGGTTAGAGTGCAGTACTGCAGGCTACTTCAGCTGACTGCTAGCTGCAGTTCGGCGGTTCAAATCTCACCGGCTCAAGGTTGACTCAGCCTTCTGTCCTTCCGAGGTGGGTAAAATGAGGACCCAGATTGTTGGGGGCAATATGCTGACTCTGTGAACCGCTTAGAGAGGGCTGTAAAGCACTATGAAGCGGTATATAAGTCTAAGTGCTATTGCTATTTCTCAGTGCCTCCTTGCCTGTGATCAAATGCCACTTTTGCTAGTAATTTGTTTTGCTAGCACGCTGCCAGTGAAAATAGAGCTGGGGGGGGTGCGGGTGCCCCTCCCGAGCTCCGTTTTCAGCTGCCACAACCTCCTCCAGCACGCTGCCAGCCGTCACCAGGTTGTAGATCAGCACCCAGTCCGGTCCTTCACTGTTTCCAGGGTGGCCCTGCAGGCCAGATCTAAGCACCCCACGGGCTGGATCTGGGCCGCAGGCCTTGAGTTTGATACCCCTGCTCTACGGCTTTTTCTCCCCACCTTTTTCCTAGATTCCTTGTTTGCAAAGATTCAAGCAGTATATAGCAATTGCATGCAAAGTGGAAAAAGAAACAACATCAACACAGAGCAAGTGGAGAATGTTAACTATTTTCACTCCTCCTTAACTCAAAGAACCAAATCATCAAAGACATCAATATGCTTGGGTGGGAACATCCAGTGCAGTTAATTTTGCCAACCACGGAGGTGAACATTTTGTCACGGGAGTAGTAAAACTATTTAAGGCAACTATATTATGCCTAATGCTAGTTTACAGCAATGTCTCTCAACCTTATAAATTTTAAGATGTGTGGATATCAATACACAGAAATGTTCATCCAGCGCATGCAAAAGGCAAACAGTTTTAAGGCAAAAATTATGCCTAGTGTTTTACAACCTTGTAAACTTTAAGATATGTGGACTTCAGCACCCAAAATTGCCCAGCCAGTGCATGCTGGTTAGGAGTTGAAGTCCACACATCTTAAAGTTCATAAGGTTGAGAAACCTTGATTGCAGTTCTGCCTGCATGAGGACGACAGATGTTGTTCAGACCAAATATATAAGAATAATGTTTAAGATACTTTGATGGCCTCCAAATGTGCTAATGCAATTAATCAGATCTTCCTTTGCCAGAAACACATAAAAGAACCTGCCACTTATCAGATTGGCTAAAGGTAAATTTATGAAAGGATCTCATACTCTTAATTCTGACAGACAAGTTCATGTTGACTTGGAAGAAAAGCACAGCTACAGATTTACATTACTCACTTTTTTCAGCCCAATTCTGCTTCCACCATGTTATTAGAAAAAACTTCCAGTGTTGGAACATTCACAACTTCTGGAGGTAATCAGTGGAACAACTTGCCTCCAGAAGTGGTGAATGCTCCAACACTGGAAGTTTTTAAGAAGATGTTGGATAATCATTTGTCTGAAGTGGTGTAGGGTTTCCTGCCTAAGCAGGGGGTTGGACTAGAAGACCTCCAAGGTCCCTTCCAATTCTGTTATTATATTATATTATTGTATCTCTGGAGATATATCTGCAGAGATATTAAGGTCTAGTCCCCTACAATCATAAGGACCCATCAATTTATTTACTAGCTTTTGGAGAAAAAGGCATATTCGGTGGCTATATTCAATGATGTACAGGTAGTACTTGACTTACTACCCTGTTTCCCCCCAAATAAGACATCCCCTGATAATAAGCCCAATCGGGCTTTTGAGTGCATGGCAATAAGGCCAAGCGCTTATTTCAGGGTTCAAAAAAATATAAGACAGGGTCTTATTTTCGGGGAAACACGGTACAAGTGGGACTAGAATTTCTGTTGCTAAGGAAGGTGGTTGTTAAGTGAGTTACACCCAATTTTACAGCCTTATTTGCCATTTGTTTGTGAATCACTGCAAATGTTAAGTAAATCATGCAGTCATAATGCAAATCCAGCTTTCTTATTGATTTTACTTGTTGGAAGCCAGCCAAATGGCAATCCCGTGTCTCTGGGACATTGTGGATCATAAATACATCCCGATTGCCATGCACCCAAATTTTGATCACATAACTGGGAGATGCTGTGACAGTTGTGTGAGGACCAACTGTAAGTCACTTTTTGCGGTGCTGTTGTAACTTTGAATAATCACTAAACAATTGGTTGTAAGTCATGGACTACCTATATCATATCAGTGATTTTGGAGGAAAGATACAAAAATATTCTTCTGCAGGATCATCTCTGCCTCTGTCAGAAATTTCAACAGAATCATTTCCATCTGTTTTGTTATAGTGGTCCTTGTAACAATTTTGGTATTCTACACTAACATTCCCATGTCAGCAGGCTGGCTGGTATTTTTTTCTGAAATAACTAAGAAGATTGTCACATTTTGTAATTGTTGTAAGGAAGATTTGGATCTAATACTAGAATTGCATTCCTGATTTATTGTAGTTCATGTGTATTGTCATGTATGTGGATTTCTCCCCCTCATACCAATTGATTTTCTTCCAAAGCAATATTGTATGTGTGTCTATTCATACCCTGCAATAGTTGTGGTATTTGACCATAAATAAAGATCTCTGGGCTTTACAAACTACAATTTGAAAAACCCTGACCTAGTGTGGCATTTACTTATTTTATTTATGCAGATCTGAAAAATCTGGATGGCCATAAAATAGCAGCAAAGCAGACAAATTTTAGCATCTCTTTGCTGCCATCTAAAGGTTATGTATAATATGCTGCCTAGCCTGATAGCCCCAGTTTAATGCCATGTGACAGAAGCTAACTAATATGGCTTAGGGCAGAGGTAAAACAGGGACCCTTTAAAATGATAGTGAAATAAATTATGAATAAAATGAAGGATTTTACTGAGGTCAAGGTTAGGTGAGAGAGAAATATCCCAATTACTTTAAATAATTACATGTTAATTGATCTACCACAGGGGTTCTCACTTTGCAGGCTTCTAACTGTTATGCAAATTTGCTTCTTGGTCTCTAAAACAGCAGCATCTTCTGCAGTGTAGCTCAGGCATCTAAACTGCAGCTCATTTTGCTTTTATAGTCAGTGCAATCCTGAATAATCATAGAAAAGCTAACATCTGCAATCGGTCTTGAAATCTCTAATTGAGTACATATACTACAATGAATTCTATAAAACCGCAACTGATAAAGGAGTAAATTATGTAAAGCAATCCAAAACAAGGTGTGTCTGCAAAGGAACTAGAACACATTAAAAAAAAGAATTGACCTCCATTCCCCAAAACTTCTTATAACAAAAGACCTTGTCTTTCTGCCTTGCAATTCTTCTTCAAACCCATTTCTCACTGAGGACTAGATTCTTGCCAAGTTTGCTGGACAAGGAAAATATTTGTGCAAACTCTTCAGTAGATCTCCGTTGTGTGGCAGTATGAGAAAATTCCTGCCCTACCTTGAGCACTTCATTTTCTAAAGCTGCTAATCTCTTGTTTTTCAATAAACCTTTGTTCATGCTTCTTTCATCCTGTCAACTGAGATTTTGTCTGCCAAATCTTGTGTTATTATTGGGAGGTGTACATTTAATTTGGTTTCCTGTAGAGCTTCTGCAACTGCAAAGTCTTATGGTAAGTTTTAAATCTTGTTGATCAGACTTACAGTGTCATGAAAGTTTAGAGGGTATTCTAATTACTTAAAATGATGTGAGTCAGATAGAGAAAAATAACCATACCAGTATCTATAATCTAAGATTATTGGATGACAATATTGCACAATGTTTAAGGGGAGGAAAAGTTGTGGATGTGCACTTTTGATAAGGATCTAGGGGGAAATGGTTTCCCCCTGTATAAGAAACAGGGTTTAAGTCTAGGATTCAATTATCTGTATTTAAACTACAGATAATTCTTGCTTACAGACTGCTGCACTCAGTGACTGTTCAAAATTATGACAGTGCTGAAAGTAGGTTTATGACCGGTCCTCAAAGGTGTGGCTGTCACAGCGTCCTCACCATTTGGTAGCTTTGCAACTGGCATCTATTTAAAGCAATTGCAGCAACCCATAGTGACGTGATTGCCATTTGCAAGCTTCCAACGAGCAAAGTCAGTGGGGAAAGTTCTGGTCACGTGATGCCACACTTAACAACCTACAGTAATTCACTAAATGACCACAAGGGAATTGCCACTGGCATAGTCATGGCATGTTTCACTTAATGACCACATCATGTAGTGACAGAATTGCAGATCTCAATTGCAGTTTTTAAGTGAGGACTACCTATTTAGGAATAATTTTTAAATGGACATCATTGTAAAAACTATCATATGCCTATTTTATGCAAATCTATGTCTTATATTCTCAAATGGAGAGTTGTCACCCCTAAGGCACCCTAAGCAAAATAGAAGTGGGGAAAGGGTTACAAATGTAGGGGGATTTACACCTGTCAAATCAAAGTCATGTCAGAACATGCTCTCATTCTCTGGACAAGCTTATAATTACACTGAACATATTTTCTCAGAAAAATAAAGGACAAACTTAAAAGAGATTTATAAGGATAAAAAATTGTTTATAACTTTGCTTTACAAAGAAAAATTCAGGAACAAAACCAAGAAAAACTTTACATGCATATTCTAAGAATATGTAAAACTCAACAGAATGTGTAAATTTATTTTAAAAAGAATTCAATTTCCATATTTTCCACACGGATGTGAAAGATGATGCATTAAAAGTTGAACCATTTGTATGGTGAAGTTTAGATGACTAAAATTAAAAAAAAACAAAAGTGAGTTTTTGAAAAACAAAAGGTCATCTAAAAGACAAGTTTCTGAAATAAAGGATTGTCCCGTATAATAAAGGATATATGCAGGGGTGAAATTCAGCAGGTTCTGACAGGTTCTGGAGAACCTGTAGCGGAAATTTTGAGTAGTTTGGAGAACCGGCAAATACCACCTCTGGCTGGCCCCAGAGTGGGGTGGGAATGGAGATTTTGCAATATCCTTCCCCCAGGAGTGGGGAGGGAATGGGGATTTTGCAGTATCCTTCCCCTGCCATGCCCACAGAACCGGTAGGGAAAAATTTTGAATTTCACACCTGGATATATGGTCATTGGATGTATCACTAATCATTTTTGGATCTTATGAGATCATTCAGGCAAGAAAAAATGAATTGAGAAAAAAAATGCCCTGGTGTTTAGATCAAAAGGGCAAGGTAAGGAGCCAAGATAAAGTTTGAGCTACAAGATCTGGAAGTTTTCTCTATAAATAATGGCCTTGCTGGAGTGCCTTGTCAAAAAAAGCAATTGGATGTAGATGACAGAAGGCAAATCTGGAGGGAATGCCCTCAAGCACTGATCAAGAATACCTCATTTGAATCCTTAATTATTAACTGGTTCATTTTCTGTCCCATTTTGCTGCTGCTGCTTCTTCGTGTACCTGTATTTCAAGTTGCTTGTGACCAACATTGAAACAGATTTAAGCATACAAAGAAATTCTTTTTACACTTAATACATCAATAAGATTGTCGAGTCAAAACCAGAAGATGAAATGAGCTGTTACTCTGGATGCTTTCACCATTTCCTGAAGGCTGTCAAATCAGATCCATCAAAGCAAGCAAAGTAGCTCAGGATTTAGTCCCACGAATGTAAAGTAGAGGAGTTCTTAGCAAATGGATTTGTAAATGAGTCTTCTCCATCATTGGATTTCTTGTTCTTCTTGCTAAGGTTCAAACTGGCAGAAGATTTGCTTCCAGTCAAGGGTATTTATATTCTTTCAGTGATTTTATACGATATATAGGCTATTAGTTTAATGTACAGTATTGCAATAAATACATTGCAACACTTATTGCAAACTTTGGAAGAGTTGTATGTTTTTGTTTTAAAATTCTGCTGGAATACTAGCAGTGAAATTTGGAGAACTATGTAGATTGACCACAACTATTAGACCAATTCTCTTTGATGTTGCAGTTGTGGCAAATTGAACATTGCAAATCCTGAGTTCAGGCTGTAAGATTGCCAGTGTAGTAGTGGTGGTGGATACATTGGCACCAGCTTCAAAATCATCAGGGTATGTTTCAATTCTCAGGGAAAGAATGACCCAGGTTTTTATGCAATGAGGGTTTTTTCCTTCCAAATATTGACTTCAGGATTAATAGCCTTTAGTTTTTCAACCTTGTTAGCAAAAAGCTGGCACAGAAGAGATGAAACTCATTTCAAATTGTTCTTTAATGTTCTAAAATTATATGCATATCCCATCTTTCCTCTAGGAGTTCAAGTTGTATGTTTATCCTCTCCTTTTTTATTCACAAAACAGCACTCTAAAAATGGGTTAGGGCAATTGAGACATAATTCCCCAGTGTGGTTCAATTTCTGGGTTGAAATTTGAACTCAGAGCTCTTCCTCACAGCAAAAGAGCCTTCCATTTGAATTTGAATTAACAAAAAACAATTATAATGCAAAATGTGCTCCCCCACCCCACCCCACCCCATTAAACAAAGCTGGGGAAATCTGCCTTGCTATCCCTATTCTGCCACAGGAATTTACACAAGCAAATGCTGCTGCTCTTAGTTTCAGCACAACAGGGCAAGTTAAGTGTAGGGCAGGTGGATTCCCCCAGCTTTGTTTGCCTTCCTTCCCACCAAACATCGCCAGCTGGAAGAAATGCATCTACCAATCACCCTCTTTAATGTTGGGCATAGCTGAGTTTGGAGAGAAAGTGGGTTTTAACAGATGGCTAGACTAGTGTGTTGAACCATCTGCCAAAACTCGCTCTGGTTTTGCACAAATATTTTGTGCGGGTGTGTTCAGAAGAAGCTGTCAGGGTTGAAGTTAGCAAGATGGGAAGAGGGAAGATTGGAAGCAGAGAAATCTGTTATGAAAACACTGTGCAGATGGACATAATAGCCAAACTTAAGAAAAGTCCCTTTTTCTTAGGCTATCATAAAGAAATCCAAGATTTAACTCTGCATTATGTCTTTATATAAAAACTTGTATGTGGCTTGGTAGAAGCTGCTCTGTTTTAGTTTGCTATGGCTATTGTAAAGGATGTTCATAGAGACATCTGATGCCCTAGATTCCCTATGAATGTGCTAAATTTCAAAGAGAATTATTGCAGGCATCTGAAGAGCTTTAACAGGAACCTCACTGTTAGTTGTTATCAGTGGTTAGAAATACTAGAACTATTCCAGCAGAGCACCAACCCCAAAACAGCCTGAACAAAAAATATATAGAATCAGGGAAGGTTGTGACCATGAAGCAGCAGAGAATGAGCCAACTTTGTGTCTCTCTGCTTCACTCAGTGGTGGGTTGCTACCGGTTCGCCCCGGATTGGGCAAACCGGTAGTGGCAGCGGGAGGCTCTGCCCACCCGCCCTGACGTCTCTGCGCATGCGCAGAAGTGCCACATGCACGCATGCGCGCGCGCTCTCAATAGCGAACCGGTAGCGAAGGTAATTGAAACCTACTACTGGCTTCAGTGTATACTACCCATTTGCTCAGCTGCTGTTTGTCTGGTTCCCATTTCTGAGCCAGGAATCAATTTGGAGATCTGAAGAACAGAGGGGCCAGGGTACAGTTTGAAAAAAATAAATGAATTTTCTCATTGCCCAGTTTCGAATGGTCCTGGAAGAGAGTGCCCAGGCATCAGAGAGATAGGGGCATGCCTGCACCAGCTTAAAGTGGCCAGCAGATGCCAGGCTGATCCCACCAATCTGACTGTACTAAGGACACAATGTCAGTGAAGTACATCAGATTGTTTTCACCACAAAACCTTTCTTGGGAGAAGTGGGGTTGGGGAGGAAGACAAATATAGTGCTGGTGCAGTTTAGGCTAGCTGAAATTTGCCTAAAGATTTTTGGATTTTCATAAACATCATACAACTATTGCGTTAAGGATGAGTTGGCTTTTTGTTTGTTGATGTTATCTATGCCGTTAGATCTTTTTTTAAAAGCATCTTTTAAAAAAATGTTTACAACTCTAAAAAGCAAACTGAGTACCCCCGCCTTCCCATTTCTCTTATAATATTTCTGCTTTGCCATCTTTTTTTTCCCTTTTAATGATAGCTGTGCAACGCCTCGCACAAAGCCATCTGGAATCCAACAGTTCCTGGATGGATGAAGACTATGCTGAAGATGTTAAGGAAGAGGAAGAAGAGGAAGAGGAGGAGGAAGAGGAAGAAGAAGAAGCTCAGGATTCAGATGACACTGTGAGGGAGATGACTGGCTTGTATAAACCAGGAGGTAAGCCAGACAAAGACCGATTTGGAAAGAAGAGACCAAACCAATGGGAAAACCAGAGTTGTCAGGCTGAGTTTTGCAGTGCAGAGACAGGCACATTTTGAAAATGCTTCCTATTCAAAAATTGTTCTTATAAGTTTATTATTAATCAATCAAGTACCACTATTGACTGCTTAGCACTGACTGTGCTTGCTTACCCTGTTTGATTAACATGATAGGAATAATTTATTGCTCCTTATGTAGCCTCTCTGCCTCCATGACACTCTATAGCAGTGTTTCTCAGCCTCAGCAATTTTAAGATGTGTGGACTTCAACTCTCAGAATTCAAGTGCTGGCTGGGGAATTCTGGGAGTTGAAGTCCACACATCTTAAAGTTGCTGAGGTTGAGGAACACTGGACTATTTAGCATATTTGCCTGCCTGGTTTCTGTTCAGGAAGGGAAGGAGGGCAGGTTTCTTTGGTTATATGACAGTATTCCTAAATAAAAAATACCGTAAATCCCAGAATTCTCAGCTGATATGCTATGTTTTCTGGGCATTATGGGAGTTACATCTGGAGAGTGACAAGCAGAGAAGGCTAGCTTGGGATTATTGCATTATTGGAGTCCACAATCAGAATATCCAAAGGCATTTTTGGGAATTGCATTGGCTTTTTCTTTGATACGGAGAAAAAGTCTAGTATTTTGTTTTAAACAAATACTCTAAGAAGCATTCAAGTGGGTTGCAGAGGGAGGCCAAGTAATACAATAACTGCCTAGTTTCCTAGGCTACAGTTGAAATTATTTCATGTAACCCTAATAGTTGAATCGAATTCTGAATTTTTCCTTGTTGTTGAAAAATGAATAAATCCCTGTCTGTGTTTGTGTGTGAGTTTTCAGTTCTTGCTTTCAAACCTTAACCAAATCAAATGATCACTTGCAATAAATTTAAAAAGGGGTGTTTACTTGGACCTGGGATGATACCTCAAAGGGTATTTGTGATGAATAGGGAGAGAGGAGGGGGGTTGATTTCTGAGGTCAAGCAGTTTTAGGCAGGTGGGCTGTTACTGTAGTGACACACTTCTATTTAAAGGGCTTTTTTCCTGCTGTTACCTATGGATCCCACTCACTAGGGGCATACTGTATGTACTGAATATATTTCCCTTCGTTTAGCACCTTTGTCAGAGAGAAATCTGTAACTGTCTCCCCCTCGCAGCACACACATACACGTACCTTCCTATCCTGGCTACAGGGAGCTGCCAGTCTCCTAGGAAACCAGCTTTCTCCTCAGCAGGAAGGAGCTGAAGATGGGAGAGGTGGAATCTATAGAAGACATTTTTCTTTTTTCCACCCCCAGGCCCGCTGTCCACATATTTGCTTTTTCTAGCTATTCCAGAGCAAAGGTTTGAAACTTACACTGGTTGCCTGGTGCTCTAAAACAGACTTTATGGATTTCAGACTCTCATGAAATCTAGCTGCATAATGCTGATTTTAATCAGCAGAAAGAATAGAGGTTGCACTTCTCCAGCGTGGTGTGGGAATGGCGCCAGGGGTTATGCAAATGTAACCAAAAGTGAGTGAAAGCCTATGGACTCTCAGGCTGAGCAATCATCAGTGTTGGAAATTTGCTTTCTTAAAAACAAAGGAAAGCATAGAGTTGTAATACAGGTCTGCAACCCCCCCCTCCCATAAAGCACCAAGAATGTGTTTCTGGTTCATATTTCTTTATTGTCTGTTACAGAATCCCAGGGGCAGGGTCCAGCTTCCAAGGGAAGACTGCTAAGACAGTGCACTGGTAAGATAAACCAGCATTTCTTCATGCCAGAAGTCATGACATACTAGTGTGTTTTTTGATTGCATGATTAATCTTTTAATCAGCAGTAACATTGAAGAGCAACAAGGGATAGTTCTCCCATATTTATCTTGAAGTAATGCAGATGAAGTATTTGCAAGTAGGACTGCTTTTTCTCATTCTTCTGTAATAAACTATATATAGTCCAACTTGAATGTCCTCCAGAAATGTGGACTTCCTTAGCCAAGGGAATTCTAGAAGAATTCAGGAGCTAATTCTGGGCAAAATATTTACCAAGAGAATTAATAATTTCATCAGGCAATAGAATAGAATAGAATAGAATAATAGAATAGAATAGAATAGAATAGAATAGAATAGAATAGAATAGAATAGAATAGAATAGAATAGAATAGAATAGAATAGAATAGAATAGAATAGAATAGAATAGAATAGAATTCATTATTGGGCAAGTGTGATTGGACACACAAGGAATTTGTCTTTGGTGTATATGCTCTCAGTGTACATAAGGAGAATAAAATATATTCATCAAGAATAAAAAGACACAACACTTAGTGATAGTCAAGTTTACTAATAAGCTATCAAATTGTACTAGGAAACAAATAAAAACAATATGAATTGAAAGATACAAGCAACATCGTTATAGTCATAAGTGGGAAGAGAAGTTGGCCAAGTATGATTGGACACCCAAGGGATTTGTCTTAGGTGTATATGCTCTCAGTGTACATAAGGAGAATAAAATATATTCATCAAGAATAAAAAGACACAACACTTAGTGATAGTCAAGTTTACTAATAAGCTATCAAATTGTACTAGGAAGCAAATAAAAACAATATAAATTGTAAAGATACAAGCAACCTGGTTATAATCATAAGTGGAAAGAGATAGATACTAGTAAGGAAGAGAAGAATAATAGTAATACAGTCTTAGTAAATTATTTGACAGTGTTGTGGGAATTAGTTGTTAAGCAGAGTGATGGCATTCGGGGGGAAACTGTCCTTGTGTCTAGTTGTTCTGGTGTGCAGTGCCCTATAGCATCATTTTGAGGGTAGAAGTTGAAACAATTTATGTCCAGGATGTGAGGGGTCTGTAGATATTTTCACAGCCTTCTTTTTGACTTCAACTGTGGGGATGTATTCTGTGTGAAGGGATGTATTTTGTGTGAAGATTTAGGAAATTATTCCAGCAGGTAGAAAAGAATATTCTGCTGCCATTTGCAGATAAATTGAAGATTATTCTAGAAGTCTGCTGAGAGTTACTAATGAAAGTACTGTAGATAAGTGGATTTTATTTGCAGACAGAGAAGCAGTGCGAAACAATTGCTCTAGAAAAGATTGCAGGCCAAACATAAGGGAAGAAGGGAAGAAATTGTCTGACACAAAGTGTGAGAAAATTGCTGCTTTATCTTTTGAGGGATAATTTATTTCTCCTTCCTTCCTTCCTTCCTTCCTTCCTTCCTTCCTTCCTTCCTTCCTTCCTTCCTTCCTTCCTTCCTTCCTAATTATTGTCATCACCCCCCCCCCAAAGTCTTGGAAAATAAGCCCAAGGAATCTGAGCATCCAGTCTGCCCATCTCTCTCCAAATCCCAGAAACGGAAAGGTAAATGTGGGTGTTACAATATAGAGTTAAGAGGGATTTATTGCTGGAGGACGTAATCAAAGGTATGAGTTTGGTCATGGTCATTCTCGTTCTCTCTCTTTCTCTTTTTCTCTCTCTCTTCCATAGCCAAAGAGTTTTCACATGTCTTCGAAAGATAATAAAAACTTACAGAAAATTAACAGTCTCCTTTACAGGCAATCTGTTCCAATGCTTTTAATTGTTGTCCATTTTCAACTCTTGCCTTCACAGTTGAAGGCACAATAGTAAATGTTCTGAGAGAGCAAGATGGAACTTGTGATAAATATAAACATTTTGGTGGTCCAGATGATAACTTTAACTTCCTCTTCTACTGTGGTAAATATAAACTAGTGTTTCTTAAGTTCAGGAATTTTAAGTTAGATGTACTGGGGAATTCTGGGATTTGAAGTTATACATTATATTACTCCATAAGTGTGATTTTGTTTATTTGATGGTTAAAACAGTGCGATATGTGAACCTAGCAGTAAAAGCTTATAATACAGAGTGGCTGCCAGACCTCAAATTCAGTAGTTGCTATGTAGCAAGTTAGGAAATTCTGCAGAGCAGAAAAGTTTTCTCACCCAAAGCTACCTGTCCCCATGAATCAAATATTTTAATCGTTTAGTAAAGCAATCTAAAGACTCCCTGGGTACACTAGTATTCCACCAGAATTCTTACCTAGAGTGGCAATTGGCGATGCAGGTTGGGAATTCTGGGAGTTATGGTAAAATACCGTACTTCTGAAAGAAGCTTCATGTGGGCAAAGACTGATAAAGTCCTTCAATAAGGTGCTTTCTTTTTGCTTTTCTTTCTCAGGTCCCAGGGATATGTTTTTATCTATTACAGTACTGGTTTTTGAAATGGTCATCTGTTCATTTACAAAAATTGGTGATGTGCCCATACAAAAATATGTTGGATTCTTCTAGCACTACAGATAACTTTTGGGAGAAATCACACTTGAACACATGTTTCTAGGTATCATTCATACTAGTTCTCCAAGGCAGCCTTAGTAGCCTTTCAGAAAAACAGAGCTCCAGAAGTACTTATATAGAGGGTACTGAGTGGTTTATGTAAATACTCACGTGGCCACAGAAAGAACTGCAGTTCTGGATGAAGGTCAAGGATTCAACCAAGTTCCAGAAGTCTTAATGACAGTACATGGACTAGGGACAGAGCCAGGGGTGGGTTCCTCCCGGTTTGGACTGGTTCTCCCGAACCGATAGCGGCCCGCTGGTGACGTCATGATGACATCACTGAACCGGATCGGTCGGTGCTGGTCCGTGGGGGCCGCCATCTTTTTTTTGAATTTTTTTTGAATTTTTATTTATTTATTTTTTTATTTTTTTTTCCTGCTGAGCATGCGCAGAAGCCAACTTCCAGCACTGTGCATGCGGTCACCATCTTTTTTTTGGCTTTGTTTTTCCCCCGGATTTTTTGTTACTGCGCATGCCCACAAGGCACACCCACGCAGTGCGGGAGGGAGCGAACCGGCAGTGAGGTAAGTTGGAACCCATCCCTGGACAGAGCTGACTGTTAGTGGACAATGTTTCCCCCAGAAATTGAATAGAATTTTCTTTCAATCTTGACAGCAAATAGAGCTGTTGGATAGCAGAATGGGACAATTGGCCAGGGCTGCCTGGCCATTCCCACTTCACTCCAGGCCCCCCGCTGCTGCCAATCCACGACAATCATTCATCCTAGGCTGGCCCTCCAGTGGGGTTGTCCCCACTACTGGTCCCCTACCCCCTTATTCTGGGTGATTCACAGAGGGACACTTGTCCCCAGCCACTTGGCTGTGAGGGACAATTAGACACTCATCCTGGCAGCTAATCCATGCGCCAAGAGGTGGGTCTCTATATTGTCATTGGATGTGGTGGTGCCAGGTGGGGTAAGCAGTAGACTTGGGCGCCAGGGAAGCGAGAGACATGGCTGTGTGGGGCAACCAGACCATTCCTCTCTGCCAGGGGTGCCTTCCCAGGAGCAGCACAGTGCCCTCCCATCCCCAAAAGGAAGACTTGAGCATCCCAGAGGAGCTGGGTGCAGAGCAGAGCTAGGCAGAATGCAACAGGTGGCGGCAGTGGCAGAAGCTCAGGCCTTCCCTTTTGGAGATGGCAGGGTGCTGTGCTGCCCCCAGGAAGGCTTGCCTGGTGGAGAGGAGCAGCCCAGTTGCTCTGCACAGCAACTGCCATGTCCCCCACCTCCCCAGTGCCTGAGAGCACTGCCTGCCTCACCCAGCACCACCACGTCCAATGGGAAGAGTCCCACTCCTTGGCACATGGATTGGCTGCCAGGATGCTTGGCTAATTCTCTCTCACAGCCAATTGGCTGGGGACAGGTGAAGATGAATGCTCGTGGTGGATTGGCTGTGGTGGGGGTCCCTGGGTGAAGCAGGCTTGGCAAATTGTCCTAGACTCTTGGATGGAGGTACAATGATCCAAAATACAAAGTCAACATTGGACCATGATCTGGAATATGAAGAATATTGTAACAGTGTAAAACAGCAGATAGTAAAAGGGCAGAAAATTATGGCTGAATACAATAGAAATCAGAATCAACCCTGGGAAGATATAATGTATCAGGCCATAATTGTCTCTGTGGATGATCAGTTCTACGAACACATAGGAAAGAAGTAAAGGCCAGCCCCAAGAAGGCAACCTTAAATATGAGGAGAGGTAAGTCAGTCATAGCTAAAGATTTGAATATTTATGGATCAAACCAGGACGAATATACTGTAAGTTAGCCTCTGTGTTGGTTCAGCTCTCCTAATGAGGGAGTTTAATTGGAAAATCCTGTGAGAAAGTATTTTACATGAGGATGCAAAACTAATGAGTAAAAATCCATATGATAATTGCCATATTTACCTGTATAGAAAGGTCATTCCTTGGAACATAAGGATATAATTGTAAAAAAACCTATTAATAAGGTCCACACAGAGATCAGAAACATGGTGAAATTGGCTAATTGGCTCCATTCAAATGCAAAATTGTTTGAGTTACAACCAGAATTCCCCATCATCTCCTGTAAAGAAGAATTTGGTTCATAAACCATGTATTATTTGATGACAGGTCAAAATGGAATATTTAGTCTCATTCCCAAATATTAAAGTCTGATGTCTGTGCAACTTTTGATAATGGAAAAGGATTGAAGCCACAAGATGGTGGCGATATCAGAATGCATACCAGAAAGGTCCATTGGAGAGCTAGTTAAGTAAGCTGGTATGTGATGAATAGGAAAGACCATGTATGGTATCAGATCCGCTCAAGAAAGAATAGAATAGAATAGAATAACAGAGTTGGAAGGAACCTTGGAGGTCTTCTAGTCCAACCCCCTGCTTAGGCAGGAAACCCTACACCACTTCAGACAAATGGTTATCCAACATCTTCTTAAAAACTTCCAGTGTTGGAGCATTCACAACTTCTGGAGGCAAGCTGTTCCACTGATTAATTGTTCTAACTGTCAGGAAATTTCTCCTTAGTTCTAAGTTGCTTCTCTCATAGTCCTGGATGCCATTCCTTTCTGTTCAGACTTGGCAGCAGAGGCCATTCTCTGCTGTTAAAAAGAAATCAATTAACTGGAGACTCCGTTAGTGAAGTCCATGAATATCCCATGTTCAAAGATCCAGGTAATACCTGAAAAGCAGGAGCATCTTGTAGAAGTGAGTTTGATACACAGAATGGGATGAAACTACTATCAATCAATTGCCCAGTAAATGTGACCTATAGATTAATTATAAACAACCACTCTTACTTAATTACATTCTGCTTCTCTCAATATGTGTGGGTGTCATCTGTTTGTAAATGAAAGCAACTTTTCTCTTCAAAAGGGAGATCTTCTGTATGTGGCCTAACTTACTGTGACACAAACTGGAACTAAAGGCAAAAGAATCTACTTAAGTATGAGAAGAAAAACTGGTCTTTCATTTTTCTTAAGGTAGATGAGGAAATAAAGAAGTACGTTTATCACACAGAAAATGTGGATAGATTGCTAAGCAGGCCTTAAGCCGGTCTCCATATGAATTCAGTTTTCCTTCTTCCTCATCTACTATGACAAAGTGTGGTTTAGTCTTAGATTTGTTCTTTGTCATATCCACAACTGCAGAACTTGTTGAAAATAAAAACTGGCAATTCCCCCTCCCCCATTTGGAACTGATAGAAATTTTCTTGCTTTTTCAAGGTTGGTGGTACATCATCCGAAAGCTGCCACATGTTTATTTTTTCTTACAAACTGAAGGAAAGCTGGAATATAATGATGACTACTACTACATAAGAGTTGATGTGGATAAACTGGAATAATATATAGGGTTATTTAGATATTATGTTGACTGCTAACCAGTAGGAGACGTTACACAACCATTTTTAACCTTATTAGTACTTTTCAGACTTAGGTATTCTCTATACAGTGCCTGAATTGTCCCAATAAGGGGGAAAAAACCTTGTTGTGTAGTGCCTCCTAATGGTCAGTAGCTAATATAATCTCTATAGCGACAAACTCCTAAGTATGAGAGCATGTAGAAAAAGTGGAGATGGAACTGCATAGCTTCTATAAATGTATTGATGAATTCGCTTTATGAAATTCAGGCCTTAACATCTCTCAAAATTGTAGAAACTGCCTTGTGCAGGATGTAATATTCTCAGGGAGAAAGTTGAAAGGATATGCTGATGGTTCAAAATCCAGAAAGAAAATAACATATAAGGCAGGGGTAGATTCTAACTTACCTCGCCGCCGGTTCGCTTCCTCCCGCACCACATGGCTGCGCGTGCATTGCACGTCGCGTGGCTGCACGGGCACGCGTGCATGCGCAGTGCCGAAAATTCGCAAAAAAATCCAAAAAAAAAAGCCGAAAACAAGATGGCAGCACCTGCGCAGTGCTGGGGACTCGGCTTCTGCGTATGCGCAGAAGAAAAAATAGCAAAAAATTCCCCCCCAAAAAAATTCCTAAAAAAAGATGGCACTGACAGAACCGGCTCCGTGACATCACCAGCGGTTTGCTACCGGTTCTATAGAACCGGTGCGAACCGGGAGGAACCCACCTCTGATATAAGGTAGCTAACTAATCTGGTTGTCTTTATCAGGTCATTGGATGATAAAAGGAAGGTTGGTCTGAAAATGGTGGTTAGTGATAATCATGCAGGATTAGTGATAATCATGCAGATCTCAGCAATGCAATAAAAGGTCTTCACAAGCAAAGGAGTCATCAGCATAGTGAGAGATGACTTGGGAGACTCTCTTAGTAGACAATATAATAAGTTTAAGATAGAACTCCTGACGCCGTAGGGCCTAATACTGGAGTTAATGGTGATGACAATATAAAATATTGTATATAAAATATACAAAGAATATTGTTCTTTGAAAAGAATCCAAACACTTATGCTAACACTTTAGATAACACTTATGGTTATCTAAAGGAAATGGGGAAAACCACATCCAGAAACGTATCTTGCAAATATGTACTTCCCATCAAAATATTTTCCTCGGCTGAAGAAGATTCCAATGTGGGCTCCAAGCAAGTATGTGATTGCAGAGATCAGAAAGAATTTCTCCATTCTGTGGCTCAACTCCCCTCAACTAAAGACTTAATTTCTACAGTTCCTCTGCATCCTCTGAAAAACATTAGCCAGAATACCAGGAGGGCTAAATGAATTGGATCTTTGGAGGGCAAACAAGACTTGTCATAACAGCTTCTATGAGCAGCCCATCTCTGCAAACATCCCAGGGTGGGGCTTACATGTTGATCTGCTAAGGCTGCTGGGTGTGAGAAGCTGAATTTAACAAATGCATCCTCAGCCACAAAAAAATTAAAGTTTTACCCCTAAGCTACAAAGGGATTTATTTATTTTTTTGCCTGGTGAAAGCAAGATTTTAGAATAATTCTAATGATTATTTAGTTATGACTGTAGAACAGTATGCATATTACTGGTTTCACACATTGTGCTACACATGATTTACCATGTATTTACATGTAAGCCCATCCACGGATAAGCCAACTTTCAGGTTTTTTTTTAATTAAAATACCATGAAAAATGTATTACCCACAGATAAGCCAAACTCTCAAAATCTTGGTATGTTTTAATGTTCACAATTGACTTATATGCCATTTGTACATATTTTGTGGTATTTTGGTGAAAAATTGAAGGGTTGACTTATCTATGAATGGCTTACAGGCAAGTATATATGGGACATAGGTAAGTACCAGAATTATTATGTATACTCATGCATAAACTCAATCCAATTTTTTGGGTGTATTTTGGCACCTATAATTGTAGACTTGTCTGTGAGTATATACAGTATGTTTCGTGTATAATCTTATCACAGTCCACAGTCTAATACATGTTTTTTGAGCAAATCTATTTCTATTTTAAACTGTCAAAACTGAACAGATGGACTTTAAAAAAAAAAAACAATGTCATACCTGAGTTTACTACTTGAACATGTGATGATTCTGTGATTCCACCATATTCCTTACTGCTTCCATATGACAGACAAATGTAATATTATGCAAAGTAAATAAATGTAGCATTGCTTAATTTGCATAATTTATATAGGTCATAGAATTCAGCTTCTGCACTGCAGAATGTGAACTATCTGGGTGTTGGATTCTTACAACACACATCTTGTAAGTTATAAATTAACCTTTCCATTCATCTTGTAAGTTATGCATTAGTCTGGGTACCCCCAGGTGAATTGGACTGATTCTCATAATCTCCTCAGAAACCAACATATTTGGATGGCATCAATTTGTAGTTTGTATTATTTATATGACAGGACAATACATGTAATCTCTTTATGTGCATGTGTGGGAAATAATATGTAGATGGACAAACATAGTGTGTGTGTGTGTGTGTGCGTGTGCGTGTGCGTGTGCGTGTGTGTGTGTGCGCGCGCGCGTCCCTTGACTGCCTGGACAAATTCAGATTCCTTGGCATGATTTTGGAAGGGATTTGCCATTGCTTTCTTCCCAGGGCTGAGGGAGAGGTCAGCTGTCTTTGTGCCTAAGGCAGGAGTAGGACTCACAAGTTCCTGGTTTCTAGCCTGATGCCTTTACTCACTACACCAAACTGGTTCTCCATCCTTCATTGGTATAATATAATATCAGTGCAGCAATCCTGTAATCCTTCAAGTCCCCATGCCATTATCCATCAAATTCTCTGGCTTTTGCAGAGAGAACATTTGAGTCAATTGAACTGCAATAAGGTTCACTGAAATGCATTTTATGGCTTAACTGTCAGCAAGTGCAGCTGGTGTTTTGATTAATGTCACAGAAAGCAATGCACCAAATAGAGCAATTGCTTATTCTCCAATAGTTTGTACATAAAAATTGGGAGATGCTCATGATATTGTAGTTCCAAGCTATGGATCACAATCACCACTCCCTTCACTATTATACTTTATATTGGTGAGGGCTTTTAGTGGTTTGCTGTATGCTCCATGTATTCCTGTCACCCAGCCAAGAAACAAGGCTATTTTTATTAAAGACAACCATTCCAACAGAATCCAGCAGCTTCAGTCTATCAAATGGCAGACAATAGGCCCTCCAATTTGTTGTAAAAGTCATATTTGCATGGAATTGAGTAATTGTGATCCATTCCATTGCAAAGCACCAGGCTGGGAAGCCTGGGAACTGCATGGTGCTTAAGTGCTTGTCCACATGCATTTTGTGCTAGAGAAAATGCATAAGACATGCAAAGAGAAGCAGAGATTGAACTTCACAAAGGATAATCTCTGAGGAGCAATATTTTGGGCATAACTACACCAAGCTAAAATGTATTTCCTACAGCATCAAACAAAGTAAAAAGATTTCATGATCAAAATAAAAATTAAATTACGGCATAAAATATTTAATTATAGACATTAAAGAATTAAAGTCTACAGCATGTTTTTTTAAAAAGAGCTCTAACTTTTCTGCTCCACCACAATTCTGTCTAAATATTCCCAGAATCCTTTATTCTGTAATTGGCAAAATTACAAAAATAAGAACATTCCCATTGGCACTAAATAGCAATTACATCAGACAGAAGCAAATTAGAAAACAGGATCGGAGATCAAGTCTGAATTCCTATCCACATAAGGTCAGAACTGCAATGATCAGAATCAAAGCCTTGTTGAGAAAGAAATGTTAACTCCCACAGCACAGCAAATGAGATATGTAAGTAGCAGTAGTTGTTCAGTCATTCATTCACTTCTTTGTGACCCAAGGGACATCATTTTTCCAGGAATGTCTGTCAGTAACTGCTTCTCTGGACTCTTGCAAGCTCCTGCTCGCGACAATTTTACTATTGTATAAAGTCTGAAAGTTCTGTTCATTATAAAATCAAAAGAATTTGTCATATTGACAAGACATTCTACATGGAGAATATTCATGGTTGGGAATGAGAACAATACCTTCCCCTCCTCTCAAGTTTAGGAATCTCTTTGAGTCTTGTCATTCTGTACATGATTTCCTTTTGGCAGTTTACATCTAAAAATTAAGGATAATGCAGGCAGTTTTACTCTCACTTTTGTTGGTGACAATCTGTTGTGTAAATCCCATTATCACAAGATTTCCATGTTCCCATTTTAATCAGTAACTTAACAAAGAACAAATTATTCAGCACATTACTGAGGGGTCCCAGATGGAAACTACATCCCCAAGGAAAGATGGCTGCAGAAAATACAGGTGGAAAAGGGAGACCTGCTGAGACTATGTTGTGTGAAGCGCTACTTCATGAATTTAAATATGTTTGTGTGTGTTGTGAATGCATGTGAGTAAAGGAGACCTGCCAGAACAATTTGTTTGCATTAGCCCAGGGGTGGGTTCCAACTTACCTCGCTGCCAGTTCGCTCCCTCCCCCGCGCCGTGTGGGTGCGCCTCGTGTGCAGTAACGAAAAATAAAAAATAATAATTAAAAAAGCCAAAAACAAGATGGCGACCGTATGCACAGTGCCGGAACTCGGCTTCTGCGCATGCTCAGAAGGGAAATTTTTAAAAAAAATAAATAAATTTTTTTTAAAAAAAATCGAAAAAAATTCAAAAAAAATATGGCGGCGCCCACAGACCAGCACCGACCGAACCGGATTGGTGACATCATCGTGACGTCACCAGTGGGTCGCTACCGGTTTGGTAGAACTGGTCCGAACCGGGAGGAACCCACCCCTGCTGCTTTTTACATCTATGCTAGGATTTGCTGATTTTGAAAATATCAGTGGACCACACAGCCCAGGTCACTGTACACCTTCTGTCTCACCTTGAAATCCTCCCCTATTTCTTCTACCTTTGAAATAGTATAACAACAATAGCTTATCTGCAGTCAGCAGTTTCTGAATCACTGAATCAATTACAGGTAGTCTTCATTTAGCAACTTCAATTGGGATCAGCATCTTGGTCCTTAAAGCAATTGCTAAGTTAAACATCATAATTTTTCAATTTTAGTTCACTTCCCTTCAGGGGTGGGTTCTAACTTACCTCGCTGCCGGTTCGCTTCCTCATGCGCCGCGTGGGTGCGTGCTTTGCACGCGCGCACATGCGCAGTACTAAAAAAACCAAACTGCGCATGCGCAGAAGCAAAAAACAGCTTCTGCGTGTGCGCAGAAGCAAAAAACAAGATGTCGGCACTTATGGCGCTGCCGAGAGTGCCAGTTCAGGGGCGTGTCCAGCCGGCCATTGCTGCCGATTCGGCGAGCGGGGGGAAATTCCCACTACCGGTTCTATAGAGCTGGTCTGAACCGGCAGGAACCCACCTCTGCTTCCCTTGTATTAAATACCTGCAAAAGCTGTAAATGCAAGGATTGATCACAAAGTTATTTTTCCTTCACCATTGTAACTGTGAATGGTTGATAAATGAGGACTACCTGTGTGAAGATGAGAATAATACAGACCTTATATGCAGGGGTGGGCTTGAAATTTTTTAGCAAGGGGTTCTCTGCCCGGTTGCTGGGTGGGCATGGCCAGGGTGGGCATGGCCTAGTCGGCCTCCTGCACCACGGTGAGGAGGGGGCGTTTTTGCCCTCCCTGGGCTCCGGAGGCTTTCCTCGAGCCTCCAGGAGGGCGAAAACGGCCTCCCCAGGCTCCGGAGGCCCTCTGGAGGCCAGAAACAGGCCCGTTTCTGGCCTCCCCAAACTTCCAGTAAGCCCGTTTTTCACCCTCCCTGAGCTTCCGCACACACCCTGCACTTACCTGCATCCAAAACGGGCTGCGTGGGGACTCTGGGAGGAGAGGGGAGGGATGGGCGAGGCCAGCCAGGAGTGGGATTTGGGGGTTCTCTGAACTGCACAGAATCTTAGCCAGAGGTTCTCCCGAACCCCTGCGAACCCCCAGCAGCCCACCCCTGCTTATATGTAGATTAAATTAAATACCTACAATAAGAGACTAATATAAACACTCCCAAATATAGACAAAGCTCTTTGAGTTTTTAAAATTATGTATGTTGCCTTTGTGGAATTTGAATAAATGTTTTAAGTACTTTCTTTCAAACAGAAAGCGGGTGGTTTAACTCTAGGATTGGATCATGATGGAGTGCACATATGTATTGAGTGTAACCCTGAGCTTTCTGAAGGAGCAGGAGCTTTTTTTTCTTTTTCTTTTTGTGACAATGAAGTCTGGTCTCTTTAGGTGGGCAGAAAGTATCCTTTGCAGGATCTGTTGAGGAAGTCCCTACTGGATCAGAGAAGTCAGAAGAGGGTGATGCCCCAGAAGAGGAGACAAATGTGAAACAGGAAGAGGGAGAGGGAGATCCGCCATTAACAGGTAATGGAGCTGGGCCTTGGATTGCAATGCTTGCTGAATAGCACAATGTTAGGCCTTTTCTTTTTCCCCTCAAACAATTTGTTGCATTTTTTCTTTTGCAAAGGACCCGATTGCATGTTTATCGCTTATGAAGGGGTTCTCTGCTATTTCCATTTTTGCTTGATGGAAGGATAAGTAACTCAGTTCTTTGTTTTTATGGGTCATGAAGCCAGGAAGACTGAGAAACAGGTGCAGCTCTAGGACCATGTCTGGTCATAATAGCAATAGCAATAGCACTTAGACTTACATACCACTTCATAGTGCTTTACAGCCCTCTCTAAGCGGTTTACAGAGTCAGCATATTTCCCCCAACAATCTGGGTCCTCATTTTACCCACCTCGGAAGGATGGAAGGCTGAGTCAACCTTGAGCCTGGTGAGATTTGAGTTGCCAGATTGCAGGCAGTCAGCAGAAGCAGCCTGCAGTACTGCACTCTAACCACTGCGCCAGCGCAGCTCATAAGGAAAGATGGCTTTTCTAAAGAGTTATGGATGCAAAACCCCTAATCATTCTCTGAGGCCAAGGTTGTGACTCTATTGCACGGGTGTCAAACTTGCGACGTCATGTTGTTGTCACGTGACGTATCACGACTTTCCCCCCCTTCGCTAAACCAGGGGTGGGCGTGGCCAGTGCATGACGCATCTGGTCCTCGGGCTGCAAGTTTGACACCCCTGCTCTTTAGAGTTTGACACTCTAAAGATCACATATATATACCTTTAATACAATTAATATGGAATTTTCCTTCTAACAGAGATATTGAATCAATTATTTGGCTGTCTGGAACTGTTTCCTTTTCAAATGTTTTCTTTTTATTAATGCAATCCATTTTTAAGTCATAAGGTAGTCTAGGAAATACAACTTATATTAGTCTGGGTGGGAATTTGAGGGAAAAAAAGAGAAATCTGATCTTGGTTGGAATTATGTATGACAATGATTTCATCCCTCTCCGTCTGGATTCTATGAACTAGCTTCTTCACCTTTCCAATTTATTTTTATGCTGTGATTCTCAAATAAACATCCTGGAATTTTTTTTAAAAAGAACATTTTCACACTTTCACAAAGCTTGATTCCCAAGATTCACAAACCACCTTTACATTGATTTGAAATAATCGTTTTAAAACAGATTTTGCCTCTCCCTGATCTTTCTTCCCTTCCCTTCATAGATCATGACATGGAACAGAGTGACTCTGACTGGAAAGAGAGACCTCCCTGTGCTGTTAAACTGGAAAACCGTTCTTCTCCACCCCCAATCCACACCACAACCTAGCATTGGAAGTGAAGGATAGTTTTGGGAGATATCCTGTTGATGGCAGTCTCTCATTTTTCACAAGACCAATTGGATTACTTCCTTTAACAACTATTTTCCCTCTTACTCTCTTTTCTGTTCTCAATTTATATCTTATTTGGCAGTGTTTGGTTATGTTCAGTGAATTATTCAATAGAAGGGGTGAAGGGAAGGAAGGTGAATGGAAAGCTGCCTAGAAATGAACCTTCACGGTCAAAAGCAAGATATCTCTGATGCCTGTTGTTCTGGACAGGTGGCAGGATGGCTATTTTTATTGTGCCTTGCCAGTAGATTTCACTGCAAGGGGAGGAAGGAGGCCATCCCCACACTCATTGTTTGACCTTCAACCCTGAACTAGATGCTCATTTGGTTGGATCTAGCATGATCATTCTTGGGTGTGTTTTTTTTAATGTTTCTGCTCACCCATCCAGACCTGATAATGATATGACTATGACCATGGTTTGCAATTTTAATAATTATCTAAGGAAATCAGATTGCTGAGGTGCTTCCAGACAACTAGAGCCTTGTTCTAGTAATAAAAAAGTATTATATAACTATGCTATTTTTCATTATTAAAAAATGGAAATTATTGTGTGTTGGTGGGAGGGAGAAACAGAAGAGATATTATGCAGTAACTGGAAGCAATGTCCTATGTAAACCATGTAAAATTTCATCAAGGAGGTTGATTGCACAATAAATTCCTTGTCTGGCAGCACTTCTTCTCTGAAGATATTGCCATTTGATTTCTAAAAACCAAATGTGAAAATTTGGTATTTCAGCAACTAGAATTTATAGCTGGGTTCAGCTGAATTAGCTAAAGAAAGATCTTTAACGTCTATCTCCCACATCCATTGTTCTATTCAATGCTCAGAAAGCTGTAATTCAAGATCCAATCACTGAATAGTTGAATCTTCCTTCTTCCTTCTTTCCTTTCTCCCACACCTTTCTCCCTGTGTATTGGGCAATGCCATTCCATGTTTCTCTGCTCTATTAAAGCTTTGTAAATAAATACTGTATTTAAAGAGTATTTTATGGAGGGAAGAGCCAACAACAGAAGTTTAAGCCAGTTCTTCCTTAGTGCATTAGCCAGGATCTTCAGAAGGAAAAGTTTCACAGTTTTGCGGATTTGACTTTCTGCAGACAATCACTATATATATAAACCAAAGTTCATTGGCAGTAGGTATATAAAAAAATTAGGACAAATTTGGGAGGATGGAAAGGATGGACCCGTTATGATTCCTCCAATGTTTATCTCTAGGAAAACCTTAGTTTTGACTTCCAAAAGCAGCCCAAGCAAACCAGTTGTCAAATATTCAAGACTGCGTTTTGTAGTACAGAAATCAAGAAATCAGCAAATGTTTGCTTACTTATATGTTCATTTATGTATTACTTCAACTTCTACACTGCTTCAATCTTCATGACTTTAATCTGCAGTTAGTAGAGCTATTACAGTCTACCTCTCCTCTTTGTAGGACACTTTTTAATAGAGTTTAAGATCCACTTCTTTTGTTGTTGTTGTTGATCAGTCACTAAGTCATGTCCAATGCTTTGTGACCACATGGACCCCAGCATGCAAGGACCCCCTGTCCTCCACTATCTCCCTGAACCTATCCAAACTCATGTCTCATCCTCTGCCATCCCCTTCTCCTTTTGCTTTCCATCTTTCCCAACATCAGGATCTTCTTCAATGAGTCCTTGATTCACATTTGGTGGCCAAAGTATTTGCACTTCAGTATCTGTCCTTTCAAACAATAGTCAGGACTGGTTTCTTTTAGGATTGACTGATTTGATCTCCTTGGGATCCAAGGGATTCTCAAGAGTCTTCCCCCATACCACACTTTGAAAGCATCAATTCTTCAGTACTCAGCCTTCCTTATGGTACAACTCTCACAGCCATACCTTGCAACTCGGAAAACCATAGTTTGACTATACAGACCTTTGTTGGCAAGGTGATGTCTCTGCTTTTTAATATGCTGTCTAGGTTTGCCATAACATTCTTCTCAAGGAGTAAACATCTTTTAATTTCATGGTTGCAGTTGCAACCCAAGAAAATAAAACCTATCACTCCTACTATTTGCCAGGAAGTGAGGGGACAAGATGCCATGATCTTAGTTTTGTAATGTTAAGTTTCAAGCCAACTTTTGCACTCTCCTCTTTCACATTCATCAAGAAGCTCTTTAGTTCTTCTTCACTTTCTGCCATTATAGTAGTATCGTCTGCATAGCTGAGGATGTTGGTATTTTTCCCAGCACGCTTCTGATTCATCAAGCCCGGTATTTTGCATGAGGTACTTTGCATATAAGTTAAATAAGTAGGGTGATAATATACAGCCTTGCTGTACTCCTTTCCCCATTTTGGAACCAATTAGTTGTTCCATGTCTGGTTCTAACTGTTGCTTCTTGTTTGTTGTGATCTACACAATCAAAGGGTTTAATGTAGTCAATGAAGTATATGTTTTTCTGGAACTTCCTTGCTTTCTCCATAATCCAGTGAATATTGGCAATTTGATCTCTGGTTCCTCTGCCTCTTCGAAACCCAACTTGTACTTCTGATACCAGTAGTTCTCGGTTCACATATTGCTGAAGCCTAGCTTGTAGGATTTTGAGCATGACCTTGCTAGTGTGTGAAATGAGTGCAATTGAACAGTGCAATTGAACATTCTTTGGCATTGCCCTTCTTTGGGATTGGAATGTAAACTTACCTTTTCCAATTTTGTGGCCATTGATGAGTTTTCAAAATTTACTGACATATTGAGTGCTGCACTTTAACAGCATTGTCTTTTAGATTTTTAAATAGCTCCGATGGAATGCCATCAACTGCTAGCTTTGTTGTTGGTAAGATCCAGTTCAGTGCCCTCCAAATGTGCTGTATAATTTCCTGCAGTCAATATCTATTTGGGACATCAAATCACAACTTTTAATGAAGCTATGAGATATGTCTATAGATCTCAGGGAAGTGGAATGGGTTCTCTGTAATACTAGCACTGTGAACTGCGTGCATCTCCCTCATGAAAGCAGTCAGAAAGGTGATGGTAGGCTAAGTTAGAGCTTTGGTGAATATTTCTTTGGGAGAGAGAATGATATTACTTGAAGGAAGCAACAGTGCACCCATCCTTAAGAAGCAATCCTTTTACTTCAAAGGTTTTTTTTCAAGAGGCAACTGGACCTTTCTTGTTTTTCTTTGCAAATGGGTGTGGAGCCTTCTTGGAACTGCTGAAAGGACTGTGTTGGCTCCACACCCATTTGCATTACTCAGGTGACCCTGAGAACACAGATAAATCTCCAAGTAGCCTCAATGACTCTCTAAAAGAATGCAAATGACCAGCTGTCTGCAAGGAATATAAATCCTTTCATTCCCCAACATCCAGTCAGAGCTGAAGAAGCTTCTTGGATGAGAAATGAAACGTCTTAAAACAAGAAAGTCCAGTTGCCTCTTGAAAAAAGCACCTTTTGGGACAACCATGACCTGGATGACTGAGAATCTCCATAGACCCAGCTTTATGGGGTAATTAACATGCTGCCTCCAATTTTCTCTTTCTTGGAAAGATGATTGAGCAGGTGATGAATCAGTAGTTATAGAGAGCTATGGATGAAACAGATTATCTGGATTCTTTTAATTAGGATTCAGTCTGGAGTGAAGATTGTTGTGGATCATCTTTGTGGGGACTGTAAGCACTAGTGCCACTTTCCTTGGCTAACCTCCATGAATCTTGATACCATCAATTATGGTGTACTTCTGAACTGTCTATGAGAATTGAAAATTGGTAGCCTTCAGGTTTTAAAGTAAGCCCATCTTTGACTCAAAATGGGGCTCTGCACACCTATAGAGAATAGGCAAATAACCTGAACTCCTAACCTGAATAACCTGAAGTTATTTCTGAACTCACAACTCCTGCTGGAAATGAAGATGAAAGTAATGGTCAGGTTCAACTTATGCTCCACTTGTGTCACTCATGTCCTTATCACTTCACATCATCATTACAGTCCCTCTTCTCTGAAACAACTTAGGCCTAGAAACAGGGAAAGGTCCATTGTCTGTTAGAATTTTAGGGAGCTACTAAAATCTGGCTCTTCCAGAGGGTTTGGGGTATGAGAGTATTATTCTAAGATTGAGAAGGAGGCAACAGAGAGATAGATGGGAAATGTTATAATTGTGATACTTATATACTATTGATTTTGTGGTGGTTTGATTATTAAGCATTATTTTATTATTTTTAAACTAAATTAACATAAAGAATTTACTACTCTTCTGTGTCTGTGGATTGAAGCATATAAAAGCCTAATAAATAATCTAAATAAATGTAGGTTGCTTGCACCCTTTTCTAACTATATGTTTTGTGATATATATTTCTAATCTTATATATTTACAACTCTTTATTTCCCTCAATCATGTCTAGTGTGTTTGAAAATTAGGTTTCATAGCTTTTCTTCAAAAGCTCAAAGATCAAAATTATGAGTAGGTGATTATTTTCAGTCTATTAAAGGTGTACAAATGATTTCCTAAAACAGAAAAAGGCATAGATGAAAATTCATATTTTCAGAATTCTTGAAGCAAAACATTGCACTGTACTTAACCAAGCAAATTGCTTATTTGATTTGTACCACACCAACTAAGCTATGAAACGTTTATTCACATTTCTTTAAAATAACATCCTTGTTTCCCTCCACTCAAGTTACTGATTTTGTAGGACTGTGAGCTTATAGAAAGTTTGGGAATTCTCTATCTAATCATCCTCGTCACTCCTTGACTCTCCCCTCAGTTCACAGGAAAAGTCTGATCTCTTCAGAGAGGTATCTTTGTGTAACTACAGAACTGTCTTCTTAAAGCCAGATCCCAGATGGGACCATGTCTACAGCAAGAAACATTCTTGTTGCCAGAAAACAACTTACAACCAGCCAATTGGCCTTCTACAAGGAAATAAGTAAAACCAGCTGGCTCTTGGCACCCTCCCCACTTGAGGATACAATACAAGGGCTGTTTTCAGGCATCCTCACTGCTTCAGCCTTGTTTTTCTTAATCAAGCCCTTTCTATCCAGGAGAGCTGTGCAGCTCGTTGTGGCTTATCCTCAAGTAGTCTGTTGTGCGATAGGATGCAATGGCAAGATTTTGAGGATACAATGTTATCCAAATGTTGGAATTTCATCTACACCATGATGATTACACCATTAGAGCTTAAGGTCGACCCAATTTCTACTGACCATATTCAGTTGCATTATATATGCTCCCTCCCTCACTCCAGTTGTTGAGCATTATCCCCTAAGGCAGGGGTCCCCAAACTTGGCAACTTTAAGACTTGTGGACTTCAACTCCCAGAATTCTCCAGCCAGCTATGCTGGCTGGAGAATTCTGGGAGTTGAAGTCCACAAGTCTTAAAGTTGCCAAGTTTGAAGACCTCTGCTCTAAGGCCATTTTGTGTTGCTGGGCTAAGAAGATACGTGGCTCCCACATGCCATTGCCCACATGTTTCTAGGTTGGGGGTTTAATCAGCGGCCTTACAGGTAATCCTTGACTTACGATTGACCCCAGAATTTGTTGCTCAGTGAGAAATTTGTTAAGTGAGTTTTGCCCCATTTTATGACTTTTCTTGCCACATATGTTAAATGAATCACTGCAGTTGTTAAATTAGTAACACAGTTGTAAAGTGAATCTGGCTTCCCCATTGGCTTTGCTTGTCAGACATTCACAAAAGATGATCACATGACCCTGGGATACTGGAATCGTCATAAATATGAACCAGTTGTCAAGCATCTGAATGTAAATCACATGACCATAGGAATGCTGCAAAGGTTGTGTGAAAAATGGACATAAGTCAATTTTTAGTGCCGTTGTAACTTTCAAGTGTCACTAAATGAACCGTAAGTCAAGAACTACCTGTATTAACTTGTATTTGCTATTCTTGAAAAATGATTGATGCTAGACCTCTTTAAAAGTCATGTTCACCATTTGTGAGAGTGTTCTACAGAAAGCACTAACCTTCTCTTTTTAAAAGAAAAGATCTTTTTAAAAAATAGGCCTGGAGGAAGAGCAACGGCAAGATGAATACTGAGAGTAACTACCGTGAAAATCATTCTCCATCATTGCTCCCATTACGCACATTGCAGAAACAGCAATGCACATGCCTCTGAAATGCTAGACCTCACTTTTATAAGGAGGGAACAGCAATGAGATCATAATATCAACAGCAACATCATCATGAAGATTTCTCTTCACACTGTTCCTGTTGAGTGTATTGTAATAGGAGCAGTGGTCAACATAAACCTTCACAGCCATCTGTAAAAAGAACCCAGCACCTGAAGATGAGATAAAAGCATGATGGAATGGTTTACTATTGCCTTCTCCCTGCAGTATGAAATGATGCCTATCATTGTCACTGATCAGTTACTTCTAGTATCTTTTTATATGATTATTGCTCAATATAGTTGCCTGTGTGATTTAACTGGACTGCTGGAATAAACTTCATCCCTCTTGTTGTAAATTTCCAGAATTCTTCATTCTCCCACTCAAAAATAACAGCTCCTCTCCCTCCATAATGAAGCAGCAACAGTACTTGAGGGAAAATATTTGCTTAACCATGGTACAGGTAAAACTAAAACCAAACAAATTATAAATAGCTTTGGGAGGTAGGAAGCAGATGTGTGTGTTTATTTTCCAGTAACACCTACAGCAGAAATGAAGGACAGAAATCCTATTGCTGGTGGCTCTACACATAAAGAGCCTCTTTCTTAAGGAACTCTAACAGACATAACCAAAAGGGTTTTGACAAATGGTGAATATTATTGCATCTATTCCACAGAAATAATATACAGCTTTAAAACTTTCCTGATGGTATGTTTGATACACATTTAACAATGCTTTATTGTTTAAACCAGAAAGAAACCGAATAAAGAGAAAAACATTTAAATTAACAAAACTGCAAGCAATTCAGTTCACAGCTATTAAATATAACTGCAAACTGTCAACATCTAAAGAATGATTGACAGGTGTTACAACATTACATAGAACAAATACTGGGAATTCCAAAACTTGATATAAAAATCAAATAAATAAATGGTCATTCACAAAAGGTACAAAGAAACTTAGCAATCATGGAACAGGAAGACGTGCAGTTTTATTGTTAACTGATCAAAGAGCAGAAAACAGAATAGGAATGATTTGACAATTTTCAAATTGGAAAGTCATTCAAAGTATGAAATTATGAATGAGTACCGAAGTAGGCAAGTTTGTTAATGATACCATACTGTTCAAGATAGTAAAGTCAAAACAATGTCACAGACCTTGAAGAGGTTCTTCCCAAACTTGGTATTTTCGGAAGGAGAAGAGGGTGCCTTGAAACTAGCGTTGACACATGGTGACTCCCCAAAGTGACTGGCCCAAAGTCACCCAGTCACCTTCATGCCTAAGGCAGGATGAGAATTCATGGTCTCCAAGTTTCTATCCTGATCCCTTAACCACTATACCAAACTGGACACCAAAATATCAAAAACAGTTCTATATAATCAAATTCAATTTTTAAAAAACCCTGCACACAGAGAGAAATTCTCGGGATCAGAGGTGGCAGTGAATAAGGAACATAATTGGTGATTATCCCAATGAAAGTGGCTATAAAAATGATTTTCTTTGGTTATAATTTTGTACTTGGAATCATTAGAAACTGCACCATGTACAAATATCTACACTGGTGAGCCACCAGTATGATGCAACTACAAAAATGATTAATTTGCATATCGCTGGCTCTACTGTAATCACTCCTCTCTTTTGGGTATGTTAGTATTGAGAGCCAGTTTGATGTAGTAGCGAAGATGCTGTCTTAAAAACTAGAATACTGTTATTCCAGGCTTTGGCTAGTCCTTCTCAAGCCTGCCTACTGGGCTGTTATTGTAAGGAAAATATGAGACAAGAGGATTAGGTGTCTGCTGCCTTGAGTTATATACTGTATAAAAAAGATGGGATAACAATAATATTCATCTTGCATAATGAATCTACTTCTGGGAACATTTTGGAACAGGTTCAGAGAATGGCAACGAAGATGAACAGATGAAACCGAATTCTTAAGATCTCTATAAGACCTGAGAGAGTGAAGAGGCTGAATGCTTACTCTCGAAAAACAACAGAGAGGTCGCCATATCATTCTTTAAAACTCTTGACAGAAAGCAAAGATCTTTTCTCTCTCTTTTAAGAATGGAAGGCAATGAAAAACGAAAAACCCTAACCAGGCGGTGGGCTCCACTCCCCGATCCATAGTTTTCTGGGCAGCGCTATAGCAATGGCTTGCCACTGCTTTATTCCAGGATTTCTTCTCACTTCCTATGCCTAACCTATGGCTCTGGGATTCTTCTGAGATCTTTCATCCAAATGTCTATGGAGATTCTCAGTCATCCAGGTCATGGTTGTCCCAAAGGTGCTTTTTTCAAGAGGCAACTGGACTTTCTTGGATGAGAAGCAAAACGTCTTCAAAGAAAAACCAGAAAGTCCAGTTGCCTCTTGAAAAAAAAAAGCACCTTTGGGGCTTTCATCCAAATACTAACGAGCCCAGAGCAGGTGAGTCAGGTGCTGAGATTGGAAACGGACGAAAAATTTGGGTCAGTTACAAAAGGGGACAAGCCACAATCATACGAAGAACCAACAACCAGCCTTCTTCGGGGTGATTTACTGTTTGTTAAATCAAAAGTGGAATGAAGCGATCTTAAAACACTGCATATAAGCAAAAAAAAATTCAAGCCACGCGTCCGCTGTGCTTGCAGGCAAATGCTCCCAGAATTCAACCTTTCCGGGAAAAGTTTCAGACTCCGCCTCTTCACAGGAGCAGCCAATGGTCCCTCTTACGTTTGTTTTTCTTTCTTCGGTTAATATTGTTCTTCTTTGAGCAAATAGCAGGCCGTTACTGGCCACCAATCAATCAGTGCTCTTGCATTCGAGAAATCTCTTGCTCTTATCACCAGTTTCCCCCCCCCCACTTATTTACACCTCTTTATTTACACTCTCCGCCCCCCCAGCTCCGTTTCTGTAGAACCGAGCACGCTGTTTCGCGCTCTGAAATAGCTCATTCCTCTTCTTAACCAATCAAATCGATTTGCTCTCAATCTATGGGCGTGGCTTCCTCTTCCCATCGCCTTAGCCAGTAGAAATGTCCTTCTGTCTTCCATGCCCCGCCCCCTCAGCCCATTTTAGAATGTTTGACTCCGCCCCACCGTTTTGTTTCTCTTTCGAAGTAATTGAAACTGGGGGAGGGGGTCTCTTCCGGCTTATGCTTGGTCACATTTAACCATGTGACCGGAAGTAGTGTGCGACTCAAATTGGGGTGACTTCCGCCTTTTTTCACTTGATTCCTCTTGTCGATGAGGAATTGAGACAGCGACTGACCAGGTAAATCCTTATATGGTGGTTGCAGCGGCGAAAAGAGTGCCTTGCAGGCACTCTTAAATCATATGGATTAATACTTTAATATTCTTCAGTCTTTAATAATAAAAAGCAGATCTTTTATATGGTGTTGCCCGATAGGTTGTTCAGAATAAATAAATCAACATTTATTAATGAAGTAAGGTTTAAAACAGCCCTATGAGAAGGTGTTTATTAATCAGGGCAACCTGGTCTACCCAAATATGGGACGGAGCATACTGCTTCTGCTTAAATATAAATAAATATAAATTTAACACAGCCCTATGAGAAGCATTAACGTTTGCCTTGAATTGCAGATTTGGGGTTTCAGTGTTTACGCGGGCGGAGAGAATCTGCGGTAATTTTCTGTAGGCTTAGTGAATTATAACAGAATCTTTTTAATCTTTACGGTATCTGTTATTGCCGTGTTACGGAAGGTAACAGTTTGAAACAACCGTTTTAAGGGATTGATACATCTAATATGATATAAATCAACAATTCACAATCTGTATTGTTTTTTGAACAGCATTAAAAACTCTGCAGTAAAACATGTAAAGGGTAGTAGATTGGGAAGACTGCTAGTCACGTTCTATAGATTTATAATCTCTTTGATTTATAGCCCACCTTTTCCTCCGGAGTTTAAGGAAGTGTACATGATTGTTGCTCCTCCCATTTTTTCCACCCCAACAATCCTGTGAGGTAGGTTGTGCTGAGAGAGAGTGATTAGAATCCACTGCATGATATGCCTGCAGAGTCATGTTGTGTTGGTGGACAGATGTTCCAATAAAGGAGAATATTTGTAGCTCAGGGTTAAAATGAGGGGGTCCTTGGTGCCCTCTGAGCTGGGTGGTTTCCTTGCAGACATTTCATTATCCAAACTAGGTAACATCATCAGTGTTAGTAAGGAGTGCAGTTTGCTTGTCAGTTTCAGTGTTGGGATGTTTGTGAGTGTTGGGATGTTTACTTTTTTTGGTTGGGCTTTTAGCTTGTTTGGCAATTCCTTGATTTGGGTATTGTTTACTTCTTGATTGTTGATCTGATCTTTGTGTTAATCTATGCTTTCTTGGGTGCTGATTGCTGGTGGGGAGATGCTTTGGTCTTTTTGTTTCCTTTTTGGCTTGTTGATTGTCTCTTTTGCATAGTATGTAGATATTTATATGTGTGCCTATTGATGACTAATTTGTCAGAGTGCCAAGTTTCCTGGAATTCTCTAGCCTTTTTGGACTTGGCTTGGTCTAAGATACTCACAGTTTCCCAGTTGAAACTATGGCTAAGTCTGTTATGTTGTGAAATTAAAGAGTTTTCATCATGTTTTTGACTGCTAGTTAGTGTTTATGGATGCTTCTACTAGTCTTCCGCCTGTTTGTTCTATATGTAGTGGCTGTTGCAGTGTTTACACCCTATGTCCGTGATGGCGAACCTATGGAACACGTGCCACAGGTGGCACGCAGAGCCATATTTGCTGGCACGGGAGCCATTGCCGTAGATTAGCTCCAGCGCGCACCAGCTGATTTTTGGCTGGCCACGCCCCCGCCCCTCACAGGAGTCTCCAGTGGCCTGTTTTGAGGTAAGTAAAGGGCTCGCGCGGAGGCTCTGGAAGGCTGTTTCTGGCCTCCGGAGGGCCTGGGGGGCGGGGAGAGGCCGTTTTCACCCTTCCCAGGCTCCTAGAAAGCCTCTGGAGCCTGGGGAGGGCAAAAAACAGGCCCACCGTGCCATCACGTGCCAAAAGCAGGAGCGCAGGGGGGGTGTCACGGGGCGCATTGAATTATGGGTGTAGGCACACGCGTGTGACCCCCGCTTTTGGCACGCGACGGCAAAAAGGTTAGCCATCACTGTTTTATTACTTCATGTATTTTTACTCACTTTGTGGGGAGATAAGCAGCAAACAAAATAGATATATAAATAAAAATTATAAATTTGTTGTTTCAGTTATTTTTAGCACCATCCTATACTTTTACTACAGATATTTTAAATGCTGAACATTGTGAATGTTTAATTTTTAATTGCTATTCTAAACTGCCATGAGTCTCAATTTGGTGGCATATAAATGCAATAAATATAATGTGTTTAAATATGTGAAGACATGCAAGATTATTTGTCATGGTAACTGAGAATTTTGCTTAACTGTGTTGGGAATTCCTTTTTTTCCTTTTATTCTATTTTTCATCTTCTTCACCTGACAATGAAGATTTGACTTACGTCCTACTTTTATCTTTGATCAACTCAAGGCAACAAAAACTCCTGTCTTCTGTTTTCTTCATAGCAGCAACCCTATTATGAAGGTTGGGCTATATGACAGAGACTGGTCCAAAGTTATCCAGGCAGATTTTATGGTTGGGGGAGGCCTATAAGAAAGGGGGTGAGGGAGAGGAAGAAAAATTATCCCTTTATCTTTAACCCAACTCCTCAAGCTTGAACATTATAGTTGATTTATTCTCTAAGTAAGATATCTATCTGAAAATTGGAATTTTGTACGAACTATTTTCAACTCTTCAAAATATCTCGGTCTTGAATATTTTACTTGAAACACTTATTATAAATTATGATACCAAGGTAGTAGTGAACAAGTTTAAGCATACACTAACAAGAAATAGGGGTACAAAAAATCCACCAGGGCTCCAGACTTCACAAAAGAACAAGGACCAGACCAGCATTTTCCTTCATGCCTTGGATTGCAACTAATTTTACTCTTTGCTATCTTGGCAATATCAGCTGGAATGAAGAGAGTTCTAGATAAATATACCCAGAAAGAACTCAATGGGAAAGATTGGACTATGAATGGAAAATCTATCAGCATTCCACAGTACAATTTGCAAGGTGTAATTACAGGTCTAGAAGTAATGTAGAACTATCCACAATTATTTTTGTCTCACAGGTATATTTCAATTTTTTTACACTGAGTGAAGGAGCTCCAAAAAGATAACCTCAACATGAAAAAAGTTCATGCTGCTAATGTCCTGCTCTGTAATGGTGGTTAAGCTAAGCCCAATCAAATTTAGGATTATGTAATCTAAGATCATGGAGCAGGCAGAAAGAAGCCAATAAATGATCTAATAAAACATGTTGAGCAGTGATCAAAATGTAGTTCTAATGAATGTAAGGAACAGCAGAGTCAACCTAATAAATTACCGTATTTTTCGGAGTATAAGACGCACTTTTTCCCCACCTAAAAGAGGGTGGAAATGTTGGTGCGTCTTATACACCGAATACAGCCATTTTTGGCCTCCCGAAGCCCCTCCCCGCATGAAAACGGGGTGCGCAGAGGGTTTGGAGGTCTGCAGAGTGCTCCTGGGGGCTGGGGGAGGGCAAAAACTTTTTTTTTCTTAGTTACCTCTTCGAAATCTTGGTGTGTCTTATACACTGGTGCGTCTTATAGTCCGAAAAATACGGTAAGTTCTAATTCAGGCAGGCAATTTAAAGGAGGTTATAGGTTTGCTGCTCAAAAAGGTCAAAGAGCTCAAAGACATTGGTTGTATTCACACAACATATGAAAGCACACTCAATGACTTGATAAGATAGTTCAATTCACTTGTCATACTAAGAAATATATTCTATGTAGTTTTGGCTTGAACCCCTGTAATTTGTAATTCAAGATGTGCACACTTTCTAACACTCCTGTCTTCAGGACTTGCTGAATCTAAAAAGCAAAGTTTAATGCGAAAGGTGTCAAGCCTCCATCTAAGACTTGCAAGTAGAGTTGGATGTAGGGCTATTGAAGAGTAACTGCAATGTCTAAGAGACCATTATTCCTACAAAAAATTCCCATTAATTTGGTAATGGTACACCTTTTAGTCTTCTGAAATTAGCCTCAGGTGGCACAGTTCCCTTTGGAGTTTTGCAGGATAGCAAAGGATAGAAAAGTTGTAGGAACTTAAAAAAATAGGTCCCAGACTGAAATGAGTCTGTTTTTCCTCAGTCTCTGCACCAAACTTTGATCTTGGGTTCAGGGTTTTCCAAAACTTCTCTCAACTCTTCTTCTGAGGGACATAACAATAAGAACAGTGTACCTTTAATTTTTGCTACCACATTTGCCTAGATTTCAATGGTTCCTATCACTTAAGAACTTTTAAGCACTCTTTAAAGAAAGACAATGAAGGTAGTCCTGAGCTTACAACACAATTGGAACCAGAATTTCCACTGCTAAGTCAGATGGTTATTAGATGAGTTGTATTCAATTTTATGACCCTTGTTGTCATGGTTGTTAACTGAATCACTGCAGTTGTTAAGTGAATGGTGCGGTTGTTAAGCAAATCTGGCCTCCCCCATTGACTTGTTTGTTGGAAGCCAGGTGAGAAGGTCGCAAATGGTGATCACATGACCACAGGACGCTGCAACCATTATAAATATATGCTGATTGCTATGTGCAAAATTTAATCATGGGATCTGGGGATGCTACAATGGTTGTAAGTGCAAGGACCAGCCACAAATCTTTTTTTTTTACTGCCATTGTAACTTTGGCCATTAAATAAATGGTTGTAAGCTGAGACTACCTGTATCAGAAGGAAAGCTGATATGACAATCTGAAGCAAAATGTACTCAATCTATACAATATAAAATTTATTGATGGTTCGAAGAGGTGATAAATGATTGAATAGAAGCAGTGGTAGCAATGAAGGCAATTACTTAATGACTTAACAATCAAGGGAATAAAAATAAAACTGAGGAATAATGCAAGTATGAGTAAAATCACTTCCTGATCACAAAAAAATCCTAAATGGCCGGCCCCTTCTGCTTTCAAACGGTGTTGTAAGTACACGTTTCAGAAGGGTATTCCCCAGCTTCATATAAAGTTATGAGAAAATAAAGAAGCAGAACAAACAGTTATGTTAGCTTGCTACCATTTAGGCATGAAGGCCAACTAGAAGTTGGAAGGTAAAATTATTAAATTTATTTAGTACATTATTATAAAGTCCTTTTGCTAAGAACAACAACACAGCCTTATAAAACAGATTAACACAAGGATAGCAGTGTTTAATTACCTAAATGTTATTCAAAAGAAATGAAAGAAAACTCTAATGTTTCAAAACAACAACTCACTACCCTTCCTGGATAGCCTGGATCAGCAGAGATTGCAATGGCAAATTAGAAACACAAGTGTACCGAAAAACCACCCACAACAATCAAGTGCTTCACTACCAAAGTAATAATCCTTACCTCTGTGTAAGAATCTTATTCAGATAAGTACAAACAATTTAGCAGCCCTGAACAGCAGAAAAAGCAATAGAGCATTTATACAATATCTTCCAACAAAATGGATATCCACGCAACCTGATCAAATGTGCCTGACCACTCAACCCAATATAACACAAGCTGTAAAAAGGATAACACTACCAAACATAAAAAAAACCTCAGAAACCACCAATAGACCATTGCAACCACATGGAATCAAAATAGCACACAAACCAACTAAAGCCCTCCAAAACATCCTAAGTTAACCAAAAGACCCCATAGCCCCAGAAGAAAAAAAAACAGTCATCTACAACATAGGGCAGTGATGGCGAACCTTTTTTGGCTCGGGTGCCAAAAGAGTGCGTGCGCGCATGATAGCTTGCATGCGTGTGCCCACACCCATAATGCAATGCCCTCCCCCCGTGCATGCGTACAGCCCCCCTGCCCCCCGCGCATGCGCACAGGCCTCACTGAAGCCTCCGGACTTCCTGTAGGCCCATTGGGCTGTTTTTCGCTCTCCCCAGGGTTCAGGAAAGCCTCCTGAAGCCTGGGGACAGCGAAAAATGTCCCAACGGGCCAATCGGAAGTTTGGAAACGAAACAGAAGTGGAGCTGCTTACCTACTACTTACCTTCAGATAGTTGCAGCCAGGCCTCGCACACCTCGGCCCATTTCTTCTGCAGCAAGGCCTTCCTGAAGGCCTCTGTAGCCGATAACAGATCGATCCAGAGCTCTGTTATCAGCTGCAGAGGCCTTTCCTAAAGGCCTATCCCGTTGCCCTATCTCGCCGATAACAGAGATCCGGATCGATCTGGAGCTCTGTTATCGGCTGCAGAGGCCTTCAGGAAAGCCTTTGCATGCGCACAATCCCCATGCATGCGCACAACCCCCACTGCCTCCCGCGCATGCGCACAGGCCTCACTGAAGCCTCTGGACTTCCTATTGGGCTGTTTTTCGCTCTCCCCAGGGTTCAGGAAAGCCTCCTGAAGCCTGGGGACAGCGAAAAATGTCCCAACGGGCCAATCGGAAGTTTGGAAACGAAACAGAAGTGGAGCTGCCCTACTACTTACCTTCAGATAGTTGCAACCAGGCCTCGCACACCTTGGCCCATTTCTTCTGCAGCAAGGCTTTCCTGAAGGCCTCTGTAGTCGATAATAGCTCCGGATTGATCCGGAGCTCTGTTATCAGCTGCAGAGGCCTTTCCTAAAGGCCTTTCCTGAAGGCCTCTCTAGCCGATAACAGAGCTCTGAATCGATCTGGAGCTCTGTTATCGGCTGCAGAGGCCTTCAGGAAAGCCTTGCTGCAGAAGAAATGGGCCAAGGTGTGCGAGGCTTGGCTGCAACTGTCCAAAGCCGAAGAAGTTCCTGAAGACCTCTGGCAGCTAAAAGGAGGCTGGGGATGAGCACACAAGTGAACTTCCGGTTGGCCCGTTTTCGCCATCCCCAGGCTTCAGGAGGCTTTCCTGAAGCCTGGGGAGAGGGAAAACGGCTGAAAAGAAGGCCAAAAATCAGCTGGCCAGTGTGCACATGCACGTTGGAGCTGACATAGGACAACGCCTTACGTGCCCTCAGATATGGCTCCGCGTGCCACCATCATTGGTCTAGAAACTCACTTCTGCCAACTGAAGCAAGAACTACTATGATGTGGCACAAATGATGTGGCACAAATAGATTGTGCAATCTGATTGTGCAATCTGATGAAACAGGCAACTTTTCTGACTATTCAGTAAAACGGCAACTCTTATTTTATAATTAAACCAATATTATATAAACATTTGGGATTCTGTATATTTTTTATTTATTTAGAATAAAAAGGGTGTTTTTTTAAAACTTTGGTAACGTATGTTCACTTCCCCCTAACTTTGGTAACCAAATACGTAGTGGTATTCTCCTCTTCATAAATCCCTACGCTTTGTTCTAAGAAATATCTATTTTTGTTCTTTTTAACCAGAGATAAACTGAAGAGGGATTAGTTATGATTCATGATTTATCTTTTTGAGATGGATGTTATGATAGAAATGTCAATAGAAGTGGTCTCAAAGTTGTGCAGAGATATCAACAGACGTGCAGGCATACATTGTAAGGGAATTGTAAAATGGCTGAACTTTAAGCCTCTTATCTCCAATAAGGAATAAGACTGCCAGTTCTTACAGTATTATTTACAGTGACATTCCTCCTTCCCCACCCCCAAATCCAGTGAAGCTTAGTGATTGAAGGTCATTTTAGCAGGGACTGTTTGAATGTTGCTTGGGAACCAAGTTTGATGCCTACATTCATAGCAACCTTTATGGAAAGGGCAAACACATGTGTAAATTGTAGCTTTTCCTTGCAAAATGCACAGATGGAAAGTCTAATTGCCTCGGTCGTAACTGGCATAAATTTTATGATGAAAGCTGCCACTTGGGGAGATGTAACATGTGACTCATAATTTGGACAGTTTACTTTTTTTTTTTGCAGATCTGGAACTCCCCCCCCCCCCTCCCCAAATTCCACACACCGCCCTGTTCTTGGAGCTTAGCTATGCCGAGGAACAAAGCTCTTTTGCTGTTGGATGTTTTGAAATTGCAATTTTGATTTTATAATTTGATCTGGGTGGATTGTTGGGTGGCTGGCCTTATCCCAAGCAAATGCAAACGGGGTATGGGGAAGATTGAGCTGTTCCCCCACCTCCCATGTAATTTGCTTCTAGAGTCTAGTTATTGCAGAATACTTCTTCCAACCCTGCTGTCTTTGGGTNTTACTTTTTTTTTTGCAGATCTGGAACTCCCCCCCCCCACCTCCCCAAATTCCACACACCGCCCTGTTCTTGGAGCTTAGCTATGCCGAGGAACAAAGCTCTTTTGCTGTTGGATGTTTTGAAATTGCAATTTTGATTTTATAATTTGATCTGGGTGGATTGTTGGGTGGCTGGCCTTATCCCAAGCAAATGCAAACGGGGTATGGGGAAGATTGAGCTGTTCCCCCACCTCCCATGTAATTTGCTTCTAGAGTCTAGTTATTGCAGAATACTTCTTCCAACCCTGCTGTCTTTGGGTAGAAAGTTGGATTAGATGACCTTTGATTGTTTCCAAATCTGCGAACAACCATCTGATACAACAGTTGTAGATATTAGGGAGGGGGATACAATTTTCTCATCCCCCGCATGGATCAACTCACAGTAGCTGGAATAGGATGTCCCAGCATTTTCATACTTGCTTTCATTCTGCCATTGAACCTACCAAACAATAATTCATAAGTGAATGTCACAATTTCTTTCCAGTTCATTTTTCTTAAAAGATCACTCGTGTTCAACATCTTTTAGGAGACTTCTTGCATTAGTGTTGCCTAATTTATAAACTACTAAAACTCTCATGTCTGTAACTTTAGCTGGATGAAAGGGTGCATAATAGGGCAAAATTTTATCAACAGAGCTCAAATGGGCTAACTTACAGAACCTGTTGTTTCTGAGGAACAAAATTTGGGAAAGTTGTGACTACTTTAGCATGGTCTGGCTGCTGCTGCTGCTACAGTCACATGATCATCATTTTCAGTGTTCTGTGAGTTTCCTAGCCATTCCTGTAAGCCCTCCCTCCCTCCCACACACAGCAGCAGAGGGAGGGAGGGCAAACACAGTGGAAGGAAACCCTGCACACTTTTCCCACCCCACTCTCTCCAGGTCTTCTCCAACCCGTGGGGCACCTCTTGCACACCTCCATGCACTGACCCTGACTTATTCCATTCTTCCACATGCCCTCTCCAACCCCACCACACACAGCACCTCTTGCACACCCCTGCGACCCCCATGTATTATCAGTCTGCATCATCCTCACATGCACTACCCTACATACACATTTATCATGTACCCCTATGTACCATTCCTGATCCATGCCACCCATTCACATACCCTCCCCAGCCACACACAACCTCTCACAGAACCCTTCCCCTCACGCCTTCCCTGACCCATGTGACACTTGTTGCACCTACTCACACAGCCTTCCTGACCCACACCACCTACTCACCTCACATGCACCATACCTAACCTCCTACCACCCCAGCAGCCACTTTTCTGTCTGCTGGCCTTGCATTTGCAAAGAAAATGGGAAGCTGGCGGGAGGAATGGAGTGAAGTGGAGTTTTGGATGCTTCCTGACAGCTTGCCAGCTTCCCACAAGGAAATGCAATGGGGAAGGAGATAGGAAGCCAGATTCATTCCTGCTCCCACAAAATAAGTCCCATCTTGATGGAGACAAAATCAAAACAAATATTAAAAGTGAATTGTTTGTATTTAGATTTATCTCAGCTCATTCTGTAAAAGAGCTTTTCTATTCTCCCTATACCCCTCCTATCTGTGTTAGGATACTGAATTTCTTTGCCCGTGTACTTTGTGAGGAGGCGGTAGCGATGGGATTCCACTTGCCATGAGCTAATTGTACAACCATGGCAAATCAATCTGATCTAATTCAGGAAATATGTTTGGGTTTCTATCTAATATGCCATCCCAGCTTCCTTGGTAGAAAGAGTAGGTTTAACATCTAGAAGGCCTTATCTGTGTGTTTTCTCTTTTCCCCTCTCCCCTTTCCCTCAAAACAGATGATCTATTGACAAGATCACGGATGACACGTCTGTACATGAATATCAACAACTTCACTGTTCTCTCCAAGGATGAGCAAGTTGTGTAACTTCCAGAACGCTGATTTGGAGCAGAGTCTTCCTGCCATTGCTTCCTCATTTTCCCACTCCCCAGGGTTTTCTCCACATTACTTTTCTCCCGAGAGAAGAAGGGCCATTTCTGATGTGCGGCGAACCTTCTGCCTCTTTGTGACTTTTGACCTTCTCTTCATCTCACTTCTCTGGATAATTGAACTGAATGTGAGTCGAAAAGCTGGATTTTGAAAATAAGATCTTCTCTCCTGACCCCCTAGATTCCCTCCCCCCTCTTCCCTATTTCGCTCAAATAATTAGGGAAATAAAAGTTTCCCCACAGACACTTTTCTTCACAGCTACCGCAGTGGATGAAATACAGTGCATCAGCCCATCCCTGTATTGGGTAAATAATTGCCCAGGCTAACTGTAGTATACTAGACTAGTTTTCATCTTAGGGGACAAGAGTGGAGGGAAAGGCTACTATTTCATTGGATTTGGGGTCTGATTGCCTGGTCTTTTCAGCTTTAAACACAAACCATAAGAGGGGCTGAGTCAAACCTGCAAGTTTTTAATTTGTAAACCTGCTTGGGACAAAAACAGTAATGACTAACCTTTTGGAATTGTTCTAATTGTTAGGCATAGAAGGAAGGCCATTTCATATCTCCACCTATAAACAAACCTACACATATCAATGCTATTGTGTGCTACAATAGTGAGGTAATGACTCAGCTTACTCATTGTGCTATAAGAATAGAAACCAATTTGATTTTAAGGAAAAACATTCCTTCCTGGTTGCAAACATGTTCCAATTGGTTCCTCAGAGCATTTGAAAACACTACTCCCTGTAGGAGTAATATTATACTCCTACTCATCTGCAGCGGTTAGTTCTGCACTCTTTCAGCAATTCTTCCAACTTGGGAGCTTCTTAATCTATTGGCCAAGTGTCCAGAGCAGGGGTCGGCAACCTGCGGCTCTGGAGCCACATGCGGCTCTTTGGGCCCTCTGCCGCGGCTCCCTGCCCCTTAACAGGTTGGCCTTGTCCCTCTTATTTTTTTTTTGGGACTCCAGCCCAAAGCGGCAGGAAGCGAACGCTGCCTTACGTGCAAATGTGGCACGAAGGCAGGTACAGGGCCGCTTCGCTCCTGCACTCTCCTCCCCCCCTCCTCCTCTCGTGACCCTCTGGCTGGCTGTGGCTGAGCCGGGAGTGTGTGCACGCGCAGAGAGACCTCCTCAAACAAGTGCCAAAGCTCAGGAAAGGCGCACGCGGAGTGGGCGGCCACTCGCTTAAGGAAGGTCTTAACAGGATGCAACAAGATGCGGCTTCTCTCCTGCACTAATGCTCCAGCCATTGCCTTGCCGTGTCATCCCCCACCCCCAGCAGCTCTTCGGCTGAGCACGGAGGGCGCAAACTCCAGCCCGAAGCGGCAGGAAGCAAAAGCTGCCTTACGTGCAGCGAAGGCAAGTACAGGGCTGCTTCGCTTCTGCACTCTCCGGCGACTCTCCTCCTCCTCCTCCTCCCCCTCTCATGATGCCCTGGCCGGCTGTGGCTGAGCCAGGAGCGTGCACAGGCGCGGGGAGACCCTCCTTAAGCAAGCCGCTGCCCGCCCCGTGCCGCCTTTCCTGAGCTTTGGCGCTCGCTTGAGGAGGGTCTCCCCACGCGTGCACACGCTCCCGGTTCAGCCACAGCCGGCCAGAGGGTCACAAGAGGGGGAGGAGGAGGAGGAGGGTGGCTGGAGAGTGCAGGAGCGAAGCGGCCCTGTACCTGCCTTCGCTGCATGTAAGGCAGCCTTCGCTTCCTGCCGCTTTGGGCTGGAGTTCGCGCCCTCCGCGCTCGGCCGAAGAGCTGCTGGGGGTGGGGGATGACACGTCAAGGCAATGGCCGGAGCATTAGTGCAGGAGAGAAGTTGCGTCCTTTTAAGACCCTCCTTAAGCGAGCAGCCGCCCAACCCGCGCGTGTCTTTGCTGCACTTTGGCGCTCGCTTGAGGAGGGTCTCCCTGCGTGTGCCCACGCTCCCGGCTCAGCCACAGCCGGCCAGGTGGTCATGAGAGGAGGGGGGAGGAGGAGGACAGTCGCCCGAAGGGCGGGGGGAGAGAGAGACACAAACACACACACCACACATACAGAGAGTGGGGGAGAGAGAGAAAAAGACACAGAGAGGAGGTGAGAGAGAGACATAGAGACATACAGAGTGATACATAGAGAGGGGGTGAGAGAGAGGGAGAAAGAGACACAGAGGGAGAGACACGGGGCGAGAGGGGAAGATAGGGAGAGGGACAGACACAGAGATACAGAAAGAGGGGAGAGAGAGAGAGGGAGAGAGATATAGAGAATGGTTTTGTGGCTGGGTAGGTGTGGCTAGGGGGGTCATGTGACAGTGAGAGTAAGTGACATCGAGTTGACCACGCCCACCTAGGCTTTGTGGCTCCCTGTGTGTTTTTTTTCTGTGGGAAACGGGTCCAAGTGGCTCTTTGAGTGTTTAAGGTTGCCGACCCCTGGTCCAGAGGAAATGGAGTTGTAGTCCATGTCTAAAGGGTAACTAATTGTGTCAAAGATATACTAGAGCTTCTGAACAGAAATTTCATTAAGCACAGTTTAATTTACAGAATACATAATAACTATGGAGCATTCCAACAATATTCTTTGTAAACAAAACATTTCTCAATATAGAATACCAGTAAGAACAGAGTCATTGGAAATGGAAAGAACCATATGATAGAAATGGAATGTTTTGGTCACTTCACTCTACCCTCTTCACATGCAACGTGTCAGTATATTCCACAGTGGGAACCATTGTGAGAAAGTAGCTCAAGAACAGTAACTTACAGATCTCTTGAATGCCACTCTTAGATTTGGAAACCACAACTTCTTTAACAGACAAATGAGCAGAGATTCATCGTATGGCCACCCATTCACTCTGCTTCCTTGCTTTCAAAGGGTTAGAAAAAAGGAGGGGTTTTTTTTTTTGAAAGGAAGGGAAACAATGAAAAGCCTAAATACCATACTCACAGGAAATGACACATGGTTTTCCTGATAATATTATAGCCTCAAATGAGCCAAACAGTTTCCCCAGAACAGAATGCACAAGTAAAGGAAAACGTCCTGCTAGAAGCAAGATTCAGTCTTTCCGTTGTATAGAGCAGTTGTTTAACAACTCGGTCACAAAAACAAATAGAGGGAAGGGAATCTTCACATCCATAAGAACAAATGGAGAGAGAAGTATCTCCATCATATCTGCATCCACTCTAGATGCACTGAGGGATGCAGCAATCTAACCTCTTACTGATGTTCTGGGGTAGAATTTCTATAAACACCGACCAAAATAGCAAATGACTTGCATTCACAGGAGTTATCTAAGTCAATCTGCAGAGGTCAATATTGTCTAACTCTGGGCTAGGGATTCTTGTAGAGCAGTGTTTGTCAACCTCGGCAACTTGTAACTTGTGAAATTCAACTCCTAGAATTCCCAGCCTGGGAAAAAACACTGTTGTAAAGGAAAGCATTTAGAGGTGGAATAGTATAGAGTTCAGGGCAGGTACTTTTTAGATATATTTTCCTCTGACACTTAACAAAAGTAAGATTGCTATTTATGGTACCTATTAAATGTTTTAATTCATAGCATAATTTGTTAGTAGCTTTTCATCTATGCTGCTCTGAATAATTTTACTAACATTGCACTTTATATTCATAATATGTGTCTGATGCTTGGTTTATCACTCTTAACATTCATGTTGCATGTTTGTTTTTAACTCTTTTGTCATTGCTTGATACTTGTTTGAGAGGTCCAGATCAAACAGGGAGCATTAAGATGAAAAGAGTCTGCCATTGTTAGGCAGAATTCAGATAAATATATGACGCTAGAGAACTATTCTTCCCCAACCTGAGAAATGCCAAGCCAACTAAGCATAATGACCCCAATAAAGTTCAGAATATTTTAATGATAGCTGAGTAGAGAACAAGTAAAATAGTTCTGCTCTGCAAAAACTCTGGAGGCTCTTCTAGTAGTCCATTGAATATCTGCAGTATTGTTGAATGTAGTCCATGGGACAATCTGACTATCCAGGACCTGGCCCCCGATTAGCTACAAATTTTGTGTATGTTGTTGAAAGTGATTTGGGGAAGATGTATGGATCTGCCTGTATTGCTCCCAGATGTTTCTCCCTCACAGGTTTCTTTATATATTATAGTCGTGTGGTAGCCAGATGGGGAGTATATAGATTTAATTAAATAAATAAATACAGTAAATAATGAGGCTAGCCTCAGTGACAACGGAGATTATGACATGAGATTCTGCCCCTCTGCCAGGAGTGCATCTTCTAATCCAGGGGTCCCCAACCTTTTGGGCCTCAGGGACCACTAAATTCATAATTTTAAATCCCACGGACCACTAATATGATCTGCCTAATGACCGGCTGGGTGGGCGTGGCTAAGTGGTCATGTGACTGGATGGACGTGACCACCTCAATGTCACTCACATCGAGGGGCACCTCACCGGCCTCTACTTGCACCTCCCCTCCCAGCCACTCCTCGCCTCCCCGCCTGGGCTCCTTAGGGCCACAACAGGAAGCAGCCACCATGAGAAAGAGTTGGCAAAACATCTGGCTCAGTTCAAATTGGATCTGACTGAGAAGGAGGCTCATCAGAAGCACCTCACTGAGGACTAGGAGCATAGGCTTTCCAAGCAGAGGGAAGACCTGTGGGAGTGCAAGGCCAGGTACCGGCGCCTGGAGGCTCAGTGGGCTGAGATGGTCAGCCAGTTCCAGGCCATGATGCTGTCCCACTGGAACAAGGCCCTCCGGCTCTTTGCCACCACCGGCGCTTCCCTCCAGCCTTCGCCCAAAGCCCCGCACCAGGAGGCCCACTAGATTCATAATTTTAAATCCCGTGGACTACTAATATGAATTTTTTAAAAAGATAAATAGTATTTAGTGCAGTATAAAAAATGCAAATGATTTTTCTGCGGACCACCAAAATTTTATCACGGACCACCAGTTGGTGACCGCTGCTCTAGTCTCCATTATGGATTAGTTGTAGTTAGGCCTTGTAGGATAGCAATTCTATCAATGTACTGCCCAGTCACCCTGTTGCTTAGGGTGGGGGAGGGAACCTTGGCACTATAGTTGGAGCCTTGTTATTTATGGCTCAAGATGGAATTACTGCCACAAGAATTCATCTTGAACTAGATCTTGTGCAATTTGAATGCGAACTTAATTTGTATTTGGCCCAATAAATTAGTCTTCCTTAGTGGACTAGTTGATTCACATTGCTATTTAATGCCTTTTATACATATTTCAGTGGATCAGACTAGTGATTATATCCATAACTTGGCTGATGTACAAAATCCCCAATAAACGGATCTAATCATTCCAAATTAAACTTGCTGCTGTCAGATACAAGAAATCAGGAGCTAGGATAAAGTTCAGAAGTACTAAAAGTTTATTTCATGCTACCTATACACACAGAAATATGATCTACTAACAGTAAAGGCAAATTGGCACCAGATAAGACTCAACAGACTTCCAGTGGGGCTGGACTTAGGTCTCTTATGAGGGTGTAGTAACTCCAAACTGATGATTCATTTCACCCCACCCTTGGATTCACCCTGGTCATCTTCTGTAGCTACCCTTTCTTGTAGAACTAACCCATCTCCAGTTTTCTCAACAATTTATAACTAAAAGATATGTAACAGAAATTATGAGCCAAATCAGAATGGACTAGAGCCAATTGTAGTGCTATATGTTATTCTTCTGAGCTATCCAATATTACTCAGAACAGCAGCCCCCAACCTTTTGGGGACCAGAGTCCGGTTCCGATCTGGTTTTTCTGTGGATTAGAGGGGGCGTGGTTTTGTGTGCTGCCTGCATCCCGCAGATGGGGCTTCGCTTGTTTGCACGGCCTGGTATACTGTGGAATGATGTTGGTCCACGGGGGGGGGGGGGTTTGGGACCCCTGGCCTAGAAGAAACTTCCTAGGGCAGTGATGACGAACCTTTTTCTTGCGTGGCAAAAATGGGAGTGCGCACGCTAGTACGCACATGTGCTGGCACACAACCACCACCCCCCACGCGCGCCACACTGCACATGCACGCATCCCTGCGCATGCCCCCCCAGTTGGGCCGTTTTTCACCCTCAGGCTTCCAATGGGCAAACCGGAAGTTCAGAAAAACAGACTTCCGGTTTGCCCATTGGGCCGTTTTTCGCACTCCGGAGACTTCAGTGAAGCCTCCTGAAACCTGGGGAGGGCGAAAACGGCCTTTCCCAAGGCCGAAAATCAGGTGGCCAGCGCGCGCATGCGCACTGGAGCTGACATAGGGCAACACCTCGCGTGTCCTCAGATATGGCTACGTGTGCCACCTGTGGCACGCATGCCATAGGTTCGCCATCACGATCCTAGGGTGTCTTTCGAACCATTTCAAGCACAATACTTCAGAAAATGTCACACCCCAAGTGCAAAATTGATGTCCTTGAGTACAAAATGTGCTTTTCCAAAAATTTTGGAAATGTTTCAAGCTTATAATAATGCTTCGTATATTATGTTTTGAACATGAAACAGATGATTTTATACTCAAAACAGTTTTGTACTCAAGATACAAATGGTGCATTATCTTAAAACTTCCCTTGTGTCTTCAGAGATGTGGGTTTGTGCATGATGAGAGGCTATGCTGGTTCTGAATTCTGGGAATTGTAGTCCCACCATACCTGGAGGCACCAATTGGGGAAGGCTAAAAAAAGTTTAAATAAAAGGTAAAGGTTTCCCCCGTCCAGTTGAGTCTAACTTTTGGGGGCAGTGCTCATAGTAAAAAAAATCCCACCTAATCATTGTCTATCCATCAAACTCTATCAATGTCATTTTCTTTAATCTTATTTACTTTCAGACTATCAAAACTATCCAGTTCAATTTAAAAGAAGAAGTCATCCATTACAAGTTTAAAACATCCTTTTTTGACATATTTGTAAGTATTCTGCTGCAATTGTCTTTTTTTTTTTAATGGAGGCTTTTTTTTGTCAGGGCAAATTATTACTAAATAATTCATATGACTGTTAAAACATATCAGCTGTTGCATTTTGTAGAATTATTTTTCAGTCTCTAAAAATCTTCTTACACTGCTAGCAGTTTACATAGTTTTCTATTAATTTAGTTCACTCAGAAATAATTGTATTATATTTCTCAGAACTTCATCATTGTTCATAAATATGTTGTATATTCATTTTTTATTAGCTCTTGGCTTTTTTCCGGTTCTCAGTACTACTTCTTGCATATGCTGTTTTTAAACTCCGTCATTGGTGGGTCATAGCGGTAAGAGAAAATTATTTACAAAATATGTTTAATTATATAACTTTGTAGCTTCCCAAGCTGCTCTTGTAATGGATCTTCTTTTTTCTTTCTCCTTCTCTCCTCTTCATCCCCAAGATCACTACATTGGTGTGTAGCACTTTCCTGATAGTGAAAGTCATCTTCTCAGATGTGAGTTCATGAAAAACATGGGTTCTATTTGACATTTTGCAGCCACCTTTCTAATGGTTGGAGCAGATTAAAATATCCTGTATTAGCTCATGGGAATTTAGTTCATCATTAAAATTCCAGTGGTGGTAATGGGATTGGAGGTGCAAAAGTGTGCTTACAAATAAAGTAGTTTATTCATAACAGCTGATCTTCCAAGATGGTGAATAATAGTATTTAAGAAATACTGAATATATTTACCTTTGTTAAGCTAACACCCTCCAAATGTGTTGGCTGTAATTCTCATACACTGTAGGTAGTCCACATTTAGTGATTACAATTGAGACTACTAAGTGAAATTGCAGTGAGGCTTATGATCTTATTTCAGCTTCCCTTAGCAAACTTGTAAAGATCATAAATACAAGGATTGATTGTACAGTAACTTTTTCATCACCATCATAACTGCAAACAATGCTAAATGAGGCAGTCACTATATGAAGTCTAGCTGTAGTTGGTGGTCATTATGCCTGAAATGTATGAAGGTTGTACATCCAATCCAACTGGAAGGCTCTAATGTTAAGTGATCTCCAATACGTGCCTTGAAACTTCTCTCTTTTTTTTTTCTTTCTTCATGCAACAGCTGCTGACCAAAGGGGCATTTGGCTATCTTCTGCCCATCGTTTCCTTTGTCCTTGCCTGGCTAGAAACATGGTTTTTGGATTTCAAAGTCTTGCCACAGGAGATAGAGGAAGAACAATGTGAGTCTGCTTATCCAGTGAGGGCGGGTGTGTCAAATAAAGCTGCTCTTCCACCTATTAAAATGGTGTTATCAGCTTTCTTGGTGAGGCATTTTCTGATCAGAGACTTTCTTGTAGAATTCAGGGAAGCATTTGTTACTTTAGGCCCAATATATTTTAAGACTTTTTTTTTTAATAAGCTACCTCTTAACTATAAGTAGAAGGAAGTTAGAATTTACCCATGAAAAATCCTTTCTTTCTGTCTCATTTTATTTTTGACATACTACAAAAAAAAATTGTAAAGATGGTGGGACTAAGATGTCGTCTTTAATCTAGAAACATAACCAAGATTGCTTAGATGAAAAAAGCTCTCTATTGATTTAAGCAGTTGCTTTTGAGATGTGACAGGCAGATAGACTAAGCTGAAAAGTTATAGTAGTTTGGCCAGCTGCTATACAAAAGCAAAATCTGCTTTTCTGAATCCAAACATGCTAGAAAGAGTTGCTTGTTTGTCCAGCAGAATGTGGACGTGATCTGCTATTATGTAATTAAATTTTTATGTGACTTTGATGTTGTGGTCATGATTTGCAGTAGTTTGAAAAGCAGATGGGTTAGTGGCCTGGCAACTTTTTAAAATACTGTTAATAATCATGAAATCTCTAGACTTGCATTCTGGAAGAAAGACTGGGGATTTTAGCATGAGGATATTGGAGTGGGAAGTATGTTTGTCTTTATTTTCCTATTAACACCCCAAAAGTATGCTGGTGACCATTTCTAGTTTGTATTAGAAATAGGAAGGCCTGGTTTTAAAATTGTACCTATCCTTTGGAGGTAATATTTAGTCTAACCAATCCAGTACTAGCAGGGGCTTTTGGATTCTGGTGATATATACTTTTGAGAAATAAATGGTTAAAATTGTTGGAAAATAAAGAACTGGTATGTGTTTCATTATGAGGCACTTAAAAAAACATTAATAGTAACTTTCACCCTGATGATAGAGTCATCATATGAACTGTTGCTTGACAGGATGTAGGATACATTTGTTTGTAGTAATCTCAATTGCTAAACAGACCACTGTGTTTTCCTAAAACTCTCTCATCACTGAGTGTTTGCTAATCTGAATTGAAAGAACGAAATTGCAGTTTTCACTCTGATTTGCTTTTTATTCTTACACAGATAAATCTTCCATGAAGGCCAAGTCAATCCTTCATTAGACCAGTCTCTCCTAATTAGGCATTAGATTTTTTTTATCTTTCTCACCAGTGAACAATGAATAATTGATCAACCTTTCCCAGTCTTTCAGTCTCACCTGGACTTCAATGAAAGTTATAGTCCCAGTTTGTGAAATAGTCTAATTTCTAAGAAGATTGCTCACTATTTTCAAATGTCATTTTCCCTTTCATTCAGTAGGCTTTCCCATGTCATATATTGTGTAGACTGAGCAATAAGTATCACAAGATAAAGACTAAGCCAACCAATTTTTCTCTTGTCTCTTCTCTTCTTTTCAGGGTATGTGGCAGCTCAGGCTGCTGTGTCTCGAGGACCACTCTTTTATACAGGAGCACTTTCAGATGGCCAGTTCTACTCCCCTCCAGAATCTGTTGCAGGTGACTGATATTTCTCCCTCTCAAACACTTGCTAACCAACTTTTTATAATGATGAGTTTAAGAGTTGGCCTGATGGAGAACATAGAAGTTATAAATTCACACATGACATTCACATGATTTCTCTTTTGTGAACTGCAGTCCCTTTTGTCTTAATAGCTGACACAAATATGACAAGGCTGTTTCACTTCTCTGTTAATAAAAAGAAGGAGCAGACATAAAAGGGGACAAGTTTGTACACCCTGGATATGTTTTAGCAACTGTTTCCTAACGCACTAGTGTGCTTCCAGCAGGTAAAGTCTGCTATGAACCCCAAATTCTTAAATACACAGAAAATTGCCCAGTGGTTTTTCATAATTTAGTGTCCAGATTATACCTAACCAACAGAATTAGACAGGGGAAATTGATGCAATGTTTATGGGAACATTTGATTCATGGTTCTGCAGAATTAGCATAGAATTATGTAATCTGCAAGCCTTTTTCCTTTACATGAATCACATTCATATAGCACATAAGTCTAATTGCTATTGCTATTTTAGGCCTGCCTTCTTCCAGTTGTAAGACAAACGATTAATTCATACAGAAACGAGAAGGATTAGGTTTTTTTTGGGTTAGCAGTTTTTATACCTCGACATGTTCTAAAAGCGAACTCCTGACTGAGTAACCCAAACTGGAATTTAAATATTTAGAATACATAACAGGAAATATCTAGAATGTCCTATTTTGTTTTGTTTTCTCCCAGAATAGTTGGTTTTGCCAAGGAATTCTAGAGCTAGAAATGCTTCTTCCTACTTTACACATAATACTTCTAAAAGTCATATCCAAACTTGTAAATATTTATTTATTTATTTTTCTCTCTAATGCAGGATCGGATGAGTCAGATGATGAAGTTATGGGGAAAAGTGCAGTAACTGATGAGGTATGCCTCAATATAGCAGAACCCTTTGGAGCTGTCATATTTTGGGTTAGGTTTTTCTGTTTTCATATAATATAATGCATGCTAGTGTTCTTTAGAATAAATCTATTTCCTTTTCTGTCGGGTGTCCAATCTAAATTGCACAATGGAACGGCAATAAAATAGAAGCAAAAGATTAGTCTAAGCAAGAGTACAATAGTGGGCAGCAACTATTACCTTATGATTCTTGACGAACTTATCTTTTCTTTTATGTACACTGAGAGCATATGCACCAAGACAAATTCCTTGTGTGTCCAATCACACTTGGCCAATAAAAAATTCTATTCTATTCTATTCTATTCTATTCTATTCTATTCTATTCTATTCTATTCTATTCTATTCTATTCTATTCTATTCTATTCTATTCTATTCTACCCATAATAGTAATGGAAAAGAATCAAGTGTCATTTAGTAATGCCACCTCACCCATCTATCTATTCTACTTTGAAGGTGTATTAAATCCCTTTGCTCATCTTTTCAATTCACATACAGCTAGAAATGTGATGGGTTTCTAAAATATCCAAGGAAATATTTCCCAGGACAGGTGCTCAAATGTACTCTGTGGTTTTTATTCTGAGATATCTCAGCATTTATCCCAGACAGATGTTTACCCAAACACCGTGCCTAGAAGAACTTCCAGATTAGTTGCAGTGATCAGATGTTATATATCTGCATGTATCAAATGTGCAACCATTTCGTGTGGGTCTATGAAAACAGTATATTAAAATTATATTTTATTTATATTAACTTCATACAAATTTTGTAAGTAGGGTAGTATCTTACTTCTTGGAGAACCCTGTGGCTTTCAGAAAAATTTCTTCTGTTGTTTGACGAATATGCTTCCCTAAAGCAGAGCATCAAACAAAGCTTTATCAGGGATTGAATCTTTCCTGCAGAAATTTCAATAGTCACTGTGCATCCCAGACCTTGGGGGTCCCAACTTTTTGTCTAGCCTGGGCCACATTGAATGAAGAGGAATTGTCTTGGGCCGCATATAAAATATATAATATACTTAATGTATATAAACCACAGAATCATGTTAAAAGTTTATGATCTTGTGGGCCACATTACTAGTTGTGTTGGGCCACATAACAGACCGCAGGTTGGACATGCCTATCCTAGACTTATAAGAAGAATCCATTTGTCTCTTGTTTTTGTTTCTTGCTATCCACCAGGGGGCAGGATTATTCTGTCTTTAATATTTTCTACCAATTTCTCAAAGAAGCTCCATAAGCCCATAGTTTTTGGTACAATAGTAGCATGCAGGTCCTGTTGTGACATGGACAAACAATTTGTATTTGCTTCCCTGAATGAGTAATAGGTTTTTTGTTTTTAGTATTAGGAGAAATAAAACAGCAGAGATGGTAGGCTGGTGCCGATTTAGATTGGGATAGGTAGCTTTTGAAAAATGTCTACGGCCTAAAGGCTGGACTTGCTTATTCAGTCTTACTGTTGAAGCAGTAGGTGTTACACCTGAATTTTTTTTAAAGGTAAAAACTAGGGCAGTAATATTTAAACTGATCATATGATTAGAGTTTCTGTTTTGTTTTTAAGGAAACTCCCACTTGTATTTAAAAGACTTCGCAATAACTAAAATATTTAAAATGACAGGACACTTGTTTTGGCATATTTATATTTAGCCTCTTCAGACAGTAGTATTGAATATTTATAGAAAGATTACTAAAAATTAACAAATATTCAACTCACTTAAAATAAAGAAGGAAGACATTTTTTTCTAATATAACCTGGGGGAAAGGAGAGAGATTATCCTTAAATTCAATTTGAATTTGAGGTAAAATTTACATCCATATGGAGGGAAGTAATAGTGGGGTACCTCAAGGTTCCGTTTTAGGCCCAGTATTGTTCAATATCTTCATAAATGATCTAGATGAAGGAATTGAAGGGGACTCATCAAATTTGCAGACAACACTAAGCTGACAGGAATAGCCAACACCCCAGAAGACAAGCTTAAGATCCAAAAAGATCTTGACAGACTTGAACACTGGGTCCTGTCTAACAAAATAAAATTCAGTGGAGATAAAAATAAAGTTTTATAGCTAGGTAAGAAAAACCAACTGTATAGGTATAGATTAAGTGAAACATGGCTTAATGTCAGTAACTGTGAGAGGCATCTTGGAGTCCTAGTGGACAATCACTTAAATATGAGCCAACAGTGTGCGGCAGGCAACCAAAAAAGCCAATGCAATCCTAGACTGCATTAACAGAGGGATAGAATCAAGATCACATGAAGTTCTAGTACCAGTTTACAAAGCCTTAGTAAAACCACACTTGGAATACTGCATCCAGTTCTGGTCACCAGAATAGAAAAAAGATGTTGAGACTCTGGAAAGAGTGCATAGAAATGCCCAAAAAATATGATTAGGGGGCTGGAGGCTAAAACATACGAAGAACAGTTACAGGAATTGGGTACGTCTAGTGTAATGAAAAGAAGGACTAGGGGGCACATGATAGCACTTTTCCAATATTTGAGGGGCTCCTACAAAGAAGAGGGATCAAAACTACCGTATTTTTCGGACTATAAGACGCACCGGAGTATAAAACGCACCTTAGTTTTTGGGGAGGAAAATAAGAAAAAAAAATCTGCCTACCAGCATCCATCTGGCTGGCGTCCTTAGCAAACAGCCTGGAACAAGTATATTAGCCTTGCAAAGCTTCGTTTGAGAGGCTGTTTTCAGCCTTGCAAAGCTCCGTTTGAGAGGCTGTTTTCAGCCTTGCAAAGCTCCGTTTGAGAGGCTGTTTTCAGCCTTGCAAAGCTTCGTTTGAGAGGCTGTTTTCAGCCTTGCAAAGCTTCATTTGAGGCTGCTTTTTCAGCCTTGCAAAGCTCCGTTTGAGAGGCTGTTTTCAGCCTTGCAAAGCTCCGTTTGAGAGGCTGCTTTTTCAGCCTTGCAAAGCTTCGTTTGAGAGGCTGTTTTCAGCCTTGCAAAGCTCCGTTTGAGAGG